>NW_027019541.1:3219546-3297575 GCF_013076305.1 Rhopilema esculentum | reverse complement strand
CTGTCGATAAGTATAATTTTGCTGTTGCATTGTGGATGTTAAATGCTTTTACGGACCCATTTGTTTACGGGTTCGGAATGAGAGATACAAGGAAAGCTCTCATCAAGCAAACCAAGAGCATAATCTCTGCACTGTTGTGTTGTGTAGACTCATCGTGATCTAACAGTAAATCAACATCCAGTAATTTTGGTCTTTATGGTCTAGTGTTTTGTTAATTCATTAATGAGATTGCGACGTGTTCCTACCGAATTGGTTCTTCACTTGTTCTTCGCGTTTTCTAACAAATATACACCTTGTTCTTAAGTT
Source organism: Rhopilema esculentum (assembly GCF_013076305.1). The sequence continues at coordinate 3,297,269 of NW_027019541.1, read as the reverse complement.
GCCGCATAATTCTTTCTAGTTAAGTGCAATTTCTGATAAAATTACTTGAAACGCCCACTGCTTGTAAAACTTTTCATTACCTTCCTGTATCAATTTTCTGATGCCATAATAATGCAATTAAGCCTCTCTCTTGAATAAACCTATTCTTAGAAACGTCGAGTTTTACACAAAATGAATCAGAAATGCTTTTGATTAGATTAGAGCTTTTGTCTTAAAATGTACTGATCCACGGCAGTTTTGAAAGCGATGACGTCATCACTGAAAATTGCTGACATCATCAAAATAAAGATATATAACATTATAATATGTCATGTGTATACATGATTAGAAACTTTCAATCAGACAAGCTCGAATATGGCTTATATATTAAAGTCAGACCTATATTTGAAAAGTTAGAATGGTTTTGAGTATAGGAAATAACTTTTTGACGTCATCGGCCACGTGATTTCGGTGAATTTTGGAAAATGTTGTAAAGGTTAAAATTATTTTTTATACTATATATTTCTATAATCAGCCCAAAACAAAGATTAGGCAACGCGGTCGCTGGTTGAGCGGAATGCTCTGCCTAAGTAGTAGTGTTCGTGAAAACAAATTAAAAATAGAAAGGCACAGCCCAAAGTGTTGGGTATTCCAAGTATTTTTGGCAGTAATTGTACATGGTAACAAGCTTTCATTTAATGTTGTCGACGTTGCAAAAGTTGAAGAAAATTGATAAAGCAAATATACCACTTCCTCGTCTTCAAGTAAATGGAAATTATATTGATTTTGTGAAGGAAACTGATTATCTTGATCTCATGGCTGTTTATAATCTAAAATGAAAGAGCACTGTTAAATGTATACAGAAGAAGATCTCTAAAGCTATAGGACTTTTTAAGTACGCTAAACACTAAACCACAGTCCCAAACTTGAGTTATTGCTCCTCTGTCCGGGGATGCTACGGGGCCACCAAGTTGAAAACCTTGCAGAAACTACAGAGCAGCTGCCAGTTAGACACTCCAGCTGCTCTCTTCTATTGCAGCGGCTCGGCTGACCGACAATTTATATGGCATACGGTACATAAATTCTAAATTACCTTGCACCTGAAAAACTGGGTAATATTTCTGTAAAATTGTCAAAGAAATATAATCTTGCTATACCAAATTTTACCATCGCTTATTGCCGAAAATCGTGTGCATTTTGTGGAACCGACGCATGGAGTAGACGTGACTCGGAAATGAAATTAGTTCTTACAGTCATTCAAAACGAAATTGAAAGCTTTAAACTGAGAACGTTTAAGGACAGCTGAACTGCATCTCTATCTTTAATTTAATATTTATCACGTTTAACAGCTTCTTTATTTTGTCAAAGTACTAAAGACAGGTTCTTATATTTCTTACTTAGGTTTACTTTGTTTTTTGCTGGGAAAATTGGAAAGCATTTTAATCATGTTATTTTGTCATATCCTATGGGGCAATTGGGAATTTCTTAAACGATAGCCTTCCCCTCACTTTTGTAGATATGAAGCCCTCTCGCCACAGTTTCAGCTTTATCCTATGATATTAATTGAGAATTTCATAAACAACAGGCTTCCCCGGCTAATTGTAGTTTGCAAAATGTCGCTGAAAATTTCGTACGAAATTACGTTACATAAAATTCGTAGTTTATTGCTGAAAACAAACCATAAACCAACTGATAGTGATGGCTAGTACTTGTATTCCTTGTCTACCATCATAAGAACACAGATCTATCGCATTACAGCCAGGGACGAAAACAAGTGGCTAATTTTGGGGGTCCTGGAAGAATGAAAATTCTAACTTTACTTGAAGAATTTTTCTTTCGACCTTTGAATTTACTGTATCTACCGAATCGGTATTTGGAAATATCCCTAATTGCAGTTTCTAGTGTCTTTATTATAAGCAACATTTTACTCATATTAATTACCCTGAAGTATAAGAAAAACACTAAAAACGATAAAGGAAATCTCTAAATTTGGATTAATGTTACACTGACATTTAAACTTGTTAAACGTTAAACGTTAGAAGTAAATCATCCAAGCATAACCATAATTATATATGTTTACTGATAAAAATAATAAAAGTGCCATATGACACATATGACACTTCAGTCAATTAGCAACGATTCTTCTTTTCCTGCTTTGCCCTTTTTAAAGCTATTTGCTGCAGATCAATTTTATCCAAAATATCTCTTTAACGATATAAAAGCATCAAGGGATTGCGTCTTTTTTTTTGAACGAAGGAAATTTTTAATAATTTTCAGGGGGCCAAATGCCCATTGTGTTTTGCAAATGAAAAGGGTGATCTGTGTGCAAGTGCATATGCCCGATTCGTAAGATGCCCCTTATTGTTTAAGTGCCTGATTGCAGAAACGTGTGATTTCTCACCTAACCAAAATGATCTCGATGGTGTTTTCTAAACTTTCGAGTATGAAGATTCAGAATCCAAGATGGGACCAAACAAATTTTGCCTCAGTATCACGTGATTGTTGATGTCATCGATAACGGCAAAAACAGTCATAAATCCGCTATATATTCAAAATGAATCGTACAATTTGGCAATTCTGGGTTTGGGGCGTCTTCTCATTAAATTTGGCAATTGATATATCATATAGTTGGGTTTGGGGCGTCTGCTCATTTTGTGACGTCATTAGTGGATTTTTCCAAGCTCTGCCACAACCTTTGTGCTAATAACTAAGTCAGTTAGAATTTAATGCAAATGCGCTAAAACTATGTTGATCTAAATATGTTTGATACTTCTTGAAATTAATTGACTATTCTTGACACTAATAATCACTATTCATGACTATTAATAATAATCATCATAATGCACTTGTGTAGTGCGACAGCAATGACGATAAAGCAGTTTATTTAGAGAGCAACTTTACACCTGGTCGTTGCAATCTTTTTTACAAATATTTAAAAAGGATTATATATCTAGTTAAAATCATTTGAAAGCTAATTTCATTCCAGAGTTGAGCTAAAAGTCTTCTCTTTGCTTTGATGCATAATTACGTGCGCCTTCGTAATGAAAATTTCATTGCAGCCGTAGCTTCCCTAATTCCTGTCGGCAGTTCATCGAGGAGTTCTGCCACATCTTTCTTCGAACTATCTGGAAGCACAAGACGACGCAATAAGCGTCACAGAAATGGCGGTCACGTTGCTGGTATTTTCTTTAAGCCATATGTCAATGTACTTGACTTGGGCTTTTGCTGATCATGTATGTACTAAAATGAATGCTTCATCAGATGCCAGTTTCTATGTTCCTTCAGTGGCAACCAGTCAATTGTACCACTTCTTTCTCTTTGTTATTTCAGCCTAGAAGAATACCTGTTTTTTTTACATTTTGCAATCATTTTAGGAGTCCAACGGAAGAAGTTGAAAAGGAACGTCAGGATAGTCCAAATTGGACATAACGAGAAGCTCGGCAGCTTGTCTCTATGAATTTAACGGAACGAGTTTTCTCTGATTTTTGCTATCATGGACATGGTATAGATCCATGAAGAAGTTACACTGGCTATATGGTAGTCTCATGATAGATGATCGCTCAATATTGCAGCAAGCAATTTACTAGGTGCTCTTGGTCAAGACCCATTTCCCCAGTCTGTAGAACTAGCTTGTAGTCTTGAAGGTTGTGATGTTTTTGAAAGATGTTTTGTACACAAAGCCATCAATGTCATATTTCAGTTAAGAACGAGATTTATATACGAAGACCAAGAAATTTACTTTTAAAGGTGTTCAATCAAATCCCGGTCAAAGGTGGATATGTCGTTTGGCCTTCCAAATACCATGACACAAGTACATAGTAATTGCTTAGCAAGAGACAACGTCAATGCCGCTGTGACGGCAACATATTATTACACAATGAAGAGACCAAGTGTAATAAACAATTAGGCTTATTTGCGACGGGTCTCTCGAAAATTGTTCTGTGCAGCAACATATATCATAATGTATGGTTAATTTTCTGAAATTTGGGGCCACATGTAAGCACGCAGTTTTCACCCTTTCATTCTCATTTCTTATTTTCAGACTTTATTTTTACTCTGGAGAAAGTTTATTATAAAAGCAACTTCTTTCCCATCGTTATGTTGTCTTTTCTAGATGCTCATATAATAAGGAGCAATTCCCAAATCGTTTTTATGACGTAGTTTGTTTTCTATTGTACTTCAAGCCTTTCTTCTTCTTCTGCTCTTTTTACCCAGCTTTATTACGATCCATATTATCAAAGAGTCAGTTGCCATGGCTCTTACTCGCCACCTTTGTATTGCTTTTACCTTTTCAATCTCATTGTTAGACTCTATTCCTACACTAGAGAAAGTTTATTAAACAACCAACTCCAACTTCTTCTCATTGTCATGTAGTCTTTTCTAGATGCTCATTCAAGAGCAGGCGCGCAACCAGAAATTTCAGAGGGCAGGGGTCCAAGACACAAAAAGGGCACTAATTAAACTTCATTAAAGGTCCACCGGGGCATTTGTTTAGGTACACCGAAAATATGAGCAGTTAGTAAATCTGTAAATATTGTACGCCAGACAAGGGAAACTGATCAATAGAGAAAAGTTGTGGTGTACGGTTTATTTTGTGGTGAGGTTTGATGAAGTTTAGGAGGCCCGAGGGAGGGGGAAATGGAAAAAACAATGCCTCTTGCGAGCGAAGCGAGCAAAAATTTTGCCACCATACCCTTGCAAATAGCTTAAATTCACTAATTCGTTTAAGATGTTTTACTTTTTAATTGTAATTTTGTTACTTTTAATAAATTCCATTTAAAAACGGAATTCATTGCTTTGTGAGGCTCCCTAGACCTCGAGGCCCTAGGGCAATTTGCCCCTTTGTCCCCCTCTCGGCGACCCTGCTCTCATCTCCTTTTCCCAGCGCCAGCTCACTTTTGAATAGCAGCCCATCATCTTCCATATCCGAAGACATTTTGCGCTTTAAAATATTATTATTGAATTCTTTGCTTCGCACTACAGATTGGAGGAGGTTGAACAGTTCCACGAGCCTTGCCTTCAGCTTGTTTCTGTCTCCAAGTCTTGCCTTGAGCTGATTTGTAATACTGACAAGGAACGGAACAGCTGAACATCAACTTTTTGTGTCATATTTACTGCTTGCTAATACCAGTCCGAAAATATTTCCCTGCATTCGCTCGTTTCATGCAAAGGTCTTCTATGACCCTGTCAACTATGTGACAGGCTTGAAAAATGTCTTGGTTTTTATTCTTGTAACTTTTTACCAGAGGTCGTAGAGGCTCTATCCCGTTCAAAATCCTGTGCCTTTATTTTGGTTTTTGAGTCCCAGAACCATTCTTCTTCAAAGCCAGTGCGTAGCGCATCATAAAACACGCTGTAGAGTTGGGGCTTGAAGATATACTCTATTACTGCAACATGATGACGTTCGACCCAACAAGTGCGCGAAAGTTCGACTAAATAATTTATCTGTATTCCTGCGAGGTCCATTACATCTCCGTAGCTCCATTTAAATTCTACCGTAGATGTGTCATTACTGTTGATGACCAAACCATTTAGCGTAATTAGTTAAATATGTCAAGCAATTTTCCAGGAAAAAGGGCACTTTTTACCCTGGAAAAAAGGGCAGGGGTCTGGACCCCCAGGACACCCCCCCCTGCAGTTAGTTGCGCCCCTGTAAGAAGGAAACGAGCCATCATAGGAAATGTTCTCAGGACAACTCATTATACAGTCGCTGGTTGTTTTTGCTGCCTACTTCAAGCCTTTTTTCCATTTTTACTGTTTTTTCCAGCTCCTCACTATCCCGGTAACAGATTATCTTAGAGTCAGTTGCTTTTATTACTTTCTCTCCACCTTCGTATTGCTTTCATCGTCCCCCATTCTTATCCCAGTCTTTGTCTGGGAGAATGGTTCATATGCAACAAACTGAAACTTTTACTTAATTTCCTGCTTCTTAATTAAATATTCTGCAGATTTTTATGGTTTTCGGGGTTTATTACATTACGAGTCATAGTGAATTAGGAGCGTCATTACTATTATCTTTGTTTTTGCAGTTCAGTGATATAAAGAGCCTACCAGGGATACATGTACTAAGCACAGAAGGTTTAGAACAGTAGAAATTCTTACAGGTGTAATGATATAATCGCTGCGCCAAGCCTGCATGTTAAATTCTTTTTTGCTACATTTCTTTCCTTCTTAAGCTGAGAAAACGATAAGGTTCGTTTTCTCCATGAGTTATTGAGGCATGATTTTTCTTACCCTTTCACTACGTAGAATATTTTTCAGTGAAAATGAATGCGGAGATTAAGGGGTTGTCTGAGCCGTCTTGATCTTTTTAGGGCTACTTCTATATCCCTGGTGGTAACTAATGAAGCAACTAACAGATAATATGCCAATAATCCTTTTAGTCAGTCTTAAACTTGCCTGTCAAAAAAAACTTTGGCGATACACATAAGCTTTATTTGTTTTCTGAGGTCCCTTCTCGACTAATTAGCTCGGGCCCTAACTTTGGAGCCAATCCCTGCCATAACTGTATACCCCTTTAATCGGAAAGTCATTTTCGAGACTTTTCCGAACTAATATGACCAATAATAGCATGAAAATATGGTAAATTTCCTATGGACCGAGGGTCAAGCGTAAAATCTCTACTGCAGAACTAAACTGCAGCAAGACATACATTGTTAGTGACAATGGCGACAAGAAGGGCAGGCTTGTGTAAAAAGGCATTTGAAATAGAATTCTTTCGTAATTTTCATTTTGTTTTGATCTTCTTGTATCTTGAAAGGCGTCTTGAATATCGGCTATTTTTTGGCATAAAAAATTATTTATAGGTTTTGAAAAATGTCGTCACGCATAAGGCAGTACAGCCAAAATTTCATAAGAAACTTTTGATAATTACAAACGGCCGATATCAAGAAACTTCTATGAAGATGGCACTTTGGCCCCCTTGCCCCTCCTATCAAAAGGCAACAGGGGCGGTAAATCCCCCTCTGGCATCCCTGCCTATATCCTCGTTTCGTTGTCACATCATATCCAACTGACGTGATTTCAATTGATACAGCCAAATTTGAGTGACTGTGAAAAATTAGCATTCTGCAAAATTTCGCAAATTGCTTATATGCAGTTTAAAGCTAGGATTTTGCCATAACAGTCTTCCCTTTGATCGGAAAGTCGTTTTCGATACTAATCCAAGCTGGTATGACAATATGCAAAGCTTAAAAATGACTGTAAGAAATATAGTATTTTGCGAAATTTTGCAATTTGCTAACATTTTAATTTGCTGTTCAAATTGAGGTTCTTGCTTTATCTAACTCTACCTTATGTCATAGTAATCTTTTGGATCCTAATCCGAACCAAAATGATAGATCATTATGACTTACGTTGGTACACAAGGAATGCAAAAGTACTATCTAGCACTATCAGTTGGGTTATAGTTTGTATTCAGCAATAAAAGACGAATTTTACGTAACGTAATTTCGTACGAAATTTCGGCGAAATTTTGCAATTTTGCAAACTGCAAACAGCCGCTTCCCCTTGCTTTTGTAGATATGATTTCCTCTCGCCACAGTTTCAGTATGATGCCCTCTCGCAAAAGAATAAGGAAAGTAACGGGCACACACATTAAAACACATGTATTTTTTTATGTCTCTTATCAGATTTTCAACAACTCTTTGCTGGATCCGCCAAAGAAGACAAAGCAAATTTAGCATTCCATATGAGAGGGCGTGATCACTGTGTTTCTGCTCTAAAGTTTTTAAAAAAAAATCTAGCTAGCAGATGGTTTTCGAAGCTTAAAAGAATTTGAGTTGGATTTAAAGAGTTAGAAGAAGAAAGCTGAAAAAATAATGATTTCATGCGAAGATTATCATGTTGAGTTAAAGAGAAGTTCGATTTTTAACAGAGAAAAATATGCTTTTCCATCGTTATTGAAACTATGGTATTTTTAAATGCATGTTCGATATGAAATTTGCGCGTATTTTAGAATGCGATTGATTAAGTAGATAGTAATCATGAATATATATATAAACTTTAAGTGCAAGTAATTATACAAGGAAAAAACCTTTTAATTAATAACTTTTACGGATAAATACCGACCCGATGCTATATTGAATGACAGACTGTTTTGAACTACAATGTAAAACTGGTCAGAAAAGCAATATAAATATAATGAATCTAGAAACAGAATATTTTCCATATTTCTGAAGACACAAATCCTGGCAATAGGTTTATTCAAAGTTCTAGTATGAAAACGTCATTCTGAAAGTTGAAAAATGCCAGTATCAACGTACAGCCAATTCTAGTTACGTGCCAGAAACTTCCTTGATTAACAAGGACAACAAGGATTGAATATTAATCCATTGATGGCAAAGAACTCTTCGTTTTCCAAATTTTACTACCAATCTTAACTGAACTTGGCAACGTCTGTTAAAATGATCCTTAGCTGAAATGCGAATTAAACATGTAATCTTAAAGCTAAATTTTAATTGAAACGTTGGGTTTTATGTGATGTAAAAATTATCAATACTAATAGTCTTTTTCATCAGATTAAAAAGCTCATTTAAGGAAAAAGAAAATTTTTAAGCCTTTTTGTCCCCCTTTCGAAATTTATTGTATTGCTATTTATTCAGTACGCTATTTATAAAGGAAATATTGTACAGTTTGACAGGTATTGGGGCTCCAACCACCCCCCTCCCCAAGCCACCTGCTTCTAATGGCCTTGTTTCTGTTAATATGAGTTAAAGAGTATGAGCGTATTATTGACACAATATTGCTGCCATCTAGTTGATTTACGTTTAGCGCAACTTAAAAAATTGCTTTTGTCATAATAAAAATCCCTGGGGATGGGTTCATAGTCCTTCTCAAATTCCATTAGGTTGTTTTAGAAAGTGGAATGAGCAATTGCTCTTCGAATGTCAACCTAGTAATTCAATTTGCAGGTGGAAGGGGCATTTATTCAAGAACATGTTAACCTCTAAACCTTTCAGTGTTATCCTCGCTACAAGGGACGCTCAATACTTCTTCACATATTGATCAAAATTTCAAATATCTTTGCTTTTAACTTGATATTTTTCACACCTTTGAAAAGCTACTTTCTTCTTCATATACTTTCTCTAAAAAGGCTTTCTCCACTTCTTCTCTAATTCCTCTTCTTCTTCCTTCTCTCCTTCCGCCTCTTCTTCCTCTTTCTTCCTCTCCTACTGCCTTTATTCATTTGCTTCTTCTTTCTCTTCCCTTGCTCTTCTTCTCCTCTTCTCATCTTCTTCCATGTCCTCACCCTCTCCTTCCTTCCTGTTCTTCATAAGCTTCTTCTTTCCCTTCCCCTCCTCTTCTCCTCCTCCTTTTCTGCTTCCTTTTTCCTCTCCTTCCGCTTTTCTTTATTCTCTTCTTCTTTCTCTTGCCTTCCTCTTCTTCTCCACTTCTTCTACTGCTTCACCCTCACCTTCCGCCGCTCCTTCGTAAACTTCTTCTAACCATTTTTTCTCCTCCTCTTACAATTCCTGCCAAAAGTCTTGAAACACTGCAGTCGATTTGCAAGGTCAAATTCAGCAATCACCCTATCCTCCACAGAACGATGTAAATTTACTATAAAACAAGTTTACTATATTAGGTAATCAGGAAGAACCTTCATTCGCGTTTCTTCTATGATATTTGCCTAAACTATCAGCATTGTTCTAGTGCGGAAGTAGTACTAAAATTTTTCGGAAAGGGAAAGAAAGATTAAAAATGCAACGCAAATTGCTTGATGTTTGTAATGTTCACACAATTAGTATCCCGTATGTACACTATGTCCCGTATGTAATCCGCCCATGCATAATGGAATTATCTATAGTACTTTATTACTTTAATATATTTTCACGTTACCGCTGTATTAGCTGTGTCCAATCTTGTTATGATTATCAAGTCGTGTCCAATCAAGTAAAATCCAAAACACGCCAAAAGGAAAGATAACTCGATAACTCGTTTTGGGTGTGTTCCATGTACCCATTAGCCTACGAGGTACGTTCAAGTAACGTAATTATTGAGGAAAAATTATTAGGAAAAGTTTTATTAAAATTAAATATGTTCATTGTAATAGTTCAGTGTTAGGTACAGAATGTCAGTATGTTTCAGATTCATTGCATGATCCACCTTTTTGATGCAGTGCCCATACTCTGTTTAGTTCCATCACACGTCAGAACCGCTGATATCATGCTAGAACATGGTTGTATTTTCATGCCCATCGAGGCAAACATCTGTGGAACATCAGCAACAAGGAATGATGGCATAATTTCTTTAGTTTTTGACAAATAAGCATTTTAATAACAACAGTTAGAATCTTTTTTAAAGCCGTTTAACAACATTTAACAGTTGAGAACGATTTATTTCATCTAAATCAGCAACAATTCAAAATTTGCTTTACGTGAAAAATGATTTGATGAATTTTTACTTCAAAGGAAATTGACAGATACTTAAGCGGCATTATGCAATCTGTCAATCAACATTAACCAATTAAAAAGCCCGTTAGCGTATCACATTTATTCATTGGCCAATTGATGACCAGTGTCTGTCGATTGCCTTTAAAGGCACATGAATATTTTCTGACATCAAAGAAAGGAATATTTGATGCATTATTTATGATTGAAGACCTTCACACATACGACAGACGCAGCGACATCAAACAGGCACATCTGTTTTCGTCCATAGACGACATGTCGAACAACAGTAGTGTGTACCCGTGTTTGAATATGAACAAGGGCTCTATTGCTCTTGCAGTGACTGTGGTAGTTACACCTCTACACTTGCTTATATTATTCACTCTAACAAAACACACATTGATACAGTTACCACGGATCAAAATTTTACTTTGCCTCTCGGTGTCGCATCTACTTCAAACAAACATAACGGTCATGATAATGTTTGCAGTCTATTTTGTTGCTCCAAAGTCTAATGAAATGGCATGCATGATATCAAGGAGATGCTTGCATTTCATCAGTACGCTAACAGTTGTTGTCTCAAGTTTTGCAGTTATTCTACTGTCGGTTGAGCGCTATATCGCTTGCATTCATGGTCTTCGATTTTATCAAATTGTCACCAATAGAAGACTTATTTCTGCTTTGGTTTCAACTTGGAGTTTTGGCATTCTATGTACTATAATTAACTTGTCAATAACTACAACAGTGGAAGGACGGGAACTGTTCATAGTGACACCAATCATGAGAGTAATAATTGTTGTTATCGAGATTCCTACTTGTTTCGCGTTAATTGTAATACAAGCCAAACTGTTTATAACAAGCAGGCAAAAGATGATGACAGTCCAACCAGGAGTTCTAGCTACCAGTCAAGTAGAACAAGCCAACTTTCGAAAAAAACAGCTTAGGATTGCATTTGTTGCAGCCACAGTGGCTTTTACTTACATCATTTTTACTCTACCAGGTGCGTTGAATGGACTTTTAACTCTTAAAAACCATGGTCTCGCTCATGTCCAAAAGTATAATATAACTTCAATACTTTGGATGCTAAATGCTCTTACAGACCCTTTTGTTTATGGTTTTGGCATGAGGGATACAAGAAAAGCTCTGTTTAAACAAATCAAGAAGTTATTCGCACGAGTGTTTTGCAAAGATTCAATTTGATTTGACAGATCACAACGTATTTAGTATATGGATATTTCTTGAAAGGTTTATGATCAATACTAATAGCAATAGCCGTAACGACAATATTCGTTTATCTAATTGTATCTTTATTTCCACTTTTTTTAATGTAAACAAGTTAAATTCCGAAATCGAAAGGTTTAGGATAATGCTTGAATCTCGTTTGGTTAGAAAAAGTTAGTTTAGAATTACAGTGAGAAGTGACTCAAAAGGGGAAACGGTTTAATTTATATTTCCATTTCTTCAGGATACATCTAGAGCTACCCTGGGTATCATTGTCTAGTCTCAGAAATATAGTTAAAAACTAGTCACAGAAAATTTTTTTGAGCTTGCCACTGCAGTTGTCTACAACACTTTATCCCCGGATTTATGAGGCTCTGGTACCCAGCGTAACCTTGAACCATATTATAAAATTATTTTAAAGGCACTCAATATTTCTCAACCTATTTAGCTCATTAATATCTTTGTATTGAATTCAAATGCACATGTTGATCTGCAGTTTCGCTCAGTGAAGCTGCATACACTAACTAAAGTAAGAATCACGCGTAGATATTTCTAACTCCCTCTAATTCCCTCTAATGAAGTTCGATACAGGTTTATTAGCTTTAAAGAACATGATAAACTTCCAGGATTAACTCTGTAAAATAATTGTTATTTGAGATTTTTATTTATAAATAACTTAAAATCATCAAGGTGAAGTAGGAAAACAGCCGACCTTTGTTGACTTGTAGAGCATTCTTGTGATAGCTCCTATCATTGATTTATTTGTTTATTTTTATCGCATTTGTTTCTACCTAGCATCCCAAGGTGGTTGTAGGACACTGGGAAGCTATGCTAATCGAGCAGTGTCCTAGTCCTTCCTCTCGATTTGACCACACCTCGTGATTCCTACACTTGAAATTGCAGAGAGGTGGCCACTCCCCTTGCTCTGAGTGAAAGTTTGGTCAGGTCAGGGACTCGAATCCCCGAGTCTTGGATATGTATTCCGCGGCCCTAACCGCTGAGCCATCCCCGCAATCATTAACGAGTCGCAGGCGAGGGATAATTTTCATCGAATCTACAATTTATCATTTTGTGCCTTCGACATTCTGAATAATTCATTATTTAGAATTGAAAGGCCAGTATGGAAAAAAGAATGAGTTGGATTGTTAGAAGATATAGCAAATATGTTTAACAATAATCTGATTATAAATTTCAAGAAACCTTACAGAATCGGTCTTGAAAGAATAAGAAAGGCACAGCCATGAATGCCAATAATCATGTGACCATTAGTCACAATTAAATCACAGTTAAAAGATTTTTCTCACAGGAGATTTTCAACCATGGATAAATAATTTAGCAGTTTTATATACTTTGCAAGAAGTTTTAGAGGAAATAAAATGCCCGTAGGATATTACTGCATCACATTAAAAAAGATCAAATCTTTGTTTAGCGTTATTGTTCTAGGGGAGCTCAAGGGGATCAGCTTCCCTTACAAAAGTAACAAATTAATACTTACTGTTATGAGTGTTTGAGAATTTTTTTTAATGCAGGATGTACAGAAAGTGCTATACAGAAAGACCCGACCTCCCATACCATGTATTTGTGCGACAATTTTCCCGCTTGTAACCTACAACACTATAGGTTCATCTCTTTTAGACATTGTCGAAGTTTTTGGAATCAATCTTTCACCAAATCGCTTCATTCATCAAGGCACAGGAATAGAATTACCATTTCAATGCTCAGCCATTTATGCACGAATGACAATTTGCTTCCATTTGCTTGCCTACCCTTGATAATAATGTCCTTTATAAGAAGGGCCACCGAGAGGAGGGACAAGGGGCAAAATGCCTCAGGGCATCTATGTCTAGGGAGCCTCATAAAGTAATGAATTCCATTTTAGCAATTGAATTAAATAAACATAGCAAAAGTATGTCTAAGAAAGTATAATGTTTAGAGAGATTGCAAGAAATGACTGCCAGAAATATTCTAAAATCCATTTTAAGCCAATCTTAAGGCCGTGGTCGCAAAAATTTTCTGCTCGCGGTGGACCGTATCACTTTCTGCCGTAGTGCCTCCGAAACTACTTGGCAGCCCTGATAACAAGCATGGAAGAAAGTTATTTGTGAAATCTGAAATTTCGTTTTTTATTTTAGGTGACTCCTGCTTGTCTTCAGCAACACGATTTTATGGCATAATTGAGGTTTTTTAACCACCAATTACATACTATTTTGACAAGAAATCTTCTTTAGAAAGTTTACGGTCACAAGAGGTCAGCCTGCAAAAGTTTTTTCACGCACATTTACGATTCCCGCATTTCTAAAAGCTCGCATCAGTCTGGTCGCTGATATCACCTTAACGAAGTTAGCATTTTGTAAGCCTGTAAGAGCATGGTGCGATAGATTAATTATTGATTGCAACTGTCTGTTTCTCGGCAATTTTCCCAGCTTTAAACTGGAACATCCTAAAGCGATAAAGCATCATCAAAACCTGTTACGATGCTAAACCAGCTGACACTGCAGGATATCGAAAGTGGGTCAATGTCACAGTTACGCTGATTTGGCCTACGGGCCTGTTTACATGAAGTGGGCTAGCCCACTTAAGTGGGCTCGGTAAGTCAAGTGGGATCCGTGCTTTCTATAAATTCCTTTGTTCTCTGTATTTGCGTTTCGTGAAAAGTGGGCCAGCCCGCTCAGGTGAGATCCGCGAGAAGGACAAGTGGAATCCGCGAGAAGGACAGGTGGTAAATTTTATTAACCCCCCCCCTAAGGCACCGCAACCCTTTGCCCCAAATTATGCCAACATATTCATGACAACATATCTTGAGCAATGCCCCGATGGGATGTAGTCGAATATTTTGGAACAGATTTATCGATGACCTACAGAAATTGATACAATACACCCAATATAATCCACAGAAAATAGATATAAAAACCGTATATAGTCGGCTCCCTTCTTAAATTTATGCTTTTGGTTATAGTCAAAGCAAATTTAGACCCAAATATGCAAAACTATTCCATCAAATTTTCACCCAAATAACCCTGTTTACAGCGTCTTAGTTTTCTGGCAAGCGGTGCTTGTCTTTTTAGTATGGTTTTTAAATAAGACATAAATATCAACCAAGGGTGTAACCATAGAAATAGGTGTAACTCTTAAGGTGAAAGGAAATCAGAATCAATTTAGAAATCTTTTCCCTCAAGCCCAAGGTCATGCTGGCAATTTCTACTTCGTGTCACTGGTAGTCTGTATCATTTTACTTTTGGAGTAGACAAATGACAAGCATAACCTACTTTCTTATTACAGTTACATAAGAAAAACAACAAAACAAATCCGTTGGTAGAAAACATTTGCCCTGCAAAAATCAGTTTTGCCCTGCGAAAAGTCCTACTTTCGTGGATGGAGAGGGGGGATGAACCACCCTCCATACCCCCTCGAGTGGAGTGACACCCTGAGGCAACCTTCCCTAACGACTGACACAAGTGATAACAATGAGGAGATGTCTTGCAGATATCTTATGGTCATCTTTGACTCTGCTCCTTCACAAGAACTGAAAATGTCCTCAAACAATTTGTTTAAATTTTTAAGGTTTAGAATAAAATTGAAGGCGTCTGTGGTTGGGTCGTCTGTGGTAGAATAGAAATCAGCAAGGCATCCATACCAAGGGCTTCGTTGAGGTGATAACACCTTCCTCTGCCTGCGTTGGCAGCATAACCTGTGTTCCAGACCCCTACTTTCAAGTTAGGGGTCTGGGGCACAGGCTATGGCAGCAAGACTATTCTATAACTTGGTGCTAAATGCAATATATAGCACAGCACAATATAGCGTAATTTTCAAAATTCAAAACAAAAAATCTTATCTAGATCATTTGAAGTAATTTACGTATATGACGTCATCATAGAATCTTTAATTAATGAGCTTTTTAAAGCAATTTAAGGTAAACCTACTCAATGGACGTGTTCCTCTATCAGAGATTGATAGAATATCCCAAGAAAGGACAATTAACAGTCCAAGAATAAGAAATCTGCGAAACAGTGGGGGTAAAACGATATCAGCCGATATACTGATATCAGCAAAATATAATTTGCATCAAATGAAAGCTGTTTCTTAGAGCTATCCAAATAAGCAAGTGTTATTGTTATAAGACTTTTGGTACAAGAGATATCAGCTTTCTTGTTGAATTATTTTTTGCTTATGACGTCATGAACCACGTGGAATCTAAAAATAATTCGCGATGGCCCATCTCAGAATATCGATCACTAGCCATTGAAATGCAGAAATCCGAAGAAAAAATTTAGATAAGGAAATTATTTTTTCGCAGCTATTTCCATGTCTATTAACTCCGGTGAAGCTATAATGAGGAGTTTTCGATAAACCTCGATTAAACTTTGATCTGCTTCTGAAGGAGGCTCCCTCTGCTTGGATTGGTTTGATTTCAAAAAAGTGCGCGCGTAGTGTTGGTGATGATGGCACGACGATGGACTAAGCTTAGCTTAGGAAAGGAAGTCTGATTTAAGCAAGAGAAGTTAAGCTTCAACTCTGCCACCCACGACATAAAGAAGTGTTTAAAATTTATAAATATGACTGAAGTCATTGGGGTGCAAAGATCTGGTCTAAATTATATTGTTGGGTTATCAAGTAAGTCGTTCCCAACGTGTATTATTTATTAATTATCACCTTGAACAGATAATTAGATTTGAATACTTTTAAAACGAAATCTTATAGAGGTAGCAAAAAAAATGTTGTTTGGCTTCAAGCTTGGATTGAGACCAGAACAAAAGATCTTGCACCTCATCTACAAAAATCTTCTAGCTTGCAAAGTCGAATCATTTATGTTTAAAATCTATCAGGTTATCTTCTCTTTAGACTATCTTTTAGGTTTTACTATCAGGTTATCTTTCTACTGGGCTCTTTCTTTAATTTTCTAAGTGATTTCATCTCAAATGGTGTTTTTGATAAATGAAAGAAGAATTCTACATCAGTACACACTGTACTTGCCTAGATGTATAGAACATGATGGTTTCAAGCTACTCTAAGTTTTATGTGACCCAAATTTATGTGATTGTCAAGCAATAGCTGTGTACATCTCTGCCTATACCTCATCAAAACTGTATGGCACGCAAATTATTTTCATTTTGTAAACCTATATATTTGCATGCTTTGAATTATAGAATGAGATCTTGTTTTACATGAACAAGATCTTGTTTTACAAAAGAAAGCTTGTAGCCCCTTTGTAGTCCACTTTTTTATCTTGTAGAATCGTTATGGCATAGGGTTTTTACAGAATTTTTAAAATTTAGGTTGATTACCACCAATAAACAATGAATAATAAAAGCAATAAGAGGATAGGAGCAGAAACTCCAGTTGAAGATACACTAGAAAATTTGCAAAAACGTCTCACTGAGGCAGAAAAAGGAGCTACACTGTTGAATAAGCATTTGAAGAAATATGGTTACAAAGCCCAAGGTAGTGTCAAGGAAAAGGAGCTTGCACAAAAAGAGAGTGATGTTGCAAAAGCTGCAAAAACAGGTTTACTTACATTACATGTCAATATCATTTTATTTCTCTAGCATAATTCAAAGTAGAAGCACTGAGTACCTGAATGTTTTCAATTCAGTCATATTAAAGGGGCTGGGTCTTGCAACCCTAGACAAACATTTTGTGCAGGACAGTCCACCTGTAAGGAGATTTGTTTACCAATCAACCTTTTACCAAACAAGCCAGTGTCTGAAAGATGACAGACTGTGAAATCCTGATGCTTGCAGCAATGCTACCAAGCCTGAATCAACTATTGGCTTTTAGTAATCATTATGTTTACTGTTTGTGAACCTGGCTTTCCACAATGCCTCTGTGCTGTCCCTTTGGCCAAACAGGCTGTTATGGCGATTACATCTGGTGCTCCTGCTGCAGTGCAAACAGCTTCATTTTTGTGGACTGATCAAAGGAATGATGTTGACGTATACATATGAAATCAATCTTTAAGGATTTGGCAATAAAGATATGATTTTTTTAGTAAGAAAAGACGTTGAAATCTTATTGATGCACTGTGACTCTCTGTCCTACCAAATCTCTTTTCTGTAATGGATGTTGCTGTGTTGGATTCATCCCATCCACAAGCATCAATACAGCAAACTTGCCCTGCAGCCTTACACGTGACCCAGCCCCTTTAAAGAGCAAATATAGAGGAAAATATCCTCGAATTAGAGTCAAGATATTTGGGTTTCTGAAACCAGTGTGGGGGATGTGGAAAGACACATCTAGATGAAATTTATGAGTTTATTGTCAAAACCTACACATTAAACAAAATTCTTGAAGGATTTGATTTGACAGCTATCATAACATCATAACAACTCCAAAAATGTTTGGATTTTGCTTTTTTGATCTTGCTTTTAAACTCATTTATAGCAAGTTTTCATTTTTTTGGAAACATGCATTGATGTACTTTTTAAAAAATCTACTGTTTGAAGCTTATTTGTTGTGTAATAATTTGGTAGGTAGAAAGAAAGCAAAAGAGAAGTTGCAACTCCAGAAAAGTTTTGAAGAGATGACAACACGTGTTTGTAGAATGGAAAATGCTCTCCAGTCTCTTAAGGTTGGTATGCATGGGATACAAGATAAGGCAAGTGAGAGGAAAGGGCAGACTGTAGGTGATGTGATGGATCAGGAAGGAGAGTACCAAAACGAAATTAAAAAGTTGGAGGGGAAGTTAGAGGCTGCAAATCAGGAAGCTGAGGCTTTGAGAAAAAGGGATAAAGACATTCAAAAAGAGCTGGAGCATTTGATTAACGATATGAAAGATACACAAGATATTTTGGTTGAACGGGATGGAAAGATAGCTGACCTTGAAGGTTTGGTTGAGAAAGTCTCCAATCAGAAAAAGGAGGTTAGAGTCAAGTTAAGGCCTATGATGTTAATTGTTATCCATACTGTACATCACAACCTCAAATATGCCCCAAATGAGCTGAGGTATTGCCTCAACAGCAATTATCCCATCATATCTGCATTTTTAAGCATACTTACCAGCCTCAAATAGAGGAAGAACATTCACCAGTAATATTTTTGGCTGCTGCTAAATGAGCCCTCACCTTCAAATATGCCTGCCCCCAAATAAGCCCCAACCCCACAATATATTTTGTGAAAAAGCCCCCAGGGGTTCATTTGAGTACTTGCAATTTGCATTTTAATTACAGTTGTCACAAAAAGTTTGAATTTATTGACACAGTTTTAGTTTCAGTTTCAGTTTTTTTTAAAATTTTGCTACATACAAACAATTAAGCCAATAATGTTCAAATAAATACAAATACAAACAACAACAAGGGTGTAAGGAAAAAATAGTAGACTTGCATGCAGGTAATTTCTTAAGGGGGGACTCTCTCAGTAGATAAACTAATTTAGGAGAGAGCACCCCCTAAAATCCCCTTAAATCTGTCTTTCACACAAATTGTCTTTGCTTGTATTACTGCTGACAAAGTCTCCCCTACCTGATGCTCACTGGCACTGTGTTGTTAATCCCTCAACTTTTACAGGTTCTGTACTGGGCATTGCTCCCAGGAGATCAGAAATATGATTCGGATCTCCTGAGACATGTAAAAAAATGCCAGATAAGGACTCTTATTAATAACCTCTCTTTATTTAACCTCTCTTTATTTAAAGGCTAAAATCAAGAACTTGATGCTACCACCCTCTCTTCTTAATCCCTCCGTCTTTTCCCTTTTTGGCTTTGCTTTAGTCTCAAGGCTCTTCCCTAACACAGCTACCAAGAAAAACAAATCTATTAGAAATTAGGAAAAATTACTGAACATTACTCTACAATATTTCCAATTTTTCCATTTCAACCACATTTTGTACCCTTTTTGTTGACCTTGTTGATTTTCAGAAACTATAACATGTAAACACAGACTGAGTGAAGCAGGATCTACAGTATTGCAATGAAGGTGAAAATATCTACAAATAGAGTTTACTTGCCAATGCCTGGTCATATTTTTATGCATATATGGTAATTTATGACTCTTACATATTGGATTACATAATTTTATAGACAGATGTACAACTAGAAAGAGAAATAGCCCTAAGACAGAGCCTTGAGGATGCCCATGAAGCTTTGCTACAGCGAATTCATGATATGGAAACAATTGTTGATTCAGAGCGAGGACAAGTGACTGACTTAGTCAACAGTTGGGATAATGCCAAGAAAGAAGCTGTTGCTACCAAAGAAGCATTTGCAAATGAGCATGAGTTGCGAGTTCAGTTGGAGGGTCTTCTCTCTCAGCAAGAAGAAGATTTTGGTAAGGATAACTGGCTGTTTTTTTAAAACACCAATTATTAATTGATCCTAAAACTTTATATATTATATATTTTGACATTTAAGTGCACCTTAAAGAATTGAGTTGAAAATTTAAGAAAGAAATTAACATTTGAATTTATACATGATATTGCAAGAATTGTCTTGTGAGTGATTCTTGCATTTGTCCCACTATTTTGATGTTCTTAGTACTAATAGATCATCTTTCAACCAATTCTTGGCTGTTAGTGTTGCTCCTCAGCTTCTGTTGATTGAATTTTAGTTTGCTCCTTTGGTAACCTAGAATCCTGACCCTTTTCAGGTGCTGTTAATGGTAAATTTAAGCAGGTCTTGGAAGAAAAGAAGGTATTGTTTTTTAAAATATATTTTTTCATATTGTTGAGAAGATATTTGTGTTTTGTTTAACTCTGAACTTTATTCATCCTTTTCTTTATTGCTGGTAACTCTCTTTCCTATGCTATTCGGAAGACAAGATAACAATTTCGGCCACGTCTTTTTACTGTAAGAAAACGCCCTTTTATCAACAAAAGACGCCATTTTTACCAATCGGAAACGCCCACAATTATCTTTTTGTTTATATAAAGGCAGCTTCAAAATGTCTCAGTCAAAGAAAGATTCTTGAATTGAAAATGCCTAATGGAGAATGAACGCCGAAGATTCTTATGCTCTTCTTTACATTTCGGATTGAAACTCCTCCTCTGATTTTAATTCATAGAGGTGTGCATTAAGTCCAACGAAACATTTTCACTTCCATCGCTGAAAAGGCTTCGAGAATGTATTAGCCAGGCTTAGGTTTTATATATGAAAGTACCAACACATGAGCACTGACATCTCAGATGTGTACAGCTACCAAAAAACGTAAATCCGGGGAGGGGGTCTCCAATTTTTTTGGCTCAACAACAACAAGGAATGATAACAACAACATTTCTCCCATTCTTTTTTCAACTCGGATATTCCCTTCGCTTCACGTCTAGGCGAGACGAACGTGCGCAAATCCTTAAATATGTGAGACAAACCTCCGTCTTGTCGTTAAAGTGCATGCACAATAATGATGTCGTTCAATGCGTATGCTCTTTGAAGACAAAATTTTTCCTGTTCATCTCCCAAACAAATTTAACGCAAGTATAGCCTCTGGGAAGGTCTATGCAGACAGTTGCCCCACTAACGTTCGTTTGTATCCAACTGGATAGGCTGGCGTCCTTTCCCCCATCCATGCCACTACGCCTTTGAATACATCAGGATATAAATCTATTTAGAATTTGTGAATTTAATGCAAATTCTTGATCAGCCTTGGTTTGGTTGCTGTTCACACTTCAGTGTTTTGTATTTTGAAATTATTTGTAACAATCCAATGTATAAGTTTGGTTGTTAAAGAAGTTATTAATTTCTTTGAATCGACAGATCTTGGAGAACGATATGTCACAAATCAAACGGGAAGGAAAAAGTCTTAGACAGCAAAATGAAGTACTTTCGAAAGAACGTGGGCAATTGTTGGTAGGCACGAGGCGCAATCCTACTTTTTTCATACTGCTGTTGTAACAAAAATTTGCTTAGATGCTACACGCTTGCATCACTCCATTTAGAGTCCTTTGAAATTGTCGTGTTCCAGGCTAAATACAGATTCACCAAAAGCTGTGTCAGTTTGCATCAGTCAGCAATCTTGCACACAGAGATCTTGCTAAGCTGGCTCCAATGTTACGCAGCCCAAAATCTTTCCAGTTTCGGTACGCCATGGCATTCCGACACGCCAGAGTGATATCGGAAAACATGATATCGGCATGTTACCTGATAGCATTCCGAAAACATGTATTCGGTTACCTGTGTATTTTTGATGGTCCGAAAAACCATTTTAGTCTGTTTCAGTATTCTTTAAATTCTGAACGTCGTCAAAACATAAAGCAGGGCAAAAGTACATTTTCTCATCTAAATCTTGATTCATTTTTCACCACTTGCAGATTACGAATTTCTGGATTTTGTGAGGTAGCAAAATTTGTGAATTTTTTTCTTAGATGTGTGTGTTTATATTTAAAGCCAATGTTCTAGTACACTTGGAGCCAAAAAATACCAAGTCTTTCATATAAACGGCCTTTACGTGGAAACCTCTAAGGGTTTTTGTATTCTAGAAAACAAACGAGTCACTGTCAAGAGATTGTCAAAAACTACAGGAAGCCTTACGGATTGCAGCCACTGACAATAAAGCTTTGATATCACAGCACAAGGATGTGCTGCAAAGAGAGAAAGATCGTATTAATACCAAGGTGGCAATGCAAGACAAATTACTTGACAATGCGAAGGATGCGATAATGAAAGAACTCGAGCGAGAAAAAGCAGCTGTAAGAAACACTGAAATGGAAAAGTAAGTGAATTGCAAGATAAATGATTTCAGCCTGAACGGTCATGCTGTTTATCAATGGCTCTTTTTGGGCATTTCTACAAAATCTGCACTGAATTTGACGTACTTCGGGAGAATCATTTATTTTGCAATACCCATTGATTTCAACACAATTCGGCCATCAAAATATGTGGCATCTTGTCTTGTACTTTCCAAAACTTTTGCGTTACGTACCTTTCGACTTAAACTTTATCAAATTCCTCTGCATAAGATGCAACTGCAGATATCCCCCATCAAGCTGAATTACTGTGGGCTTTGGGAATTTTTCATCTTGACAAATAGCGTGTCCCTAAATACCAATGGTAGTAAATTATTTTCTTAAACTAAGGTATTGGTCTTGGAGAGCTGCTGGAAGCTATTTGTTCGTAATCGTGTTTAACATCCTTTGGTTTGAAGACTCCAATAGCAGGGAGGGGCAAGCGGCACTTATGCATCTTTAAGCATACCTTTAGGTGCCTAATTGCCGGGTGGGTGTTCGGATTTTATGTTCAAAATTAATTTGCGGGGGTTCCAATTATCGGGGGGGGGGGTCTAAATTATGAAGTTTCATATACTGAATACTTGAAATGCACTTAAAATCAGTTTTTTTATAGAACCATATCAACAAAACAAATGATTTTGCAAAAAGTTTAGAAGCTAAGAAAATTGATATATCACACAAATTGATAAATCCCCACACATATCCTCAAACTTCAGCTGTATTATTCGTTTTATATATTCCGGTATAAATCGCAAAGTTTTAATTTTTTTTCACTACATCAATTAACACAAAAAATGCCTAGATTAATTGGCGGAAGGGGGAGGGGGGTCCTAATAAGAGCGGGGGTGTTGAAAAATTTTCAAAAATTAATTAGCGGAAGGACGGCAATTAGGCACCTCAAAGTAAGTGTTTACAGATTCTTGCACTGGATAGTTCGGCCGACCCTCTCAAAAGATCTTAAAACACCATCATCATGACCGTAGCCCTTGAAGAGGCTGTTAGTGCACCCATGTATAAACATCCGTCTTCAATCTCATTCTGTCTTCAGTTCTTCTTGATGCTTCCGCTATGTCCAGACCACTTGGGTCTTCTCACTTTTCTTGGGTCTTCTCACTTTTCTAACACAATATACAAGACAATGGTCACTTTACGTTCACTTAGTCTTATTAAATATTGTAAATTAGGTTAGGTTGGTAAATTTCTTTTGTTATTAGTATCATAACATATTTATTAGCGCTTATTTTAATCTTTTAAACAGGTCAGGTTGAAAAACATATATGTATGAACCTTTAACCTGTATAAATATTATGAAATGAAATGAAAATGAAATGCTTTCTTCTACTTGCCCGTGCATAATGGACATACAGGTGGCTTCTTTCTTCCTGGTAACATGCCCAAACCATTTTAGCTTCCGCATTTTTACAATATCCAAAAGGTTTTCAATTTTGCCATATTGTCGTTGTATCACCTCTAACTTCGGAAACATTTCATATCAAATGCATCAATTCGCTTTTCTAACTTTTTGTTAAGAGTCCATGTTTCACATCTGTATAATGCTGTTGAGGTAACGATCGCACGTAGAAGATTTACTTTGATCTCGATTGGTAGTTTTTCTTCCTTCCCTAATTTTATCCAATCTAGATAATGCACTTGTTGCACTTCCAATTCTTGACACTACCTCTAATTTTGATGTTCCTTCTTCAGTTATTGTCGAACCAAGGTATCTGAAGCGACTAACCTGTTCTAGATCTTCGCCAGTTACTTGTATAGGTGCATTCAATTTCATTGGTGTTGGTCCTGTTATCATTATTTTGCTTTTCGATGCACTAATTTCCATACCATATCTGTTGGCAGCACTATTGATCCTCTCCGTCAGCTCTCTTAGTTCTTCTTGAGAGCCAGCAATGAGGTCTATGTCAGCTGCAAACCTTAAATTGGAGAGTCGCAGTCCTCTGCATTTGATTTCGCTTATATGTCCCTCCAGTGCATCAGTATTTTGTCTTTGTCTGCATCTGTTCATTATGCGTATCTTAAAACGTGGCATCATAATCCTTAAACAGTACTCTCGAATTGGTTGACTGTGTTGTTTACAGTTTTCCCATTAATTCATGGGCAATAGTTGAAATCTGAGAGACTAGATGCACGGAAGAGTATTTTGTCTTTGTCTGCCTAGATATATTGTTCTATTAGAGGAAAAATCAACCGAAAACTCTAAGAGTATTTCTGTGTAATGACTTTAATGTTCCCATTTATGTCAAGATGCAATCCTATTCCTGGAGACCAAGAAACATAGTAATATATTTGTCCGGGTTTGCTACCGATCTGTTTGCTCTGAAGCAGGAGATTGCATTTTCTGTATCGATTTTAAGACATTCCATTACTTCCTCGATGTCTTTGACACATGCATTTACTGTATTGTCTAGTGTTGCCAGATTGGCCTTTTTTATGCAAAAATTCCTAATTTTGGCCTTTTCAGAGTTAAGTTGTCTAAAAATTCATTTTGGTCTACTTCTTAATAGTAGAAACAATGGACGGAATTTTCCACAACAATCGTGCAAAGTGCCTAAACTCAGTTTTTGTACTTGATTTGGATAGTTGAAGCCTTGGTGAACATTTTAAGCCTTGAATACATTTTTGTAAAGCAATAGAAATCACGTGATCAGTGACGTAATTTTTCCTGGTCATTAAAACTTGAAGTTTAGGCATTTTGCTCGATTATTATGAAAAATTCCGTCTACAAAGGTTTCAAAAAAGTGCGATTGAATTTTTTACTGCCTTTAGTAAACTTATACCTAATTCAGCTTGTTCATTCTCTTCATCCCTCTCTTGGACTGTGTCCTAAATATTGTAGCTATGCCTGCCTAATCAATGTAATTTATGCCTAAATTGTAATCAATTTCTTGTTTTTGTGTCAAGCGTTGAATTGAAGGCTTCCTTAAAAAGCAAGGATCTTAATTTGGCCGAAAAAGTGCAACTGTTGGCTGCTGTTGAAAAGAAATACGTGAGTATTGTTAAAAATCTTATTTTCCCATCATTTTTTACACATTTGCGCCTTTTAAATGCCGCCTAAACGTCGACATAAGCTGTCGACATGAAACCATATAGACTTGGCATTATCTCAGTTCTTCATTGTGTTTGTAAAGTGTAGACTGCAAAGTAGCATATAAATTTAGTAATTGCCCGCAACTCGCGCGCGATAGCGCGCGAGTGAAGGGCTTATAGTCTGCCCCGCGTATAAGTAGCATATGGAAGCTTCAGTTCATAATGTCAGCACTTTTTCAGCAGATTTTGTCACTTTTCTGCTGCCATGACAACTGTCAATCAATTTTATTGTCAATCAATCGGCTTTGTCGAGGAGGTCGTTAACCGCCACCTCTTTGTGCGGAAGGGAATTATCTTCGGAGCGTTGCTCTGCCAAGACTCTGTTAAAGGCCTTCGGTTTTTTTGCACGAAAACGGTGCTGCATCACAGCTCGGTTCTCCGCAATGGATGGAAGTTTTGATTCGAAGTTTTGGGAATCAAAACCAGTCGAATGCCACACCTTTCTCCCAAAAACTCGACACCGTACGAGTAAAAGTTATGATTGTCGTGATTATCGCCTGTACATCGCTGTACGAATCATCTATCGCAATCTATTTTAGCTGTACCCGTTCTATCACGTGTCCATTGTCATACGTCTTTGCTTCACGAAAACGAAAAATAAATGTCAAACCCTAGAAAAACTTCATGATTTTCAAAAGGGCGTTGGACTTAAATCAAAGGCAAACTGAACACCAAAAATTCTTGATAAAAAGAATAGTTTAGCATCAACTAGAGCAGCTGTTTTTATAAAATTGTGAAAACCCAAGATGGTGTCTTCTTCGAATATCCTGACCTAAATTTTCAAAACAATCATTATCAAGGAACTAATTGTTTGCGGGCAGTACTAGCAAGAGCTATTTCTAGTTTTAAAGAACTTCAATAGATGTATGGCAGCCATCGTTTTCGAAAGGCATCCGTTGACCCAAGCTCTTGATTTCTTGCGTATATGTTAAGAGTAACGCTTTTCGCGTCAAACATGTGTTTCTATTCACTGGGCGACTGTGCGTTCCGAGGCTCTCCCCCACCCCCGGAGAACCCGACGGAGAGCGATCTTCAATTTTTTCACACCATTGTTTTTGGTGGAGATTTCATCGTTTTAATGGTCTGGCGGGCGGTTGCATTTTAATTCTGAAGTCTGTATTGGACTACCAGCAAACAAAGTTTTTTTCGATCGTTAAACCAGTTTGTCAAAATAAAAGAGTTATCAGCTGTTTAAATCAAACAAACGCAAAATATGTACAGAGCAGTAAAAGATAGCAATGACCAACAACAGAAAATCTATGAAGGGCCGAAGAATTTCATAAAGCATGATCAGATTAGAAATTTTCATGGAAAACCTTTGTCGGATAATAATTCTTCTCAAAACAAGAATGAAATTGGCGACATGATTTTTTCCTGCTGACCTTAATTTTTCTTGTTCCTACCATGCCCATATACCTAGCGGAATGCACTGGCAATTTGATGACGTCATAAGAGTTTTTTGGATTTTGACCCGATTAGGATTTTAGTATTTTAGGATTTTCGAATTTTTACCCGATAAGAAGAAGGAGCACGGCACAATATTTCAAATGTGCAAAATCTGTAACATATTAATTGAGATATGGTTAGAACAGTTTGGAATGAAATATGAAAAGAACGGTTCAGATAAGCCCGATATTGTTGTATCTCGGATAAGATTTACCACTGGAAAGCCACGCGCAAAAGTGTCGAATATAGATTCGTCAAATGTTTACATTCTCTGGTAGGAAAAACATAGAAAAGATTTAAGTCATATTATGAATCATTTTGTGTTTGCTGCTCAGATAACAACTGACGCACACGTTCATCGATCTGACAGATAGATTTGCTAATAGAGATATACTCATTGGGTGCTTTCGCAACTTGATTAGAGCTGAGCGTTCTGTCAAATGAAATATGTTCGGCTATAAAACATCACACCGAAAACGGTGTTCGAATAACCGAGGTTCGAACAAACAAGGATACACTGTAATTTTGCCTGGTTCATAAAGCCCCGGTAAACGATCAAACATTTCACCAAACATTTCGTCCAACACCTTGTTGGATCGTTTGACCACCAATGTTGGATCACTCCCTAACATCGAAGATAAATGTTGAGCGAAATGTTGGATCGTTTGACCAGGGCTTAAATGTTTAACCAATGTGAATCACAGTTGTTGATTGGGGAAAATTTTGTGCTCTTTTGGCCATTTCTCGGGCAGTATGCAGTAGATCCAACACTCACAGCTTTCGCACATTTAAAAGTACAAAATCGTATTCTTTCATGCTATGTTGTAAAAACAAAATCGAAATATATGCACCCAGGTATTTTCGATCCACAACGGGGTATATATATTTCCTAGTGTAGAGTTTGAAAATGGCTTTGAAAAAAGCAAACATTTTACGAAATACTAAAAGCTTTTTCGTCTGACACTCCTCAGAGCAAAAACGTCAGAATAAGGTTCCGAAAGAACACGATGGAAAATATATACCCAGTTGTGGATCGAAATAGGCCAATTAGAAAAACGCAAGCACAAGAGCGGTATAATTGACCAATCATTGCCGCGAGCCTAAAGAAAAATTACCAATGGAGTCCAAGAGAGAAAACGAACTCCTTTTGTCTACACAATGGCGGCTTTTTCGTTTTTATGTAGAATGACTCCAAAACTGCTAGATGGAAGAACGACCAGGCTCTGCCAATTATCCGAAATATGTCGTCATTATAGAGTTTTGCACAATCTGGGTTGTCTAAAAGATGTTGACCGATGGCAGAATCACTTGTTTTAACAGTGTTTCTAGACCTACAAGAGACTACTAGTGTAGAGTTTTCAATCTATGTTCTGACGTTTTTTACTCTGAAGCGTGTCAGACGAAAAGCTCAAGTATTACTCAAAATGTTTGTTTTTTCCAAAGCCACATTCAAAGTTCAAAATCAAGGAACTGCAATTAAGGATCCTCTTTAGATCTTCTCTCGTATAAACGTTGCTTTGATCTGTAGGTCGTCGGGTAGGCGCCTCGTTTTGTAGGATTCCATTTGATGTTTGCTAATGTTAGTTTCTTTGTTTCCAGAAAACCGAATTAGATCAAGTCAGGAGCCTTCTAGAAGCTTCAAGGAACGACAAAGAGATTGCTTTGCAACAGAAAAACGAAAAAATATTGGAACTGCAAAGGCTGTTTGATGATTCAAAGAAGGAGAACATGGAATATCAATTTACAATGAAAGAAATGAAAACAGAAATAGAACGGCTACAAAGGAGTCTTAAAAGCAATAAAACAGAATTAGAACACGCAAAAAACAGACTAAACACTGCAGACCAGAACAGTTTGTCGCAAAAGCAAATTGAAGAAGCGTTTTCAGAAATAATGCAAGCTAAAAGCAAGTTAGCCTATGAGAATGGTTTGCTGCAATCAAAAGTTGAGCAGTTGAACTTTGACTTGAATGGAAACGCTGGGATTAAGAGAGATTATGAGATTCTGAAGGAGGAAAAACGTGTTTTGAGAAGTAATTTTGAGATTTTGTCAAAAGAAATGCAGAATTTAAATGTACAAAGTGGAAAGAAAGACGCCGAGATTAGAAGGTTGCAAGAAGTCATCAAGAAAAAGGGTGCTGATCTTGAAACTGCTGTCAGTACGAGAGAGAAATCACTTAAGGAAGCAGAGAATTTTCTTTCTCGCAAAGATTCCACTATTGAAAAGTATTCTGAAAAGGTGACTCAAATCGTTCGGCCTTTTTTAGTGTTTCAAATTGGCTTTGAAAAAAGCAAACACTTTACGACATACTAAAAGCGTGTGCAAAACGACATGTTTCGGATAATTGGCAGAGCCCGGTCGTCCTTCCATCTAGCAGATTTGGAGTCGATCTACATAAAAACGAAAAAGCCGCCATTGTGTAGACAGAAGGAGTTCGTTTTCTCTCTTGGACTCCATTGGTAATTTTTCTTCAGGCTCGCGGCACTGATTGGTCAACTATAACAGTCTTGTGTTTGCGTTTTTCTAATTGGCCTATTTCGATCCACAACTGGGTATATATTTTCCATCGTGTTCTTTCGGAACCTTATTCTGACGTTTTATGCTCTGAGGAGTGTCAGACGAAAAAGCGTTTAGTATGTCGTAAAATGTTTGCTTTTTTCAAAGCCATTTTCAAATTTTGTACCGCAAAAAAATTGTTCACATTTTTTAGTGTTATAGTTTCATGGTTACCTACTTTTGTTAAATTGTTTTGCTTGCTTTTCAATTTTTTTAATCATCAAATTGAATTTGATTGTTTATTAGCATGACACAGTATTATCTTGTTTGATAGGCCACTAAGGGACAAAAAATCTGTGTTCCAACGCCCGAGCTTTATTTCAATTTTCAGAAAGTGGAGTTTATGCTCTATGGGGTCAAATTTCTATGTTACTTGAACTTGTTTTAAAATTTAATAGAAAAAACTTCGCTTAAGTGAGACAACGTATTATTTAACTTTAGTTCATCCGCGAAAATGAACTCCTGCAAAATATGGAAAACTATTTTCTCCAAACTATTTCCCTTAAGGTTTTAAGCCAGTGATCAATTGGTGCCACAGCCCATCCTTATATCGTACAATCTCTCGCTAAACGGAACCTTCTATTCTTCTTTTGTTCCATTCACCAAGATATTTACTTAACTGGGACATTCGCTTGGTGGGATAGATTTGCCATGTGTCCGGGAGGCCTTACTTAACATGAGTCTACCTCACTACAATACAGAAATCTTGTGTACAGTATAGTCCCGATCATTGGATATCCTGATAAATTGAACTTTCATTATCCCCAACTGTATTTGCATGTCCTTTTAATCTTCCCCGACATATAAGAATCCAAAATCACACTCTACAATCCCGAAGAAAAATGTTGAGACAAAATGCAATTTTTGTAATTTCTACTCTACCTTGCCCCTGTAAATTCGAATCCCCTTTTCCCCCGAAGCAATGTTGGATTTGTAGTTTTATCATTTCTCCTTCAAAATCATGCATTCAACATTGAATTGGGGGAGGGGGCAAGTTATTTCTTAAGTAAAGGGAAAATATAAGCTTTCCTTTAAAAGTCTCAACCAATTCGTCCGGGATTCGAATTATTCATTTAATTTATTAATATAAATTTTATTTAAGTCACATTTTATTTAAAATTTATAACCATTGTGAAATCTATCCTTGCTTTTCCATTTTTCTCGTTAACATAAATGACAATTTTCAAATAAATATTATTTATGCGTTATTTTCGTTAAGCTTGGAAATATCTGCTTTATTTTCAGATAAGCAATCTTGAAAATCAGTTGGAGCTTTGCAATGCTGACAACAAGAAACTAGTCGATTCGTTTGAAGCCATGATGCTCTCCCATTCTAAGATGCAAGCAAATATGGAAGATTTGCAAATTACTTTAGGAAAAAAAGACAGTGAGATTCAGAACCTGGTGCAGGAAAGGTATTTTAGTCCATCGCTTTGTTTATCGCGAATAATGCTTGAACAGGTGGATGAGCTCTTTCTTTGTATTTTTCTTGATAGCCTGAATTGGCAGAGTAAAATATGAGTTTTCCGCGCGTGCTTGGTTTTTACAATAACGCTTTCTGCGATGTATTTATCAATTCAGTAAAATACTGAGAGTAACCGCTAGCAAATCTAGGAGAAAGTGTGCGATTTGTTGATTCGCTTTGTTTTTATTTGCTGGGTCTTATTTAACGATACTGTATTTTATATTTTTTAAGGTCCCTTACAATATCCCTGACATCTTTTCCAGGAATTCCACGCAAAAGACAATAGCAGACTTGCAAACTGAATTGGACAACCTGCAAAACAAGATAACGTCTTTAGAGGACGTTGATTCAGATGAGGTTTTTCTACTTGTACCATGTGTTTTCGCCTCATTACTGATCCAATGCAGACAGTCTCTCTAATTTTGATTTTTTTATTTGCCCTTCGAATATCATTATTCTTTTGTATAACTTTTCAACCATCTTTCATTGATCATCTCTTTCTCTTTATCGTTTGAATTCAAGCTGTCAAATGCCAAAAGGGCGAAGAAAGCTGCTGAGGATAATTGCAATGAACTGCTGCTTGTACAAAAGAAATTGCAGCGACAGAATGATATGTTAAAGGATGAAGTAGAGAAGCTAAAAGCAGATATTAGAAGGAAAGTGAAACAGATGGAAGATGATGCCTCTGAGAGGTGGGTATTTTAAATGATATTCTGTACTTTCTGGTGCTCCGTTTATACTCTTACCAAGCATCCTAGATGCAACGTTCATCTGGCTGATATTTATCTGTACCTAGATCTGTGATTATTTAGATGGTTTGCATTTTCAGAAAGTTGACTGTTTTAATCTATACAGGTAGGTTTTATTGTAATTAATATCATACCGGTATCTTCAAGTTTTCGTTTCTTTAATTTTTTTCTTAGCAGATAAATGTGTTTTATGTTCTCTTAAAGTCCTTTATTTTAGAAAGTAATAGCGTTTAGCGATACAGGACTCGAACAAGTTTTGCTTGGTTTTGACTCTTTCTTTGATAACAAGTCGATCATCTTGAGTTGTAGAGAGGGGAAAGAACAAGACATCATGACTAAAAACTCTAAGGAAAAAGAAGAAATTCAGTCTGATTATAGAAGACATCTAGAAAAGGTCAGCAAACCGAATTCTTGAGAAAATTTTATTTTTTTTTGTTTCCATTTGATATTTTGATTCATTCAAAATGAAATATTTTTCTGCTATTTTTTATTCTTTTAGCTATTATGATTGTCTGATTGACAAATATTTTGAAGCAAAAAAGATGACTTTTATGCTTTTTCAAACCGATAATTTTGTTATTTCACCATTTCCTGGCCACGTTAGCCAGCCACGATAACGAAACTATAACTTCGCAGTATTTGGAGAGAGAAGGACATGTTTTTCTGCCTTTAAACAACTATAATCAATCTTAACCGTGGTAAAACTATGTTACAAAGGACATGAAATGGAATGTACAATCTTCAAACAATACCGGTGTCTACTGCCAGTATCATTTCATCGTAAGTTTTTAACTTTATGAAATTCGCCACTTCTTTCCTTCAGTTGAAAAGTCAGCTAAGAAGCAAAGAGAGGGAACTAGCTTCTGCTGATGAAGAAATATCAGCTATGAAGAGGAGGCTTAAGGTAAAATGAATTATTGTTAATTTTTATTAAGATAGTACACCGTCAATGAAACCTGATAAAAATTGTTCGAAATGTTTTTTCTTGTGAACCTTTATTCTTGGAGTTTGTGTTATTTTTAAAGTTTGCATTTCGTGATCAAAACAAATTTATTAACTCCTAAAACGCCAATTTACAAGCTTGAAACCTTTTTTTTTATTCCAGTGACCTAGAACAAGGCATTTCTATGTTACATCTGTACCATGTTCTATTCTTGCATTGTATTCTGCTTTAATGCTGTGCTCCATTGTGTATAAAAATTTTGAATTCCTATTTCATAGCTTTGTTTAATGACTGAGTGACTGGGAAATGGCGAGCAAAAGAACTCTGTTTTGCTAATGGATTACTATAATTTTGGCCTTGTTCATAGATTTTAGAACCATGACTAAGTTATAAAGATTTAATGGTCAAAGAGCCCGTATTTATGTGGCAATATTTCAAGTACTGTGTCTCACATTCAACTTAATTTGAAGTTTTTGAGGTATTTCGAGGTGCCTATTCTGGTTACGACATCCAAATTAAATTTTTTTAGAAATAAACCTTTTTGATAACATAAATTGTGTATAATGTTTAAATCCTGCATATTTTTGTCCTTGATGCCTTTCAGAAGCAAAAAGATGATTTTCAACGACAAAGAAAAGATCTAGAAAACTTAAAACTGAAAAATCAAGAGCAAGTAAGAATTATTGATAAGTTGCTCTTTCTGTATCATCCATCAATTATTTTGATATGCATTTTATATTCATATTGGCAATATACTATTTGTTTTCTTAACTTTTTAATCTTTCGGTATTCAGCAGATATAATGCTTTATTTTCATCTTGTTTTAAAGAGATGAGTTGTTTACCCCCCCCCCCTCTCCCACACACACATCAGTAATCACAAAGATGTTCCGAAGTGGCATTGTCATTTAGTAATCAAGAAAAAAACTAGAGAACATTCAAAGCAAAAATACAGCATCAATTTGAACAAACAGGAAGCAATAACATATTATCTTTAAGAAATTTTTAGTTTTTATAACTTGTGTGTTTACTTTAGCTATTAAAAGTATAAATTCGAAGACCCACATTAACACCTCTGTATGTCCATACCCACACCATAATCATAGCAAAGATAATTATAAAAAAAAACACCTTTATTTACTTATATTATCTCAACAGGTAGACGAAATACAAAGCTTGGTATCGCAAATTGATGAACTGCGAAATGATATTCAAAGTGCTGTATTTTTTCAAACACAAGCTGATATGTCATCAAGGTATTATACGTAATATGGTTTTAAACAAATGATGTGGCGTGAACTTATTTAATAAAGTGTTTTTCTTTTAGTACTTATTGCCTTAAAACGTTTGTTTGAGGTAAAATCTTTCTCATCTTTTTACGACACAATCAAAACACGTTTTTTACACTTTAGACACATGCACAAACGTATCATGCCGATCTATAGGCCAATGTAGGTGGCTGGTAAAAAAGGTCTCAATCAGGTCTCAAACTTTCTTCTCAATAAACTTGTTTCTGCTCTAGCTCAAGAAACAGCATCGTTTCTTGGTAAATCAGATCTTTCAGTTTCTTTGCGATTATTTTCCTTGCTACATTAACTATATCACTAAAGTCGATACACTTCCCAGCCAAGCCTTTTCATAGCTTTCTGCACAGAATACTTTGCGATAATATAGAAGATAAATCTCACCTGTTGCTTTCACCTCGTAGACAATACGAAAATGCAATAGAAAAAGAAAAAATGATCAGGATGGAGGCAGAATCAAGATGTATGGTAATGATATCATCTCGGATCAAAAGCCTAACCAATATTTTTCTGTCACACACGTCCTTGCAACATTGTTATTTGTTTGTCTAATACCACAGAAGTTGCAGTCTTCCTTGAACGATGTTTTGTGCCATCTTTTCGATAAAATTCAGTTCAGTGTTATTCATAGAAACATACCTTAAAGCAGGTGTTCAGCAAAAATTAGTATTGTTTACGACAAAGGAGAAGCATAGCTCATCGTGCCTGAGCTGTTAACTCGAGAAAGGTAAAAAAGGGACACTTTCGCGCAAAGATATGGTGCATTTGATCTCTACTTGCCTGTATGTCCCAATTAAAGTAATTTATCCGTTTTGTTTACCCAAAATTTCTGACAGTCTATTCCAAAAATTGTTTAAGATCCAACATTGTTCATTACATGTAACTTGTCTATTTGATGTTGTCTTAATTAAACATTGCATTTAAATAATCAAAAACATTTCTTGAATAATTCATCTTTAGGAATCTTGAAAACTTTATAAAAATGTAACAAAACACACTGTTGTTTAAATATTACACATGTTCAAATCTAACACTTAAAACCGTAGACTCTCGAAACAAAAGAAAAGGAACTGCATCGAAAGCTTGAAAAGGCTAGCTTGCAAAGCATTAAGGTAATGAAAAGTCACAATTAAACTAATGCAATTTATATTGTTGCTTTCTAGTCGAAGATGCTCTATGGCTGTCATTTTCAGAATAAGATAAGGACGTCATAGTTTGATTAATTAATTCGTGTATATGATTTGGAGCATAGAGAATTAGATTTGCACAATATGTCTTTGTTGCAATAAGTGACACGTGACATGAAGGTGAACTGGACTTTCTGTATTGGAAATTTGTATTATTTTCATCTCGTTTCAATTGAGCCATGAATATTGGTACACGCACCAGTTGAATTTGTCCCAAATTGTATGTTGGGATTATGAAGGAAAATGTTAATATTTTTCTTTATTATTTCTTCGTCTATTATTTTCAACTAATCATACACTCTCCTTCGAACATTAAACATTAATAAAGCATGCAAGTCTTAATTTGGACACCTAATTTAATTTCTATCTAGGCCTCCAATGAACTAAAGCAAGCACAAAAATGGTTTCAAAAGAAAGTAGAAGAGCTTGAAATCGAACTTCAAACTGCACGGTATTGATTGCGTTGTTTACTGAAACATGCTAAAGCTTTTCAACTGACTTTCTTCAGAGTATGAAGCGTCTGATAAAAAGCTTTAGTATGCTCAACATGCTTCTTATTCCAAGCCATTTTTAGTTTTTTGACCAGCGAAAAGTTATGTTATCTTTACAAGATTGATATTCCAACAAGCTATTTTGTACAGTACAGTTCATTGTTGTCAAATAAGGTGGAGATATGAATGGTAAAATGAGGTTGAACAGACAAATGTGTACTTGTTATTGGTTCTGAAAAGAATTTTATCGGAATTTTGTTTAGGCCATAAAGTTGTATTATTTACACTATTTCTTGGATTGATTTCCGTTGCGATTTACTTATCGATCCTTCGGTGTGTCTCCCTATTTCAGACAGACACAATATCTACTAGAACAAACGACTTTGGAGCAAGAGAGACTTATAGAAAGTAAATCCGAGGATGCAAAAAAGCTTGTCCAGGTGAAAAAGATTCTTAATTGCATGGGATTTAGCGGCATTTTGAATTAATGTATATTATTCAATAGATTTCCAGAGACACTAAATGAATAAGTTTTGAAGGTTCACAGAATCATCACATTTTTTGTGAATGTCCTTAGTGATAACTTACTTTGATGATGCTATTGGCCTAAACGTCTTCAGTTCTAACTCAAGTTATGCATAATTAGTATTGCTTTTTGCTAGTTCTTACATATTTTTCATGTTAATGAGTTGAGAAAAGCTCTTTCACAATTTTTTATTTTTATTGCAATTCGCAAGGGTAAATGTTCAATGTTTACAATCTATGGTGAGTTTATTTTCTGGAATTGCTTGAAACAGCAGCTTTGATCACATAGGCCACTCAGTTTTGATCTCTTGGCAATGCATAGTGAGCTATAATTCTATATGCTTGTGTTGTTAACGCTAGTAGAGATATTGTGGTGACATTTTATGCAAAAAACTTTACACTTTGAACACTACTCATTGTACTAATTAATGAAGGCAGAACGATGATAATTACAGATGAGACGTCGATTCACATTAAGAAGCAGATGTTCGATTTTCAAATGTTTTTTTGGAGAATTTGCTAGAATCACATTATGCCATAGAGACAGTTTTGTGTGGACTATTTCCACATCTATAAAGTATCTTTTATTCTTGAATCTTGCAGGAACATAAAGATTACTGCTATGTCTTTTCATATTGCTAGCTGTTTGAGCCGATGAAAAACTAACTAATCGTTTCCAGTGACTGTTACATTTCTCCTTTTTTGGGTATTAAAACAGGCGTATTGGCGATCTGTGCACAGTCTTTTACGTCAAAAAGTGGGATGTGACTCTGTCCCTGAAAGATTAGCTATTTTAAGTCTCCAAAACCTTAACAGATTATCTTCTCCTTAATGAAAAACAGGCAAGTCGTGTCGCAGTGAGCAAAGCAGCGGACCAAGTTGCTGAGAACTTAAACGATACACGGGGTCTAAAACAGGTGCTCAAAACTGAGCGGAGTCTTGCAGACAGAGCTGCTCAGAAGTACCAGCGACTAATGGTAAGAAAGACCCCTCACAACAACAATCTCAGATAGATTGTACAATTTTTATAGACACTCGTATAGATTATTGTTTACCGGTCTGCCTAGTGTTTGCTGATTGATGCAGTTTCCACTAGAAATTGAAAGCGGAGTGCCATTCAGAACTGCCGTTCTCTTCCCCCGAAAGCATGTAGCAAAATTGGCTGATACGACATTTCATCCATTCGACAAGGCCTCCTCATGTCGAATGTGATCATAAAGCAATGGAAACTGGTAGAAATTATTCCCCTTTTTAATTCCTATGCAAGCGCTTAGTCATCTAATAATTTACGATGGGTATGTGCTCTTAAATGAAAACAACCTATGTTTGGGATATAGGCCCAAAATTTGCCAAAAAAATGGCATTTCAGCGAAAGAAACAAGATGGCAGCTTTACTCGGCAACTTTCACATTCTAGCATGATTATATGATACCTATAGTACTACAAGACCAATGAAGTTTTACTTGGACCATAGCTGATGGGACCTTGATACTAACTTCAAAACATTAATCATTTATTTATATTTTCTATACATATAAACTATCCCTTATCATTGTGTATTTTAGGAATCCAGTGCGCGTAAAGTTGAAGAACTTGCAAAGGAACTAGACAGAGCCCACGAAAAAGCGCGAAAGGCCAGGTGACGAAAGCGTTGCCTCATTTTCGCCCCTTTCGGTCCTCGTTTCCGTTTTCTGGAAACAGTTTGATTATATTGTAAATTATTGTATAATGTGGGTTTTACACAGGACTCACTAAATTATTTTATTTCCAAAGTAGTTGTTTGTTGTGCGATTTTAATTATCACAGCTAGATGAGTAATCGGGAAACGAAGTTTTTTTGTTTACATGCTATCTGCATCTTATCAGAAAAATTGTAATATCTTCGAGGAATAATTTCGTTATTTGTTAGTAGTAAAAAATTAGCTTTGACAATTGTTTTAAAAAGCTAAAATGTGATTCAAAATGTTTGCTTTTTTCAAAGCAATTTTCCAGATATTTCTAAAATCTAGATTTTTGTAATGCTGATGAATTTACATATAAAGGCAAATTTTTAAGGCCTTTTACTACTGCGAGGGAAAAATCTAAACTGCGAAGGAGATAATTCCCTCCCAGTAGTACGAACGCCTTGATGAGTCAACAAAAATAGACTTTGGGAAAGTGTAGTTCTTTGTTAAAACGTGCCCTAAAACCTCCAGGCCTCAACTGGTGTGCAGGATTTCCCCTTCTGCTCAATTCCTACTCTGTGACCACGTTGACTTGATATAGAATTCTTATCCATTTTGCATGATAACAAATTGACATTTAGCTTTAAACGACCATTCTATAAAGTTTTGAAGGTATAAACGTATCCCTGGGCATGCAGATTACTTTTCATAAACCAAATTATCTAGGCCAAAAAGTTTTCTAATTTTAAAAAGGTAATGCTTGTTACTACATCTAATTAAATAAAATTGACATCATTCAATTAATTCTAGATTACACGAACGCGTGTATCTAGGCCTTGTTTTTATTGCTCTATTTTTTTAAAACGTTCCATTAAAATCTTTAAATATGAAAGTGATAATGGATGACGACAGATTTGTTGCACTCCCAAGGAACGTTGGAATGATTACAGGAAAGACTTTTGGGGCAAAAGACTAGATGTAGAAGGTCCTAAAGAATCAAAGAGTTTGGTTACAAAATACTGCAGATATCCGAATTTATAACTATGCTTGAAGCGAAGGAAAAAGACAAATGATCTGTAAGTAATTTTTTTCTGTCTGGCTGAATTGTTATGTAATCATTTGTTACGATCTTTTTGAAGTAGCGGGTTTAGGTCGCAGAATTGTAGAGAAATTTGTTCACAAAAACTAGTTTACAGTTGTCATCAGTTGCGAGGATGTATTGAAAACCTTTTGAAAATTGATGTTGTACCTTCAACGTTTCCATAAACCAGGGAAAATCTCACCTGTTCTCTCACTTGACAAGTTTCAGGCAGATTTTGGTAATCATAAACAAAACACATCGTTGTGATTTAATCGAATAGTAATGAAAATTCTTACATAAAGCAAACAACTTCAGTCATTTACACAGAAATACTCTACTTTTCATATCACAATTTCTATTACAATTAAGTTTTTACTTTAGTAATCTCTCTGCAACTTAGAATATAAAATATATTAATACTACGCTAAAGAAGCTATATATTTATAAAAATATCTTTTTAAAAGTTTCACAATAATTAAATCACAGTTTATGTTATTTTAGTCTTACATCAAAGATTAGTATCTTCGTGTTTTAGTGAATCAATTATCGTTCTATATTAGGGAACGATAACACTTTGTTTTTAAGCAAATTTTAGCCTTGCAAGATTTGATACCTAAGAATCTTTACAAATTTGAAAAAAATCATAAATGATTGTCTTATTTACATCTGAATATCCATCAATGAAGTAATAAATTCGTCGTGGTTTGCTATGACAGATTTTTAAAGAACCATTTCTGTCTTTGAATGGCCAATTTGTGTCATATGGTCTAGCATAAACAGAAAAGTTTCATACATCGTACAACACAACTGAAAGTGAACAGTTAAAGGGTCAATGTATTTTGACGATACACCTATTTTTAATTGGATGAAATGGTGATCCATTTTTTTAAGCAGTCCCAAATTTTATCATTAGCTTCAGATTCTGAAGGTCAAGCTTTTCAAATACGATCAAGTGTTCCGACACAAATTGAAAGTTAAAATATCCTTATAAGTCATATGGTTCTTTTTAAAGGCAGAAAATTGCCATTGAGGATCATTCCAACAATCCAAACGTTCTGAAAACACAGTAGGAAAAAGGGACGTTATCCGCAAGTGATATTTCTTTTCTGTCATCTCCTACAGCCTTCTTGATGTTTCCATCGACATTAGTTTTAACTACTCAATCTTTGACCCTATTTCAGACAGAATGGAAGCAGCCAGACTTGCTTGCCCCTGTACCGAATTTCAAGGATGCAGCAACATTCCCAGGTACTCTTTTTTTGTAAACTGCCATGGTGCCTTCAAGCTTTGATCAAGATTTTACAAATTACTCATACCATTCGCTTCTTTAGAATCGAATAAATGCTATGCACCGACCAAATAACTGCTGAATGATGACCCTCTGTTGACAACCACTATGTTGCTGGAGTGGTTTATTAGAATAACTGAAGTATACTGGTTGGCCTAAGAACAAAAGAAGCACGCTTTAATGTCGAATGTGTATAAACAAACCAAGGTAGTAAAAATTTATTTTATAATCTGGAAGAAGCGGGATAAAAACACGCTTAAAGTTGTACAGTAACCTTTGAAAGTTTCGGAAGGTAGAATTAATCCATCATCCTTTTTTTCTAAACGATCTTGGTTTGCTACAAAGATTGATATGACTTCAGGATGTAGGTGTTCAGGGCCCACGCCGCGAATTTCAAGGTGGAGGGGCCAAGTTCTATAAATCGAACTTGAATTCAAGGCCTTTCCCGCAAATATCTTTGCTTATCAAAAAAGTTGGGGGCCATTGCCCCTGCGGCCCCCCTGGTGGCGTGGGCCCTGTTGTTCATAAAACATATTTGATTGACGTTTACCAACATTTTGAAAATATTTTTCGGGTAGAAAGAGAGTAAAATTCTAGTATTAGGGAAAATAAATTAGTTATATGAAAGCAATACTCTGTTGGTAAGAACTTCAACAAATTTGGTAGTTATTGTACTCCAAACCGTTTATATTATCTAAGCAGCTATTTCATAAACAGGCCAACTTGTTAGTTTACCATAGTCCTTTCTATCTATCTTTAATATTGCTATCTTGTTTTGAAAGTATGATTTTTTCAAGTGCTGCATTTCTTAGAAAAGAGAAGATGCTTTAATAACCTTACCATCAGGTATAGTAAACCTTCAACGTAGATTGTGAAAATTCTCGCATTACTCGATAGTCCTGAGCGAAATTTTAGTGATCTAGAAAAAAAAATACATTTGACTTGACAATATTTGCAACGAAGCATAATAGAGTGTCCTAGTAGGAAGCATTGGTATGGAGAATGTGAAACTATGCAAAAAATATAAAGTAAAACATTAGTCAAACTTACAATTCAGTAGACAATACGCCATAAACTTTAGAATATTAAGTGGTTTAGGACTGCATTAAGGTGGGTACTATTGGCGCAGCATTGAACCCATTCATGAATTAGGCCCAGATAAGAACTCGTGATATAGGCACGACAATTGATCTGACAATTTGCCTGACAATTTGCCCTTTTGGTGCTGCAGCCCCAGGTCTAAACTGGGTTTACTCAGGTTAAAAAGAATTCTTTCTACCTCAGTTTAACACTTAAATTTACAGTAAAAGCAAACACTCGTGAAACTTTTTTCTTCGGAAAATTGATGCTAACATGGCACTCATTAGAAAATAAATCTGTATTTTTGCTGTATATTACTGTGTGGTAGACCATTATATCCAGTATAACAAAGTTTAACTGCTACAAATTAATGTCAAGAAACGGCCTACTTACACGTTGTTATCACAGTCATTGTTGATGCAAACCTTTGCTGAAATAGCATCACGTGGTTTTAAACTGACATCTTTGGCTCTACCGATGTGTAGATTAGCTTGGAATCTGTAAATTGCCGTGTATGGAGCTGTAAACCTCCCTGAAACCAGCTGAACACCAGTGCCTCGAATAAATGTGCCTGTCCCTCTCACCTATGCAAAAATGTTGTAATGAATTTAGCTTTTTTTAATCTCAGGTGTCAGTAAAACATGTTATACAAAGTTTAATCAACTGTCCTTTGGTTCCTTTGACATCCATTGAAAAATATTTTGATAATTAATCAAAAATATTGATAAATTACTTGAAGATATAATTGAAAAATCCATAGACTAAAGTTCGCAAGTAAGCCTAAAAAAGTTTTCAACGTCCTTAGAAAATTATTTTACGTCAAGTTTACGTTAGGAAAACTTTCCCCTTTGGATTTTGGAACTAATCTCGGCAACAGCAAGCAGTGTTCAAACTGATGTTATTACACAAAAATATAAATTAGGTAAAAAATATGAATTGTAAAAATCTAATAAGAATCATGTTAAGACTGCGGGTATAATGGTTTTGCCCGACGAGGAGGACACGAAATAACAGATTCAAGTACCACCAGAAACCATAATTTACAGAAGTTCTGTACGAGGCTACAACAATAGGGCTTCATTGCCGTAAACGGTCTGATAAATTGCCACCTTCATGTGCTAGAAAAGACTTTTTCAGCGTGAACATAAATTGACTTTTTCAATGTGATTTCCTTCTACAAGCTTGTTAATCACTCACCTCAAATTGGTTAAGTTCTCTTTTTGACTTCTTATGAACAATAATGTCTTTTTTTAGCACGATGAAAAATGCAGATATCACATCGGGGACTCCGGCAGCCATTAGTCCTAAGGGCTGATTACAGATAAAAATGTTTAAAAATTAATATCATTACAACCCATTATAGATCCCAGTTGAATTTACTATAGAGAGTCTGTTCAGTTGTTTCCATATCACAAAGTGTGACTGCTAAACCTAGAATTGTGTATGTATTAAATGAAACACCTTTAAATGTAGTTTTATGAAAGGCTACAGCTTTTTGTTAGGCTTTTTCATCTGAAAAGGACATTTTTCTGCTATAGCTATGTAATATTGTTTCACGATGTTTTTCTTTTTTTCATTGCTTCAAGTTATCCAAAAACCAAGTCGAATAACGTCTGTTACTGCACTGCATTTAGTTCTTGATACCGAAAAACGAAATGACAAGTCATTTAAGATTTTCAGAGTTAAAACAACTTGTAATGAAAATTGTCTTACCTGTCCTGCAAATCTTGCTGCCCTTCTATCTGCTGTATCTGAAAAGATAATTAATGAATAATGATGATAAAGATGTTATAGATTAACAAGACTTAAATAAGTTTCATGGTGTCCTGTCATAGATGCTTTTCTTTAACAAAAGCTAAATTGATAGCCATTAGTTACAGATTAAGAATCAAACAACTGCTACCTACTTCTTACGAGATTTCTGAATTCTGCTACCATGGCTGCCTCCGAAATAACTGCACCAGGTGGGCCTGGGGGTCCTTGTGGTCCAGGTGGTCCGGGGGGTCCTTGAGGTACATTGTGCTGCAAGAAATTTGTAGCAAGAACCGTCATATTTATCTAATCATTTTGCTGTTTTATGAGATTCACATTAGATTGTCAATCAGCATTGTGGTCATCAGCTTTTTCATAAGAAACAACACTGTCGAAAATAATCATCACCGAAATCACCACATCATCATTAAAACCATCATAATCATAATCATAATCATTTTTCTAATCATGATCATCATTATTATTCCTAAACTATCAATAAACTCGAACACACCACTGCAAACATGCAACGAATTATTCTATCAAATACCCAATTTCATCAACAGAATAATCATGATTAACAAAGAAGGTTGTATTTCATATCGGCTAAGCTCGTCTTAGAATATGTAAATCTCGGACTAAATGTATGAAATCAAGGCATAAAGTGACCCAGACTCATCTAAGATGATTAATATCTGAAAATGCACTAGCTACATAATGATTATGCCCATGAGAATATGACTAATTCGGAAGTATTGTATTTGCTTATAGAATGCTCGATTGCAAAGCTAAGTGTTGTATTGATGTCTGTTAATGGTTGATATGATAATGCTTTGGCAAATACGATATCTAGTAACAGTTATCATCAAATCCATGGCCATAAAACCCATGGAATAACAAAGACCCAAAGAACCACATGGGCTTTTCGAAAACATGAAAATGAAGCAATCATGGGTGTGGTACCATAACGACATTTTATCTTATTTTAAATTTTGCGATTACACCTCTCGATCCAAAACTTTTATGTCGCTATTCCATTTTTTATGTCATGTTCTTACTTTCTGTATACTAAATCCACCCTTACCGCGTTTTTCTTTGACTTCTTGTGAGATCTCCGTCTGTTTTCCACAACATTTTGCCCACGCCGCTGAGAAGACTGTTGTACAAATGCTAACCAGCTTTTCACAGGATCGACTTTTCCGCGATTTTCTTTGAGTTTCTAGGTTAAACAAGCATCAAATCTCACATTAGACCAGAAGTGCAATGACTGAATGGTTCTACTAAGGTTAGTGTCCCTAATTCACCAAAACATGAA
The DNA here is from genome assembly GCF_013076305.1 of Rhopilema esculentum. Next base: position 3,253,088 of record NW_027019541.1, on the reverse strand, counting down.
GTCACAAAGTCTAGCTTAATGTGATACACATTGTTATCAAATCTAGTCAGGCTTTAGATTCAACTGATATAAACATTTAAAGAGTCAATTTTTAAATTCAAGGTACTTTTGAGATATATTCGCACACAAAAATGACCTCACAGTCTCAAACAATCCTAACAAAGCAAACGATTTTATTGACAATCTTTTAATATCTAAATAGATATTCAAAAGGTATCTATAACAACACGCGACTTTAATCTCACAAAATAGCTTCACAAGGGTATTCCTCTCCCCGCATACTTCTACGATATTTTTATCAAGTTACAAATAAAGTAGACTTTGCTGAATTTGCGGACAAAAAGGTGTGGTTTTCGACCGAATACGTTCCAGGCTCAAAACTAAATCTTAGTGCGATGAAAGTATGGTCTGAGAGTTGTCACAATGGCAAATTTGAGCCCTTTGGTCTTTATACTGTCCTATCCCTATTGTTTTTATTTCATTTCTCGGTTTTCACACATCCATAAATAAAGGATGTACCTACAAACAGTAAATCTAGTCTGGCCACAAGCCAGTGAAGGAGCAGCTGGCAAAATGGAAGTAGAAATGCATGTCTATGGAGTCTTAACTGGCCCTATCTTTTATGAACATAAAATTTTAGAACTGACACCCTTTTGGTGGGGGGGGGGGGGTTTCGAGGGTTGCAACAATGCTAAGAAAAATATTTCTGAATTCATTATCTGAGTTCTTATTAGAATAACACGTGTTTTATTTTAATGCGTCTCGGTATATATTAAAACAGGCCTCTACTAAACCCTTTATTTGTAAGATAAAATGCGTGTAGAGCATGACCCAATCGCGTCATTTGCAGACTTTGCAATCTGTTAAGGATGTTAAGGATGATGAACATTGCAAGAAAAGTCTTCATACTTACAATATGATCTCTGTTACGACGGTTTTTGCGGTCTCTCTTGCCCTTCATCTCTACACAGTTTGCAAAGACAAGCAGGATTATTGCGACTGTGAAAATCCCTGTGCTTATCCAAGCTCTCGCCATTTTCACGCAGGTCAATGCAGCCTTTTCTGCAAAGGAAGTGCAATGATTTAGTTCAACTATCATGCATGGAGAAACAACTTTGTTTGAATGAACTTTTCGTTCCATGCACATCTGCTTCGATTTTTGCTTTCCACCAACACCTGTCCTCTAGATTGTCGTTCTTCCTAATTGATCTGCTCATTAAAAGCATCACTTAAATGTTACAGGGAATGCTAGAACGGCATCTCGTAGTCATTATTTGCATGCCATAAAAAATATTCTGTATCAAGAAGGTATACACATAGTTACATAAATGCGTCGTTCTGTGTCTTGTAAAAATCCTGTTCTAAAAACGGAAATCGATTGATTCTCGCTGCAAAAGCTTGCAGAATATCTCACTGCAAAAGCTTGCAGAATATCACATGATAATTTAAAAGCATTATGTTTTTAAGAAAATTAGCTAGATAGATAAGATAAAGATAGCTAGATAGCTAGATAAAGAAATATCAATTTACCAATACTAACAGTGCCAGAAATTTAAAAGCTCTATGTAAATCTTGATATCTTGTACTTCTCAACTTCCAACACCATTAGTGTTAGACTTTTTCATTTCTTGACACGTTAATATGTTAGAAGACGTCACTGGTTAAAATGTGAAGTCAACTTTCGACTTTCTGACAAACGGCGCTTCCCTTAAGTTAAGTTGCTTTATAAGCAACATAAAGCTAAGTTAAAATACAATAGCTTATATCGACTGTTTAAACCCCATTTAAACAGTTACTACATCACCTTAGATAGGAAAAATGATAGAACCTTGGATACATGGATTTTGCCTAAAATTGGGTTTTGATTGTCGGTTAACGGCATCGCTGCCATTACGGATATTGCCATAAAAAGCACATTTGTCGGTTGTGTAAAACAGTCCAGATAGGATAATTTATATCATATCTGGATGTTAAAGAGCTAATATTCTCAAGATTTAAAAAATGGCAGAAACGGTAAATATCAGTTTTGTTGTTGTTTTTGAATTGTTAGCCACTGACTTTTATAAGCTGGTAATTTGACGTCGTTTCAAATTTAACTGATCTCGACCTTCTTGATTATGGAATATTACCACTAACTACTGATTAAATAAGAAGCCAAAACCAATCCACCCCTGTCCAAAAATGTTTGTGCCCAATCTTCTCATTGTCCGAAGATTTTATTCGCACTGAGAAAGACAGATTATAAGTGGCAAAAGATGAAAAATCACTGTTGTTTGCTAATATCCTATGTGAATCAAATCATACTATCACCACAATTCAAATCATGGACATCTAGAAAACATCTTACGTCTTCATTTCTTTCTCTTTCAGTAAGAATATTTACAAAAAATTAAAGGCCACTTTCTGCGCTGATTCCTTTTTCAAATAACTTATTTCAAATCATATTGCATCTGCGTTGCTCATACCTACATTGAAAATACAAGTTGAGGTAAACTCAGTCATTAAAAAATGGGTTAAACATAGGGCAGACTAATGTCGTCTGAATGTTTCTTTTAAATCATTAGCCTTTTCAAAAGAAGACAAATATTTATATCAGGCTTTTTCGTTTTTCTTTTTCGATCAATCAGGGAAAGACAACCATCTTTACACATTATAATCACTTTAATCTCCAAAGCTTGAATCTACTTTAGTTTGTTTGCAGCTCTTCTTTTGGGATGGGAGATTTTTTGAACCGTTCATCAAAATCCTTCCCCTTTCTAGATGCAAAATCCGTGTACTGTAGTTTGCTACAATCGAATCAAACAAACGTAGAACTTCACTTCCATCCGCAATTTTAAACTCGGTTTCTAGACTAATTTGCAGCCTTTCGTTTGAAAAGGGATATGTCAGTACCATTCGCCATAAACCTTCCCCTCCTGTAAGTTTTCATGGTCTTTAAATCATAAAATTGATTTTAATCAGTTTAACAGCCGATGGTCAAGATGTGCCTTTCGATTCTCTCGGCACAAGAGATCCTACCATCACTTCTCGTGTGCACAGTGCCTGCATCACCTTTCTTATTGTTGGGAAAGGAGTCTAGTTTAGGGCCATTGATTGTAGTGATTCATACTTTTTTTTATGCGGCGTAAATACTTCATGTAAGGTATAGACGAATTATATATAACTGGCGAATGCCTCTTCGAGACCCGTGCTCTTCAATGTTGTAAACATATCCACAATTTACTTTGTCCTATCCATTTGTTCGAACCAGTAACAGAATTGCGTCATATGCACATGGACATCAGGAAAAAGGCTTGTGGACAAATTTATAAATTTACATCACTTCATTTAATCACGTTTCTATAATATATCTCGGTTGCATTGTATAAACCAGAGTTTTATTCTCACTCTTCTCGTGACACCCTATATTCTAAATTTCTTCAAGACTGGTTTGTTCCCATGAGGGCCACCAATGCTCCTACTACAGAATACATTAAGCTATAAGGAAATAACGTCGTCGATTTTAGCTCACATGTGCATATGATGATCAGGCCAAAGGACCTTCGAACAAATTGTTGTTCGTCTTCCCCAACAACTTCAGAGTTTGGCCTGGGTAAACATTTTCATTCAGTTAAGTTTTGGAATTTCAGCCAATTATTTACCAAACATGTTTTATCAATTTGATCTTGAAACCAGTGACATTGCAACTTTGAACTTATGAAATGAAAATGAAGAGAGTAGCTGAAAATCTTGTTTTTATGAAATTCAGGTAAAAATTTGGCCGAAACTTTGTCCGAAATATTCCGCACACCGATAGTTTATGTCCAAGAATTTTATTCTCAGAATTGACATTTGACATTAGTAGAAAAATTTTGCATAATGCTTTGATTTTAACTTTCTTTTTCTACGGCACACTTGAAGGCATATTTGGTCTTTTTATCTAGTCGCTTGAGTCACAAATCATCAATGTGAGGTTTGGTGTGCAATCAATTCGCCACCAAACCAGCAGGAAGTATTGGCATGTTCCACTTCAGGCACCCATTTGATATTTATTTATAGAAATCGTAGTGGTAATACGTGTATAAGAAAAAGTCACAATAATTGGCTTCCTTCTTTTTATCACAATTAATAATCTCATAAGACATTTATAAGTCAATTACATGCTGTTTTCAGGAGAGTCGGAGGAATTGCCAAAACCTAATTTGCATGGTTTTACAAAACCAAAGAAGAGCATTTTGGCATCGGCAATGCAGTCGTAATAATTATGATCCTTCTTATCCTTTGTGGATTTCACTGAATTTATAACCTTTCATTTCCACATTATGCATCTAAGCCACCAAAATCTTAGCTCGCCTCATTATCAATACAATTCCTTGCGAAATAATAATTTGTTTAATCACAGAACATACATTGTCCGAGTTAACCTTAAAGAGTATCTTGTAGCCCATGTCATTTTTCTAAGGGGGTTAACAAAAAACTTAGATTTAAAACAAACCGAAAAGTGACAAGATGGAACTATTTAAAATTTACAAAACAGACAAGCGGCAATGATAGGGTTGATAGCAGGATTGAAACATCTAGTAGGAATAATAAGGGCCCTCTACCAACCCTTTACCAGCTCTTCAACATTAAAAGATTCGGGCCTTCAGGGACGTAAAACCTGATCACTTTTAAGCCTGGTGCCCGAGTTTTCACGGTAATCGAACCAACATGTTGAAGAACCTTACTTTTCAACTCGGCACCTGATATGTTTTGGTAGTTGGGTCAGCTCGCTTTGTCTCATGTATTGTAAAATAACTGCATTTTGCTCAAGTATGAAAAAAAATTACTTTATTAGAACGCGAACCTTTCATTACTGAAAGAAACCCGCCGAAAGCTGCCTGCCTATACTTAACCTAGAACAGATAAGTCATATAAATGCTGCTACTGTAACTTTGGCACACATGAGTGCCAACCCAACATATTTTCAGAACTGCTTATCTTGTGTTTTACCAGCTGACTTCTTTCGCCTATGATAAACACCAATAATATTAGACACTTGCAAGAGACTCTGTCCTTCAAAACGATTTCATATTTAGTATAGTGGAATTTCTTTTCAAGATATCTTTCATTTGGTCTTTAAAATTACTTTTTTCTTTGGTTTTTTAATGTACCCACCACCATGTCAAGAGTGCAAATTTTTCGTCTCACTAAATTCATATTTTTTAACTTTCTAAAGGCGTAACTTGACTTTCTAAAGAAGCACCTTGTCCTTTATCATCTTAAAGTGCAACAATTGGTTCTAAATTTCAAACTGAACTCAAAAAATTTTCTTTCGCTTTGAAAACTTGTTTGGGGTTTTACTGGAAAAAATTGCTTCAATTTAGACAGGAAGAATAAGCAACATAGTAGTTAAATTCAGTTTGCTTATATTTTGCGACAAGAAATCATAATCCACATTTCTTCGATGCCAGAGGCATGCCAGTAGATCAGAGATAATACGCCCAGAGTTTGAAACTTTTGAAAAATTTTTATTGCGCCAAAGAAACTGAAACAGGCTCGGTTGTACGCCAGTATATTGGCCTTGAGGACACGTTCACGCCGGAGATTTCTGGCGTAGCAGGCATAGATTTCGCCTTCAGCTAAAGGTATTTTAAGGTAAAAATGATTGTCATAGAAAGAAGAATGTTGTATAGAATTTTCCTGAACAGAGAAAACTTGTGTCAATTGCAAAATTGTCTTACCACTGTACAAACTCCAACTGAAATAAGGTGACAAATTGATAACACACTAACCCCCTGTTTGATTTCTTCATTTGTTCAAATTCTCAAGAAAACATGCGCTAAACCTCTTAAGACATGCCGTTTTATCAGAGCTTTCCTCTTAAAACATTATCTCAATTACCGCGGCATTCTACATAGCAATGTACGTGCGGTTATACAAATAGATCACCCTTCCAAAATAAACGATTGGCTAGGCCGTTAATCTTCTGCTACTGTCGAGGTAACTTATCTCGTTTAACTGAGATTTGCTTGAATATTAGCGACTAGATGACAGTGAAAATATGGTCTCTGCATCGTCGATGCAGTATCACGAACAAGAGAACATATTAAAATTGCTCTAACGAGACGCAAAGCATTGCCATTCATGTTCCTCCATCCCAACACTGCCTGTTATAAAATAAAATATCCCCTAGACTAAAAACACACTATATGTTTTATCTGGGTGAGAGGAAGTCATTTCAAATCATGCCAGTGTGCGTTAAGACGTAGGCTGTAGCACTTAGTTTTTGGTCAGGAAAATGCTGGTTCTTATGGCATTATTTTTCATATAAAAGCCTCATGTTGTAACGCCTTTTGGTGTTGTATCATTTACTTAGTTCAAGCAACATTTTCTTCACATACACAGTCGACATTTCTTGTTACAAAGATGATGGAACCCAAAAAGCAATATTCCAGATCTCTTAAACATCATGAACACGTTGTTTTTGCATTTTCTTCAAAATATACGGCATCGAAACATTTTTATTTTACTGACTTTATAATGTGTTTTTAATTATGCAAAGATGCAATTTATCCTTCTTCATGTTACGAATTACTTTCATTTTGGCTGGCAGTTGCCTGGTGATCGCATCAAGCGTGAAATTCGGAGTAGCAACCTAAAACTATCCTGTTCTATGCACCAAATGACAGAAAACATTTTTTATTCATGTTCCCACCAAATGAGAGTTTTACCAACTGCTAACAGTTGGGCTTCTTGAAATTGCAAATGAGAGTTTAACACTGATGACGAGTAAGCTAGGATACAACGACATCCAAATCTCAACATGATTAATTAGGTATTGATCCAAACTGAGAAGGAAAGTAAGTCTATTACGATGTCATCTTTCAAAGAGAAAATAATGTATAGTCTAATATAGGGTTGGATTTCAAGTCATTGAATCAGTTATGTGTCATCCATTGGCTATCTTGTAAAGGAATTTTACAATATGAGAAATATTTTGCTCTTGCATATGGCAGACACACCAAGGCTCAGTCATTGATTCGCAGTAGTACTCTCTACATTGTAAAAATAATTCTCTAGACACATTGAGAATTTAAATATCTAGATAGCATGAAAAAGTTGAAACACTTAACCAACTTTTACAACAGGAACTATAAGTTTGAATGTAGTTTATTCGAAAGGGTATACAGTTAACACTTAACATTTGCACTGCACAGATTTCTACTGCATGTTTAATGACATATTTTTATATTGAGAACTGTTCTGATAGAGAAGTATAGCTAGAAGATTGATACCTATCAGACACACACATGTGTGTTGATATCAGACTACAGATTTCCAAGAATATTGAATTTATAGTTAACAAATCATCTACCTGAATTATACGTAGATAGCTCGTACTCACGGCTAAATGAACGCGTAAATCACTTGATCTATTAACAGTTTGTTGACACTTCAGGCCCTTTGTTCTGAGGACTTCGCGTTGATCTTTGGCGTTGCTCTTCTGAGACGATAAGACGATCACCAATCTTCACTGCCAGTGAACACAGTATCGTGAATGAGATTCGACCTGGACAAACAACAATGTGCCCAATCTTGGCGTATTATCCTAGTTGTTTTCTGTTGCATATTGCATTAGTTCAAGCTTAATCATCATAGGTAATCCTCGTTTCCTTGCCGACATCAATCAGTTTATCACGTGACAAGTACACAGCAGTATCGCTAAACACCTCTTAGCTCCAACCCATGCCTTAAGAGGTCCAGAACTTGCCAATACGCTCTTCCCTAATTAGGAACTAGGATATCTGTATCTGTAAAACAACCGTCACCCTTTCTCACTGCTTTGCGACTTTCTCTTTGTAACAACTTTTATGAATGGCTACAATAAATTTTACCCAACATAGAACTCATTTTCCGTTATTCCTTAATTATTATTTACATTACCTTGCAAATTATTAAATCTCCCTTATGTGCATTGCAATAAATTTAATAACAGACAGTTCTCCATTTTGACAAGATCACAGCATAGTACCACGACACGAACCAGTATCCCCTCTTCAGCCGTACAGAACTATATAATGCAAAATTTATGCCATGACGTTTTCCAGTGAAGAGTTGTATCCCCGAGCCAATTACTATACACTTTTGCATAGCACTTAGAAGTCTTGCAATCAATATGCTTCCTGGAGTGCTCTCACCATGCTATTTACAAACCTATTTCCCAGACTTACCCTCCGCCTGGCAGACTAATAAGTCACCTCCGTGAGCGCACTGTGGGCTTTCAGTAGTGATGTGTAGCGGCTTAGTATCCTCGAGTGGCACACTGCGTTTCAGCTTACCACCAAATCAAAAATATTGCAGTCGGGCAAGTGATAAATGGGATTTGAAACCGAACCTACTGGATATACAATTTTTCTACTTACTTAAATCCTTAAGAGCTTTCCTGTATATTTCATAGTATTATTAACATAGTAATGTCTACTTCTGGCTTACATTGCATGAATGGCTGCTAGCATATCGAGTGGTATATTCTGCATTTTACCAATGCTCGTACTGAAAGGTGGGAGACATATTTGTCAAGTGCGTCAAAGCAAGATCTCGTCTGGAACATGAAGCCCACCCACAAAAAGAAGACTAAGGTCGAAGGGTTTGGCTCATGTCTATCTACATTCAAAAATTATGATGTGGGCCTTTGCCATGGGTAATACGCTTAAGAGTACTTGGGTTCCAGAGCGTCAAGTGTAGCAAGTGGGACGTCGATAAAGTACGCTCTGGAACCCAGAGTAGACTGGACGCCCCCTGTACGCTAGTGGAAGGGTGGACTAGGAATACAATTGCATCCCAGCATCACTTGCGGTCCCCTTACAGCTTTCGAGTTTTTGTCAGTTTCTCTGCCTTTCTGGAATGAGAATTAGGCTGCTAGTACAGGATTCTTGAAACTCGTAAACAATTAAGAAACCCATTTTTACAGCACAAATAGTGACTGTCCTAGAGTTGTTACAAGAGAGTACCGAGGTGATGACGTCACAAAAGCTATTTTGACCATATATCCCAAAAGAGCATAATGAAATAACTCTAAATGTGCAAAATCAATGGAATGTGTTACAAATTGGCTTAGACATGGCCACGTGAGCACAGCCTCTTTACCCATAAACCTCTGAAATCTGGTCTTGGTTCAAAACTTTATGAACCAGGCCAGAACAACAGTGATCCGTTAGCAAACTTGAAATTTTTCATTGGCCATATTTCGCCCAATTATAAACATAACTACCTGATTTTGCACATTTAGAGGTATTTTTGTGCCATTCTTTCAGATTATGTGGTCAAAATTTAAAAAAAACTAAAAATAGATTCTTGATGAAGTAACACTTCGGTACTCTTTTTGTAATCTGGTACTTTCAACCTGCAGTGATGCATACCAATCCGAGATGCTTTGAATGCTAATTACAAGAAAGTAATCAATATGGGGCTATGGCAAGGCTAAAAGAGAATACAAGAGGCAATGTGTAAAAACCAGGTTTATCAAATAACCTGAGAAGGAATGATGGAATTTTCGCGAATAACGAGCACGAGAAAGCAAAAGGAAAGTGCCAGCTATTATCGATGTATACAGAAACAACATAGAAAAAAGATCTTCTGCTGAAAATTGCTGAAATTATAAGTGATTGGCAAGACATCAGGATCATACGGTCATCACACGCGGATTTTTAAAGGGCCTGAATAGATACTGAAAAATCCCTTTAAGTCACTACGCTAAAATTCACATCACCGTTTACATTCACAATAAAATTTTAACCAAAAAACAAAGACTATTAAATTTTGTCAACTTACAAACACACACACTTCGTTTACAGTCACACAATTTCAAGCAACATTTCGTGTGACTAAAACCGGCGTATACCCTAATACCGTTTACAATATTGTGCAAAATGTATCCGAGGCTGGTTTGAAGAAAGGAAGTTCAGTCAGCTTCCATAGATAAAAAAGATCTTCTAGTATAGTAGAGCTACCAATTAGCTATAAACTAATCGGTTTTCACACAAATTTCATGCAAAATCATTAAAATGATTATCAGAAAAGCCTATATAACATTTAAAGACTTACGTCTGAAGTATGGTTGTATTATATTTTGAACAGTTTTCATACTATTGACAGAGACAGAGTCAGTTGATATATCGAAAAGACTTCTAGATGTAAACTGTGCGCTAGGATAGATGACCAAATACCTATATTATATATCTTGCATAGAACAATAGGGTGAAACTCATTGGGCACAAAAATTATCTTGTTCTTAGCAACTGGCTAGCTTATATGCTCCATTTCCCAAGTTTTTGTGTCCTTGCCGTACCTTGCCCAAAGTTTGTTTTGTTCCTTGCGATGTTGATAGATGCTGAACTTGTGATCCATTACCTGTTCTGAAGAGATAAATTGCCTCGTCTTTTTTTATGAGAATACCTGTTTTAGTGTGGCCTCGATATTCTAAGAAAACTGTGATACAAATAATTATTATGACATTCTTAAGTGAAACATTATGTAAGTTGAGAAAATTGAGGAATTTATGGCAAAAATTGAGAAAGAAAGAATGAATCTTTGCTAGTTACTTCTTCTCAGAAAACCGGAAATTAAAAATACCAGTTCATATGAAACTTGTTGCTCAAGAAACTCAGATTAATAACAAGTCAAACTTCAATAAAATTCGAGCCTAATACTAAAAAAATCATTATTATAAAAAAATGTGTATGCCATAGAAGTATAGTTTTCCCATAATAAAACTGCAATGCAGTGGATCTAAAGTGACTTGAAAATTCCCTGCAAGTTCTACCAGATTAGTAATTACAAATGTCAACTGCGAATCCTCTTAAAGCATTGTGAATCACAATATAATTTTTGACATTATAATAAACATACAGGGAAATCACGACTTATTGACTCCCCTGTTTCTTTTCAGCCGCTCTCGGAAGTACACGTTGATTTTAAAGAGTGGTGCTTAACTACCCCAGGAGGTGAAGAAATCGCCTTTCCAGATTTCAGAATTGCGTTATTTCTCAGATCTTTCAGCAAAATTTTCAATCAGGAAGTTCCTGCCTCTCGGTAATCGGTCCTACTGTGTTTTGATAACAGTGAGTTTAACTATATAATTCAATTTGAAAGGTATTGAAAAATTACTTCTTGGAATATTTGATTTGTAAAGGAGTGTTGATTCAAACTGAAGTTCAAAACAAAAACTGCTAAATCAACCTTCTGAAAATACCCGTAATTATTCGCAATTCGCAATTCGCATATTACTTTCCTTGACTTTCTGAAAGCCAAACGAGGTTGAAATTCAAAACGAGACATAATTTGTTAATATGTCAGTTTGTTCATGTGTGGTGTTGTATTTTACCTTAACTTCCTAATAACTAACTGCTGTCTAATTATCTTTTACAGTTTGCTTTTCATAATCTAAAGAAGAACAAGGAGAACCTAGTTCAAACTAACATTATTTCACGCAATCCCAAAATTGAATGAAGATCTAAAAGTGACAGTTTTATTTATCTCATTGTATATCCTTTTGGTAGATATCCGATTGTAGTCTTTGAATCTCAGCATCTCTAACAAATTCATGCTAATCAAACATAAACGTCTTAAATCAGCTTGGATTAGTATTGATCCTTCCATTCCACACATTTCCGTCAGTATTTCGAAGGAGAAAAATGGTGGGATTTCTTTAGTTGAAATAGAAGTCTTAACTTGGGATTGCAGGGGGTGGAACCGCTGGGCTTAAACTTATCAAATTATAGCTACACTGCTTCTTTTGACAAGAAGATTTGCCAAGATGATATCATAAGATCAGTTTTCTTATAAGAGACATAGCGAATGCAATGTCGAGTTCAACTAATTTTGCCTCTATGATATGGAGCAGCCTTGTGTTCTGTTGCTACAAGCCATGTCATATTGGGTTTAAATGAGGTCCATCTACAAACCTTCGATATCCAGTAAATATGTCTGCCAAAGCTTTGCTTTATCTGTAGATTAAGCGACATTCAATTTTTTAAAGAACTCATCTATTAGAAACTCTAGGCTCATAACTGAATTTTGGGCAGCAATATCTTGTATCAATCAAATAAGTTAAAACAACTTTTGATGCTCTGTTATCAAATTTTAATTTGGCTTTTCAGACAGTGACTGACATTTCTTGCAAGAAACCGTGAAGTCTTTATTTGAACAAGCTTTGCACATGAAAGGAAAAACTTTTCTACGATTAAGTCATGCTACTATAGAAGGTATTTTCGGTTCCTGCAAAAATGTTGTGTTTTCTTTACCTGTTGACCTATTTAGTACTAATTAGGTTTGATATAAGGACTAAGAAATTTGTTAAAAAACCTCTTGTACCAAAGTGCGGTAAAAGGTAACCAAGTTCTTGTAACCTTTCTTGGCAAAATTTCTTACAAAAAAGGGGTTATTTTAACGTCTTAGTAAAAAGATACTTTTATTGACTGATGCAAACGTTTGTAATGATCGTGACATAGGAGATATACAAAATTTAACGTTTTTAATACGAAAAGCAGGATGCTACAAGTCTTTAATTGAATGAAATCTATCCACAGTGTCACTTTTCGTGACTAAATATGGCTCTGCCATGCCCGGGAAATCCCATGTTGCTAAGATGATTCTTTGGATTATGATCATCTGTTTGATGCTTGACCTAATCGATCGTTATCTTAGTTGTTATATTACAGGGAAATTTTTCATTAACGAACAGTTTGATTTACCAGTATATCCAAGCAACGGACAGACAATTCCGTCCCATGTCCAACAGGTTGATCATGGCATCAGGGCATTGCAAAACAATGCGTTTAAGGTGGGTTTCCAGACCCCAAATGCCGATAAATAGGTTAACGCGCCTTTATTTACGAGCAATTTTGAAATTTCGCCGATAAAGCAGCCTGTTTTTGAACAGAAAATATTTTTTTAAGGGAGTGTTTTAACACCCCCATCACCAACAACCTAAACCCCAACCCTCCATTCCCAAACCCCCAACCCTCCATCCCCAAAACCCCCCAACACCCAGTGGCGGATTTAATGGGGGGTAACTAGGGGCAGTTGCCCCTCCCTCAACGAGTTGAAGCAAGTCTGGCGCCCCTTTTTCGAAATTGTGCGCCCCTTTTGCAGAATGAGAATCAGATGAAATAGGTTCTTGGACCGATAGGTTAATTTGCTTCAAGGATTACATCAAAGTTATGTTGTTTATTCTGAAAAGGTATCTTAAATTGTTGTATACAGCGTACTCTCGTAACCAATTTTTGAAAATTTTTCAGCGCCCCCACCACCAACTGCCCCTCCTTCAAATTTGCTCTGGATCCGCCCCTGCTAACCCCCCAGCCTTGAACTTTTCCTCCTCAATGGTATTCATCAAACATTTTAAACCCAAATATCGGTACTTGTTGTAGCTGAAAAGATTAATATTCAAATCTAGCCATTTAGTGAAAAATCACACTTCTGCTTATTATCTTATACACCAAAAATATATCGTTGGTTAATAGCGTTTTTGGCAAAAATTGGCAAGAGACACTGTGCGTCATCTCGGAACATTAGCAAGGGCGCAGCTTGCCTTTATCATGAGGGCACTTCTACTTTGTAATCAGATATCAGATAATAGAGAAATCAGATAGAACGTTAAGATACGGTCCAAACTCTAAATTGAAAGGAACGTAGCTCTCTTGATGATTCCCAAAATGTTCTTTAAATTTTGCAATAAATTATCTTGATGTTGAATTTTGGCACAATCAAAAGTTGTTAGCCACCCATCAACCCCTTTAACCTCCCTCCATCCCAAACAGTATCTTGTCCTGATATTGTTCTGTTGAAGTGATAGAGCACTTTCACCAATATGTCTTTTGGAGTTTAGAAAAAGGATACATTCTTATTTTCAAGTGAATAGCAAGAACCTAAGTAAGGACTTTGGTAAATCATGTTGTCTCTTTTTGTTAAAAAAATGCAACTAGATAGTGCAACTAAAAAGTGCAACTACAAAAATGGTCCTAAACCCAGGTAAAACTTAGGTAAAACAAGAATCAACCCTTTCTAAGGCTATCTTTATGAATCGACACTTTTTATTGACTTTTGTTGATTTTTTCGTTGTATTCATTTAAACTAAGCTCGATTATCATCGTGTTAGTTATTCTATTTCCATACATCCCCGAGAAGAAAGACAAGCGAATAGATTGAAACTTGGCTATATTAGCAATTTATGTTTAATCGAAGGAGCACCAAATCTCAATATCCACTTTCCAATGAACGAAAGCTTTTGATACATGATGTATTTATTGATACATACACTATATTGATCATGCCATTCAATTTATTAATCGCCTTTTAAGCTGCTTATTTGCTTATAAGCTGGTCATTTCCCGTTACTTCTTATTCTTTATCACTGGGTTTATGCTTTTTCTCTCTGGATGTTAATCTTGCAAGGATTGTAATTTACGTTTCCTTAAAGGAAATATCCAATCTTCCATTTTATTGCAGAAAAATACTTCACATAAATAGGGGCCTCTTTCATAGTATCGAGATTGCAATGATCATGATTAAGGTTCCAAGTAATGGAGCTCCTTCACTCTTGTATTAGTTAAAAATGTCTTACTTGTTTTGAAAATCACTTTCTGATGACTTGACTACATAGGCCCAAATCTTTTTTAAGTTTGAGAATTTTCAAACATATTTTCCTAAGATGCACAGAAAATAATTATTTTACCCTTCTTGAAAGCTTTTACTTTCCATTCTCTCTTGATCAACGACGTTTTAAAGGTTTTTACCGTCTGTGTTGAATTTTTCACTCTAAATCAAAATGGCTCAATGTGAACTAAAGGAAAATATCCACATATATATGCAAGTCGGTTCTAAAACCACACTTGAAAAATGATAGATCCAAAAAGTTGACAGGGAATTTCGCGCCATCACATTGATCAGATTTGTTACAGCTTGTATACACCCACGGTAGAAAAGGAAGGAAAATATCGCTAATATGATTTAATAGGCATAAAAAATGGCCTAGACCAGTGCCGGTTTTAAGTAGGGTCCAGGGGGGCCATGGCCCCAGGCCCCGCGGTTGTGATATCCAAAAAGGCCCCACACCTAAGAAAAAAGATAGAAATTGTAAAGAACAAAGGCCCCGCAGATGTTTTTGGCCCCGACCCGGCAGTCCCTAAAACCGCCAATGGCCTAGACCACTAATGTTCGTAATTCATCAACCATTGACGACCTGAATATAAGATGCAGTTCGTCTAAAATGCTTGCTATGTTATATTCATGTGCAAATCATATTTAATTTCATATTATTTCCAAATATTTCTGACCTGTTGGTCATTTGTAAAGCTAGTTACAGATTTGATAAAAAACCTCTAGAATAAAAATAACAAGTTTTTTGGCACCCATCTCATGCCCACCAGCGAATTTCTATCTTAACTTGACGGAGACATAATTGCTAAGTCCACGATTAGCTGTCTAAGTTGATGATTACAGGTTTATGGCCATGTCAAACGATTATTTGCCATGTCATAATTTCAATACTGTCCGGATGCAGATGACACGAGTTTGCTCTGAAATTTTATGATAAAAGTTCCCCTCTGACATCTTCATAGGATTATCTGGTTTTATGACAATCCAGAAGCCAGTCTTGAAGTCAAAACAATTTTCATTCTCAAGTAATAGCTATTCCTTCAAATGTTATTCTGATTTCAAACAATTTTACAAAAAATTTTGCAACAAGAATCTTTAATTATGAACCTTTGCATTCAATACATTTCATGAAAGCACCGAAGTTAATTTTTTCACAAAGTTAAAGACAGTGTATAAACATGCCCTTTTTGAAGTGAATAAAGTTAAAAGAGAATTAGCATTTTTTTGAAAGAAGATTTCTAAGATTATAAACCATGCCTCTAAAAATTTCATGCGAAATAAGTATTTACTGGACTTGTTATTATAATGAGAAAAATTTTATAGAACATATTGGTAGAAAAAATGATAGTGAAAAAAAGAATAAAATTAGGAACACCCAAACATTTGAATAGCAAAAAAGTTAGAGCTGCAAATTATCTAGTTCTTAATTAAAGAAAAAAAGAGTGTAGAGTAATTGCTAAAACCAAAATGTTGAACGGTGTACATGCAGTTTCTGGTTTTTCCCTAGAATGCTATTTTTCGATTGATGTTGATGTTTAGGGCTAATCTTAATTAAAATTTCCATCATAGGCACTTGTCAACTACTACAACAGTCTTATTTTGCATGAAAACAAATTCTAATAAAGGATAACTATGATGGGGAAAACATTCTTGTCTATGACGTAGAAAAACATAAGAAGGTGCATAGGTGTAGAAAAAGAACTTAGTAAAAGGTTGTTCAGAATCTGTAGACATCGATCAAAAGGGTGCCTTACTTCTGTAAATATGCATTCGTTATCTTTAAATGAATTACAACAAAAGATGTCTAGAGAACAGAACAGGTCTAAATAGGGTTTTGAATTCTATGTACTTGTTCCAGTAGGGGACCTTTTAGCATACAAACTAGTGGGGAATATCCCCACCAGGCCCTTAAATTTCCCAACTAGTAGGCCTATGATTCTCCACTAGCAAATTTCCTTTTGTTGAAAATTGTTTAAAAACCAGTTTGATGTGTTTCTAATTAATGCTGATAATGTCGTTGTCGCTTTATGTGTCAAATTATGTGTATCTTCTGTCTTATCGTGAATGTGAATCGTAAAGGGTAATGAAATCTGCGGGGAAATTCTAATGCTTCGACAATTTTGCTTGCGTCATTGTCCTTCAAACCTGTCAAGATCTGAACGCTTAGAGAGTTCTCAAGTGTGACGTCACAAAAACTATTTTTAGAATTTTCGAATTTTGTTCACCTAACATGAAAGAACACCATAAAGTATTCCCATATATGCAAAATCAGAACTGAGACCAAATTACTGAGGTTTGATGGGGCAAGGGCTTGTGCTTACCTGGTCTTATCTCAGCCAATTCGTAATAACTTTGACTGATTATGCAGATTTAGAGATATTTCATGATGCTCTTTCAGGTTATGGGGAAAAATTTCAAAAATTCTAAAAATTTATTTTTGTGACATCATCATTTGAGGCAGTAAGAAATTATGCGAAGACTTTGAAGCCTTGCATGCTATGCATAAGCATAAGAGTAAGGAACAAAGCAATTTGACGACAAGAACCAAATGTTTTGAGCTGGATAGAATTTTAGAATAACTTAAATTTAACGAGTACTGATATTTCGACCCGGCATACAGGGCTTCATCTGATTAAAAAAAGCATACTCGTTCCTTTGCTTTTTCTTTTGCCGTCAGTTGCGTCACGTTAAGAAAAATACCCATTTGTGACAATTCCCTGACAGTGAAAATTTCTTAAAAGATCCCCTGTGTTCCAGGCTTGTTGAATTCCAAGAATTCAACTGCTCTTCCATCGCAGTTGGCAGGATTTGAGCTCAGTTCATAGAAATTCCAGTTAAAGCAAACTTTTGGTCTTTCTATTTTTTTGATAAGTCAAACAACCTTGGTGTTCAGTTGAAAGTTCGAATTATAATCGGCTGATTGTAATTTGAAATAAATTTAACGATTCCTTACCAAAAAGCAATGCTGTCACACTTGAAAACAAGGGGTGCATGAGCCATGTGCACCCCACTATGTAGCCCATGGAGGCAAGCCCGCCGAGAACTTTTGGGGGCCCGGGTTAAAAAAGATTGGTCTGCCATGACGGCATTAAACGTGTGCGTGTTGTTATTGTTTTTAGGAAATTTGCTATAACTTGTTGGGCTTTTTTAGCCTTGAGCCTAGAGCAATCGGTCCCCTGTCTACCTTTCGACGGGTCGACACGAGGAAGGATGGCCCCCTTCAACATCAGTGAAATACTGGTTCACGAAAAAGTTAATATAATTGTAAAAGGAATTTACAAGAATAATGAGGACAATATTTGAAATAAATTAAGCGTAAAATTCAGACTCAAAGTTTGTTCTCTGGCTTAAAACTTGACTAACTGCTTTTTGACATGATGATTACTGCCTGTTATATGCGATTGAAGCTTTTTAGAAAATCCTAGAAGTACACTTAAGGCTCAGAAATGAAGATTTTTTATGAATCTCTAGGCTCACAAAAAGATAAAGGTGATCTTAAAAAGGGTGCAACTGCTTGAAACATCTACAATTCACAACTAAAAAGCCAAACTTTTCTCAAAACAAACAAACAAAGAGTTGAGAGCGCAAAAACTGGTGCAATATCCTAAATAAACTACGTGTATTTTTCTCATAGCTTCATGTAATTCTGTCAATTTTTATCAAGGATTTTTTTCTCAAAGTTGAAAGATAACACTAGACGACAGGTCGATTATCACTGCATCCGATTGTAAAAACTATGCTTGTTTTGGGTTGCAGGTCATCAAGATGTCATATCCGTGCAGCAGCGAAGCGCCTGAGCGATCCGGAATAGCATCAGTAAGTGCGCACACTTCTTTGTGATTGAACGAGGGCTTCACTTTGTCTTTGACTGTTTGCGAACTGTGAGAACGGTACGTTAGGGCAAAATGTTTCAGGGGGTTGCATTAGTTTTCTGCATCATCCTTTTTTTGTTGTAAAAATTATACTTTCTGCTTTACACCAAGTGAAACTGGCCCTTTCTCGGCAATGACCTCTTATATCTTCACTTTCTTTAGCTATGATAAAAATTTGTTGAGCTCTACTTTTCATTCAGCCGTTTCTTGTTTATATACTGTAGATGTGCTATACAAATTTCTAAGTTACTTTACGAAACATAACTATCTTAGAGTTAGGCCAAAGGAAGGAAAGCTGTGTCAAAGATGCAGCATCTGTTTCGTTTCTCAGACTTTGTTCATATTTTTCGATTCAGACATTGAGTTGTGCGCAACAACTTTGGTAATTAAGATAAACACAAATGTCACAGAATCTTGTATCCTATCTTTACCTGTCTCTTTTAATCAGCATTAACTATGTTTGAAAAGTAGCGAATAAGCATCTTTACACCACAACATATGTATGAATTTTTCATTTTAGGCTTAACTGTAAAGTGATTGTTGTTCCCATAAAATTCTAAATAGAAAAGAAGTTATGCCTGTAAAATTGTAATCTAACCTAAAACTTTGGCTCCTAAAATAAAAATTGTTATCATTATTTATAAGCAAGACCTCGCTGAGCTTTGATTTTGGTGTTAATAACAGGCAACATGAAATATTGAACATCACTTTCGCCAAATTTAGCTAATATTCGCCAATATTGCAAAGTCTAAGTGACAATATACTGATGTCGATCACAATACACAGAGAATCCGCTGTCTGGCAAATCATGCGAAGCCAAAGGCATGTTCTATTCTTAAAAGGGGTCAATTAAGACTTTGTATATCCAGTGAACATTTAATTTTGTTTTTATTGCAATAATACCATTGCAAAAATGCTTCCTTTGCTTTGAATCTCACTGACACTAAAGTCATTTGGTTGCCCGAGATTTACTTAACACTAAAAAAGAATATCTACTAAGCACGGTAAAAGCACTATAATTTGAAGTGAATGGTAAAAATCATTCATCTCAGTTTTTGTTTAGAAACATGGTAATCAATGAGTATGTATAAGTGGAAAGTTTATAACGCTGTTAAGAACTTTGAAGTGACCAAGTGATATAAGTGACTTAACCTAGGCGTTTGGTTTATAAATGAGCAATGCTTGCGTTTTTCCAAGAAAGTATCGTGCTTTTCTCGTCATTATGTTTCTGCAGAAATTTTATTAACTGTCAACATTCCTCTTCTTTTCTAAGAAAAAGAAACACTTTTTTCAGGAGGGGAAAATCATTAAATGAAAATTTCGTGCATCTTTGGTAGGAGGCCTATTATTTAATCTAAAGTTCGGTAGAAATATTTCTGATTTAATGGAAATATTGTATGCTATTTTCAAGAGTAACACAAAATTTTCAGAGGAAATAAAGAGAAAAAATTCCTTTGAAACCTCAGTCCATACGAGAAAATAAAAGACATGCAAAGGAGCAGCATTCAATGTAATACACGACCTATTCTATGATGCCATGTTCTGTAAATCAGCTAAGACGAATTTTGCTGTTTGGTTGTCCGACCCCCTGTGATACAAGAGCCGTCCGCAGGAGGGCTATTAAAAGGAGACTGCAATAACAATTCTAAAAAATTTAATATACAATATGTCTCGTCATTGTTTAAGTGTGGCTAAATTGTACGAAATTTGAACAGAAACACATCTGAAAGGAAACATATTCAGCATTGGAGACAAACACACGATTTTGCATGATTAATTGGTAAGTTATTCTATCCTTTAACCGGACCATAGGATTCTTAAATGAAAAAGAAAATCAGAAGTATTACATAATCTTTGACTTCACGCAATCGTGATTCCTGTCAGAAAGGAATTGAAAATGTTTTTTTCATCTCATTACTCAGATTTCAAAATTTCCAGGCCTTTGATCCACATTTCGGGTAAAATATTTCTTGCCAGTCTAGTATTGTTCAGTACTTGAAGAAAGCGCAAAAAGTAACTATTACGTATCAAGACTTGTGTGGTGAATTTAATTTTGTTCACGAGAATACGTATTTTCAGGGCGTTTGTTATTGATGTGACATCAGTGACAGTACATAGAAATTACTGCTTACAAATCTGACGAGCGCTCCTTTGTGGCTACTTTTAAGATTCTTAAAATAGGATATGAACCATCCTGAAATTACTATAACCAGAAGCGCAATAAAATTGCTTACTATTCGGTAAACCAGAAAATACATTCATAAATTCGTAGCTAATAAAGTCATTTTTACATATTTTATTTTGACACTAAGATTACCATGGTACTAGGGAAGGCTTGTCCCTTCCCCTCTCACATACCTCAGTCGGAGTTGTCTTTAGATTCTTTCTGCTTTATTCGTCCTTTGTAAATGATGACCTTTTTTAAGAGGGAAAGATGGCGAGTCGATATAGTTTCAGAATTTCTTTTTCTTGATCTCTGTTGTATTGGACACAGTAAATCAAGCAGGCAATTTTTAAAATGAGCTTGTTAAAAACTCATTAAACTCATTTAGCTATTGATAAAAACTCGATCAGTCAAATGCATGCACAAGTTTCACTTGTGGTTAGTCAGTTAGCTTTGCTTTCACTAAGAATACTTTCTCAACCTGAAATTGTTTTTAAAAGCTTTATCAAAGTCGACAGCATTGTCAAAATCTTGTGACAGCTAGTATTTTTTCATATCTCTATTTCCTCTAATTTTTCAGGCTTGACAATGACTTTTATTACATTTAACTAAAGTTAAACTTTAATTTCGTTTTGCCTCTTCTTGTAAAATAAGTTCAGCTTCAATGGACATCGTCATGGCACCAAAACAAGGTACCTTGACGATTAAACCTTTAAATTGCCTGTTACATTTTTTGACACCAAAATGGTTCACCTCAGATTCTACAATATTGGCAGTCCAGTTAGATATAGAAGATCTTTGATACATAAGGAGACCAATACATAAGGAGTTGAATAAAGTCAAAATACTAATATCCTCAAGGCCTTATTACGACGTTGGTCAATATTGCTGAATGTCGAAAGCGAATATCTTTTCTATAGCTGAAGAGCTCAAGTATAATGTAATATTGGATAGTGCAAGGGCGTCAGAAGTGGGGGTGGGGACAAGAGGGCTAGAACTCTCCTCAATTGCCAAACTAAGCTATGTTTCCTTTATAATAGTGGGAAGCATAACAATGTGGAACCCCCGCACCCCAACGAGGAGCCCCAAGTGTCGTCAAGAATTTCGTTCTGACGACACTGTAGTGTGATGACTATCATTTGGTTCTGTATAATCAGGGATGATTTTCTCGTCAGTACATTGACAAGAAAAGTTACATGCAATAAGAAAATTAACTGTCTTCTGTACAATATAAACTGCCTGTCTAAAGTTAAGTAATATACTGGCATTAAATATTAAGCACCATTTCGCTTTATGATCACGCAAATTCGCAAAGTTTACTTGCAAATTTACATAAAAATTTATGTTCTCCTTGTTATTCAGTTACAATATGATTTTATAGCTTTCTTTTAAAGCTTAGCTACTACCCTGTTCTTTGTTCGCAGATTCTCTGAGGCTCGGTTCTGTATATCGCCAAACCCAACTATCCATTTAAAAGATAGTTGGGGTTTGGCAATATTGGGGTACCATTGTTTGGGCTATCCTTTCCCTAGTATATGTTTAAGATCAAGAACAATAACTAAGCATGAAACGAATTCTACGCTTAATTTTTAATAATGTGGTCGTTTTTCGATAACAAGTTCTGCGCAATAATAACCTTATCAAAAATTCAGTGAAAAGACTTTTTAACATTTTGATTTATCAAAATCAATATGTCAGTCTACAGACACAATAATAAAAAACGATATTTTGGTCGTACAAAACTTGAAAATGGCTTTGAAAAAAGCAAACATTTGAGTAAACTAAACCTTTTCGTCTGACACTCTTCAGAATATAAAACGTCAGAACATAGATCGAAAACTCTACGCTAAGAAATATATATACCCAGTTGTGGATAGAAATAGGCCAATCAGAAACGCCAAAACATGACTGTAAAGGTTGCCCAATCAGTGCCGCTTGCCTATAACTCCTTTTGTCTACACAGTAGCAGTTTTTTCGTGCTTATGTAGATAGATTCCAAAAGTGCTAGATGGAATGACGATCGGGCTTCACCAATAATGCGAAACATGTTGCCATTATAGTTTTTGCACAATCTGGGTTTTCCAGTAAATGCTAATAAAAAACGCTCTTTACGCGCCTGACCATTGAATAGATGATTTTAAGATTTCTGGACTCGAACAACAGCATCGAGAATTCTTTCATGTGTACCTTGGAGTCCAAAAATGGTTGTAGCACAACTGTCGACCGGGACAATGAACTATGAACAGCTAGCACACCCACACACTGCCTGACTTTAATTGTACTTAAGAAGCTTTAAAAGTCTTACAGAAAGGAAGAAGGAGAAAGTATATTCTAAACTCTGGTACTGATAAATATGATTCAAAGATGGCAGAGCAAGAGTGAACAGAAATCAGATTGTTATCTCTCCGCCCTTTCTGCCTACATCACTACATAATAACTCTAAAAAGACTGAAGATGCATATGTTATAAAATGAACGATTTTTCCTAAGATTATATTACTTTCTTCCAGCTTAGATGTTATAGAAGTTCACAATTTAGCTACTTTCCGATCAGTGTTTTCCGGAAAATCCTATCTAAATACGCGAGTTTAGATTTAAGCGGATAATCTTCTGATAGGTGAAGTATTAATAACACGCAGCCAAGATCTTGTGGTCATAGAGAAATTGATAAGGACGATTATTTTTAGTTGCGAAGAAAACCTATATCCTCCTCTCATAGATAACCAAGTTGTTTCTTGGCTCAATTGACGATGCTGCAAATCAAGAGACTTGAATTCCTAATTCTTATTATGGCCGGTCGGGGGAGAGGGGGTTTGGGGGCAAGGTGCCGAATTTAAAATTCTCAAAGTCAACCCTTTTTTCCTAATGTCTCTCACTTGAGTTTTACCATGACTCCTCCCCTCCCCAATGTTTCCTAAAAAATCGTCGTCGCGTCGGACCCAACCATGATGGGTCCTCCTATGTTACGAAACTTTATCCTTAGGCCCTCCCAGGTTCTATTTCGTGGCGCTCTCTCTGTTATAGTTACATAGATTGCTAGCTAGGGATTCATATGTTGATAGCGATATCCCCTGCAATGATTGCCATTGAAAAGTTCAATAAACATTTATTTGGCAAATTTCAATCAATTTTGGTCTTGACAGAATTTTGATCCCGCTCCCAAGAAAAGTTTTAGCCAAATTACCATAGATTTGTCATCCTGCTCCTTGAACGTTAACCTCACAGATTCTATAAACAGTTGCATATTTTTTATTCATTATTCTTCCTTTCCTTTTTCAAAGCTAAATATTAGACTCGGAAAAAAATTATATACTGAGACAAGTAAACCATTAACAAGAATTGATACAATAAAATAACGGCTTTATACAATAAATGAATATTAAGTACGACGTTTCGAGCATAAATCTTCATCAGGGCAAGTAAAACATGTCTGGAATCAAAACAGTGGATTCCCCAATTACGAATATTGAAGGGACATAGACAAAATTTTGTGGTAACATTGAAAGTTCTTATTCCGAGGGTTCGTTATAAAGTAAGTATTTCAAGAGACCTGACTTTTAGTTCGTTAAAGCTAGAGGTTCGTATAAAAGCTGCTTTCGTAATAGCAGGCGTTCGTTATACCGAGCCTTCCAGACTTTTATTTTGTAGAAGAGAGAGGCTCATATTCGCAGCGTTCCTAATAGCGGGAGTTCGTTATTCCGAGAGTTCGTTATACAGAGTTTCAAGAGCTACCCTGGGTACCAGAGCCGCATAAATTAGACCGCGGAAATAGAAGATAGGAGTGGAGAAGTGGAGGAGCACCTATCTAAGCTTCGCTTTCTGCTTACGAGCTCGAAATTTTCTGGCTCTGGCACCCAGGGTACAAGAGAGCAGACTAAGTTCGTAAAAGCCATCAGCGGCGTTCGTAACAGCGAACTTCCACTGTACGTCTTAAATGTTTTATGAATCATTTTCTGGTGACAGGATAACGTTAAATAGCTTGATTAATTCGAATTTTTTTTATCAAATCAACCTCTTTTTCTTTTGGATCTTAAAGGTTGTTCTCCAGTAGGGAGCAAACGCAGATTCCAGTTATTGAAAGAACTTTCTGCTATTTGAATGAATTCATGTTTCCCTCCAGGAAAAATATTGTCAAAATACACGAAAACTTTACTAGAAAATGAATTTTTCATTTCGCTTCTGAAATTTGTTGTATCATGTTCATAAACGCGTTAAAGGAGTATGAAGGCAGAGTTTGAAGGTAAACTTTTAGTAGTATGAAAATCCATCCTTTATAATTTTATATTCTAGCAATAACATCAACAAGAACACTTAAGAATATCCCTGAATGTAGAAAGGAGGTCAAATCTATTCTAAACTTTCTAATCTATTGCCAGTGAAAGACAATGAACCTTATGATAAATAAAGTTTTGACTTGTTTTACAGATTTAAGGGAACACGAATGAGTTCATTCGGTTACCCCTCATCAACTGTCGGTAAAATTGTTTTACATGTAGGAATTTATATGTAGTTCTTCCAGATAAAACCATCAACATTCACGAGATCTTCATGACTTCGGCACTTCTTAGCGTTTTTAGAGAATAAAATCACTGCAAGTTTCAGTAAGCCTACCCTGTATCTGTTACAAAAGAAGGTCAGACGGGTGAGCAATTCAGGCCAAAATGCTCATAAAAAGACCAATTTAAAATATTTCTCAATAATACATTGCGCAGTTGCTGTTTATATTTCTATGCATGGGCCTTTTAAACAATTTCTTCACTCAAATAAGAAATTTACTTCCTTACTTCTTCTTACAAAAATATATTTTGCTAGAAGATAGGTTATGAGAAAAAATTCGACATTTGAAGAACCCTCTATAGTAAACCACTAATTAGGTACTATTCTTTCAATTTAGAATTTCTGCTGAAAAAAGCTAAAAAAGGTCGAACTTACACTCTTTTTAATAAGAACAATTTCATAAGAACACGAGCCTCAAAACTGGTCAAGAGTTAAGAACAAATTAAGAACAAGTTGAGGCTGAGCTTCTGCAAAATGCGATTTTGAACAACGTTTTTTCTCAAAATCGAGGATTTTTAGCGATGTGTAGGTGCTTTTTCGGTGAATATTTAAATTTGTCAGCAAATTAAGGCTGTCTCACTCACTTTGTTGGCAAATGAGGCCTGAACAGCTCCTTAGAGCGAAAAAGCTAGCAAAGCACTGCTTACACCCTCTTAATTTGCTTACACCCTCTTAATTTAAGAACAAATTAAGAACAATCCAGCCTCAGATTTTCGAAAAAATTAAGAACAGTCAGACTGAACTTAAATTTACTGGTTCTCATAAAAAAAGAGTGTAATTAGTTTGCCAAAAACAAATTTTCCAGGCAATTTATCCATGCAAAAGGCAAAAACTAGAGAATTTGGTTTGAATAGGCCAATCTTATAACCCTGTTTTCGACTTCCCAACTAGCATCGGAGGTTATTTGCCGTGATTATTTTTTACTGCACATGTCATAAAGACAGCTCTGGAAATCTCGATCCCGTATCTGAAGAAGATATGATTTGAGCATGGTCAAATGTCGCATAATAGTTACTTAACTGTCTTGGTACGAGCTTATCCGGTGTAACAGTGACTCGGGAAATACGCTACTGTTTCTAGCCATGTTGTTCAATCCTTTCTTGATAAGTCGATTTGTATGTCATAGAACACAGTCAATGAAACATAGCTCCATATGTGAAGTTTAATCGGACTATGGAACCTGCGGTTATCATTATACGTAAAGCATGGAATTGTTTAAAGTTGGTATTCGTCACCAGGATACTCCCTCCCATAACTAAGTGAATCATGCACTTCATATCGGCATCAGCCGAAGTACTAAGGTGTACTAAAGAACATTAAAATTTCCAGCTGTATCATTTCAGCACGGGGGTGGGGTGGGGGCTATAAATTACAAACTGAATAGCTGAATGTATAAAGATAGCTATGGAGAGGTTCATCAGTAACAATATATTTTGTCCACAATGTCTGCAAGTACTTCCTGGCAGTGGCGGAAATCCAGGCTATCATTTGGCCTGATAGCTCAGGCTCACAATTTTTTAACAAATTAACATCTTCTTAGTTGAACGGTCGTGACCTATTTGGCAAAAACCCCAATTTTTCGCTATTTGGTTTGAGAAAAGCTATTTGGGGTGGCTGGAGCCCCCATGCCCCCATAATTTTCGCAAATATTTCCTTGTCTTTTCATCGCTATCATATAACACGGTAGACTTTTGCTATCAGCATTAATCTACACTTTGTCGAATTATCTATTTTTTTAAGACTTGTATTATTCAAATTTACAGCTTTTATGATAGAAAATATGAATAGCAATAATTCACTTTCAAACCTCATGATTTTTTCTCGAAAAAAGACTTTTTAATTTCAGGTTTAAATTTTTAAGCAGGTTGCTCGAATTCACATCTTTACAATAAAATGTGTCTCGTTGTTGATAACAACTGCGCACATAACAACCCCTGTGTCAATATAAACCTAATACGGGCCAGTCGTTCTTTACGTATGTTTTCGATTAAAAAGAAGCTCTGGAACCGGAAAGAAAGGATAACCAATCTCGTTTCGTTTATGTTTATCAATAAAGTTGAAATAAATGAGCAATTTCAGTATTAGTCTAAATGCAGCGTGGGATCACTTTTTACTCCCCCATTCCCAACTATCCAAAGAACAATGGGAAGATTTCAAGAATGATTTATTTTCATAAATGCAGCTCTACAGCGTACTTCAAGCATGCCTTCAATATATTGACAAATTTTGCTTACTTAGTCAGACATTCCTCAAGTACATTTACAATATAAAAGTTTTTGGAGTCTTTCACGAAAAATGTCACTAGATTTTCCTTTTGAAAAATGAAATTATAACCACTCGTATATCTAATCACTTTTTGAAAGAATTCTATAAGTTTTGTATAGTTTTGGTATTCTTAAGAACTTTTCTCTTGAGCCTGAATATATTTTCCAGTATTCTTATTTTAAAATCTGATATGGCTTCAGGGCTCTTCAGAGAAACATCACTGGCCTTTGAATGGAAACAATGCTTTTTGAAAAAACAAGATATGCCAATCATGCGATTCTCTGTAATGAAGATAGTAAAGCAGGCCGAATAAGACACAAATATGCCAGCTGAGGTTTAGCAATAAGCTTATGATAATCCTTAAAATTATTCTAAGCCTGGATATTCTTCCAAATTTTAATTTAAAAAAAATTTCTTCCAAAAAAGCATATTTTAGCTGTGTTATCTGCTATCAGTTACTTTGTACCAGCCTTCGCACATTGCTTACACTATTCACTGATAAACAATCAAAGATAACAGCTTTAAACAAAAATTGATATCTGGTTATCATGCAGTGTAAATGAAAGAAAGTAATTCATGAGATGGTTGGCTTCATATACGACTGGCAATGATTAATCGTACTTTGCCATGCACTGTGCAATCCTCAATTTTGTTGCAAGTTGCCAGTGTCATATATTGCAGTTAATTAGTTAGTGTGGATCGCCATACATTACTTACAAGTAAATAATGCATCCAGTTCTCATACACGATTCATTGATGAAAAATCATTGCAATTGCACATGACCTACAGAGCTGTTAACATGTTTTCACATAATTGCATACACAATTTACTTAGAAATACTACTGACAATCGCCAATGTCATACAAAACTGTTCATATTCCTCTTACTATTAAATAATGTTTTGACTATCATGCACTTTCAAATAACAAATATTGATAACAATTGCAAGTGTCATACAAAACTGCTAACTGGTGTGTTTGTGGTGAACTGTTCTCATTAGTATTCTGTTTATATGCATTTTCACGTCCTCTTATTGTTCACACATAATTACCATTGTTTTAACGCATTTTAAATACTCTTTGTTGTTTCTAATTGCACTGCACATTAACTGATATCCATGGAAACAGTTTAGTTGACTTTGGTTTTGTTATGGGGTGTGATAGTTGAGTTCGTAAGGATCGAGGAATGAAATTGAGTTAGAGAAATGAAAGATTTGTCTATTGATTGAATTCTCAAGCGGTGAGTTCGTTCCATTTATTTTATGTATATAGATATCTTAAAGGGCCTCCATAATTGGTAACCACGACGTCTTCATTGCATTTGTTTACGTTTGATTTTATCCTTGCGCCATTGTTTACTTCACACACCAACATCATGTCTACTCCCGAAACTTCCTCTGAAACTCCTTCAACTTCCACTACGAACATCACTTCTGTTAGTCTCAAGCTACCTCCGTTCTGGCCTTCCGATCCTTCTATTTGGTTTGCACAAGTTGAGGCTCAGTTTCAGACACGCAATATTACATCTCAATCGACAAAATATCACCATGTCATTTCCATGCTTCCGCCAGAAGTTGCTCAAGAGATTCGCGACATATTACTTAATCCACCAACTTCTCAACAATATGACTACCTCAAGTCCGAGCTTATCAAGCGTACGTCTGTTTCGGAGCGAAAACGTCTTCATCAGTTACTAGTAGCAGAGGAACTCGGTGATCGAAAACCCACCCAACTTCTTCGCAAAATGCGACAGCTTTTAGGCAATGCAGAGCTCGAGGAGCGTATTCTTCGTCAGTTGTTTCTCGAACGTTTACCGACTAATGTTCAACCCATCTTGGTTTCCTCTGCTGATACAATTTCCCTAGATCAACTTGCCACTCTTGCTGATAAGATTTTAGACGTTACTTCCTCGTCACCTTTGCTGTCCCCCCTTTCTGCCACAGCCACACCTTCAGTTTCAACAAGCGATTTACAAGAGCAAATTTCTCAGCTAACCATTGCTGTACAGGCTTTACAATCTCAAGTTTCCTCTCGTGGTCGTTCTCCTTATCGTCGCTCCAGTTTTTCATCTGGTTCTCGTCGCCCCTCTCGCAGTTCAAGTCGATCTCGTCACCCTAATTCTGAATGTTGGTACCATTGGCGTTTTGGTGTTAATGCAAGAAAATGTCAGTCACCATGTTCTTTTCGCTCATCGTCTTTGGGAAACGGTCCCACCAGCGATTAGAGGCGGCCTCTTCGTCTGGTTCCTCCGCTCACAGTCGTCTTTTCTATGTTACTGACCGAAAGACTGGTACTCGTTTTCTTGTTGATACAGGTGCTGAAGTTAGTGTCCTTCCACCTTCTTCACAACAGCGTAAATTTCCATCAAAGATCACTCTTCAAGCTGTCAATCATACACCTATTGCAACTTATGGACAAAAGTCAGTCACTTTAGATCTTGGTTTACGCCGTATTTTTCCATGGGTATTCATTCTCGCTGACGTGCCTCGTCCAATCCTTGGTGCCGATTTTTTAGCCAATTTTGGTCTAAAAGTGGATCTTCGTCACCACAAACTTCTTGACACAAACACTAACCTCACCATTCAAGGCCTTACAACCCCAGCCACTTCACCTTGTCCCATTTTTGCGATATCGACTCTGGCTACGCCTTATCAAGATCTTCTAAAAGAGTTTCCAGACATTGTTCGTCTTTCAAACAAAGAAACTGCCATAAAACACACTGTGACGCACCATATTCGCACTGAGGGTCCACCTGTTTTCTGTCGTCCACGAAGACTCGCTCCAGATCGTTTTGCTATCGCCAAGTCGGAATTTGATCACATGCTTCAATTAGGCATCATTCGTCCTTCAAAGAGTAGTTGGTCTTCTGCACTTCACATGGTTCCAAAACCCACCCCAGGTGACTGGAGACCTTGTGGAGATTATCGCGCATTGAACAACGTAACCATCCCAGACCGCTACCCAATACCCCACATACAAGATTTCTCTTCTTCTTTGCATGGTAAAAATATATTCTCAAAAATCGACTTGGTTAAAGCGTATCATCAAATTCCTGTTGAACCATCCGACATTTCAAAAACTGCCATAACAACACCTTTTGGCCTTTTCGAATTCGTGCGTATGCCTTTCGGCCTTCGAAACGCTGCACAGACTTTTCAGCGCTTTATTGACGAGGTCCTGCGGGGCCTTGATTTCGTCTATGCCTATATCGATGATGTTCTAATTGCAAGTGCTAGCGCAGAGGAGCATTTACATCATCTCCGTATAATTTTTCAGCGTTTCCAAGACTACGGCATTGTCATAAATCCATCAAAAAGTGAATTTGGATCTGCTTCATTGGATTTTCTGGGTCATCATGTTTCTGCTGACGGTATCAGCCCACTCTCCTCCAAAGTTCAAATTATTCAAGATTTTCCGCCTCCAACATCATTACGCTCGCTACGTGAATTTCTTGGCCTCGTCAACTTTTACCGCCGTTTTATACCAAACTGTGCAACACTCATGCAGCCATTAACTGATCTTCTAAATGCTCGTCACACAAAACAGCCTTTTCACCTCTCTGAGTCTGCCTGTACCGCATTTACGGCTGTCAAATCTACTTTAGCAACCAAAACTTTACTCCGCCATCCAGTCCCTAGAGCTCCATACAGTCTGATGACTGATGCTTCAAATATTGCAGTTGGTGCCGTACTTCAGCAATACATAGATGGTACCTGGCACCCTCTGTCCTTTTTCTCAAAGCGATTACAACCATCGGAAACAAAGTACAGTACTTTCGGTAAAGAATTACTTGCCGTATACCTTTCCATTCGCCACTTCCGTCATATTCTTGAAGGTCGTCAGTTCTTCATTTTAACGGATCACAAGCCTCTAATACATGCCATTTCTTCAGCATCTTCTCGTCATTCGCCTAGGGAGATTCGACATCTGGACTTTATATCGCAATTCACAACAGATATTCGACACATTAAGGGTATTAAAAACCCTGTTGCTGATGCCCTGTCACGCCTTGATATTAATTCTATCCATTCATCGATCGATTTCTCCCAACTTGCTGATGCACAACAATTTGATGAAGAACTTTCGCAGGTCAAAGCATCCACATCCTTACAGTTTTGTGACATTCCGCTTCCATTGTCGAACAAAACGATTCTTTGTGATACTTCTACAGGAAATCCTCGGCCATATGTTCCAGCTCTCCACCGTCGTGCTGTCTTTGATAGTTTACATTCTGTTTCACATCCTGGAATTCGTGCCACACAAAAACTTATTACGCAGCGTTTCATTTGGCCTGGCATGAACAAGGAAATTCGCCAGTGGACCAAATCGTGCCTTAATTGTCAACGTTCCAAAGTTCAACGTCATACCGTTACTCCTTTTGCCACTTTCTCGTGTCCTGACGTACGTTTTGATCATGTTCACCTGGATCTTGTTGGCCCTTTGTCGCTTTCCAAAGGTCACCGTTATATTCTCACTTGTATCGATCGTTTCACGCGTTGGCCTGAAGCAATACCACTACCAGACATCTCAGCAGAAACTGTTGCACGCGCCTTTGTTCAACGATGGATTGCGATATTTGGTGTTCCTTCTACCATAACTACGGATCGTGGTGCTCAATTTCAGTCCAACTTATTTAGATGTTTAACCCAGCAACTTGGCACCAACCACATCCATACAACTGCATACCACCCTTCTGCTAATGGTCTTGTGGAGCGCTTTCATCGTCAATTGAAGTCTTCCTTGAAAGCATCGGATAACGGCCTTAATTGGACTGACTGCCTTCCATTGATAATGCTTAATATTCGTTCCTCTTTTAAATCAGACCTTAGCTGCAGCCCCGCTGAACTCGTTTTTGGAACACAACTTCGTCTCCCTCATCAATTTTTTGCTTCATCATCCTTGGCTTCTCTAGATCCGAAAAATTACGTTGACCGTTTACGTCGGTACATGTCAAAGCTACAAGCTACGCCAACCCGGTCTCATACAAATCGCTCCTACATTCCTGTTGATTTGCAGTCCTGCACTCATGTGTTCGTTCGCGATGACAGTGTCAAAGCTCCCCTTCAACCTCCTTACCGTGGCCCGTTCCGGATTCTTCGTCGTTTTCCAAAGTACTATACACTGGACATCAATGGAAAACAGGATACGGTATGTTTGGACAGGTTAAAGCCAGCCTTCATTGATATATCTGCTCCTCCAGTTAAGAGTCGTGACGAAACTGTTATTCCTCCGTCTCCAAAGGAGTCCGATGTACCTATCCGTAAAACTCGCTCTGGACGTCATGTTCATTTTCCAGACCGTTTTTATTCGTAACTTAAATATATCTGTTTACTCTTTTGCACCTTTAACACTTCCTTAATTATGACATTTATCGTTCGCTTTATCGCACTAGCTCTCTAGGGGGGGAGCTCTGTGGTGAACTGTTCTCATTAGTATTATGTTTATATGCATTTTCACGTCCTCTTATTGTTCACACATAATTACCATTGTTTTAACGCATTTTAAATACTCTTTGTTGTTTCTAATTGCACTGCACATTAACTGATATCCATGGAAACAGTTTAGTTGATTTTAGTTTTGTTATGGGGTGTGATAGTTGAGTTCGTAAAGGATCGAGAATTGAAATTGAGTTAGAGAAATTGTGAAACGATTTGTTATTGATTGAATTCTTCAAGCGGTGAGTTCGGTTCCATCTATTTTATGCTAATAAGATATCTTAAAGGGCCTCCAATGTTGGTAAGTGAAATAAAAGTGTCTCTTTGCTAGAAAATGACGCCAACCTTTCAGTTGTAGAGTTATGTTTTTGCTGTAAATCAATACAAATTTGCAATACAAAATTTTGTAACATTTTTATTGGTGTCTTAAGAAATGATTTAGCGCCAATCCAGATCCTGTTGTGCTACAATAGGCCCGGCCTGTATTCGTTGCATAGGTAAGTTTTGTTAAGTGCGTCACGATAACTGTACAGTATTCGGTGGTCATGGGCATTTGGAGGCTTGAAGAATGATAACTGTGCAAACGCATGGCCCTTGAAATCGGGTATGCAAAATTCGAATGATAAACGTG
>NW_027019541.1:3143957-3219446 GCF_013076305.1 Rhopilema esculentum | reverse complement strand
GAGATCCAGATTCCTTTTAAAATTCTTGTAATGCGCAACTTTCATGGAAATGTTTTGATATGTATGAAGAAAATATCATATATTTGCCAGGGCATGCGATCTATTCTGTTGGTGTAATAATAGAAATCGACTAAAGGTGGAAAACCATAAATATCAAAGTTTTCGTTGTGGTAGAGAAACTTAAGACTAAGTGAATGTATAGACGATCGTCTCTGATGGTAGATGCCTGTATATACATAATTGTTCAATATTATGCGTTGGTATAAAAAAGATAAAGGGGTTCAAGAAGGGAACGGATCCGCCTGTAAAGCTAAAAATTGCTATTATTTTCGGAAACCTAATGCTAGATTCGAAAGGGCAACCAAGTCTTTGTTACTACTTTTCAATCTAATTGTTACTAATCATAAGAGTAATAGGATTTAAAAGCGTACAAATCAACGACTTGTCCCTGTTTTATGATCATAAATTGGCATCTCTATTGTCTTAGGGTATGATTTTTTTGACAATTCAGTTTAAACTTTAATGTTTAGGATCTATCTTCTTTTAATTTCAGTTTTAATGTAGTTATGTTACATTCCAGTTTAGTGGAACATAGAAATGGCTTTTGTATGAACATCTTTCTCACATCCCAATTATTTTTTTATATTTAACCAAAACACCCTGAAGTTGGCCCAGCTGGAATTTTTTAATGGTTTGAAAGAAATTTGATACAATACGTCTTTTAAGGGAGCGCACAAGCTGAAGCATTATTCTTTAATTTATGGGAAATTGGCAAACACCATACAAAATATAGCCCATAATACTAATTTGAATATTCGATAAGATTATTTCGATTTTACAAACAAACTGTAACCCAACAAATCTTAAAATGATTTAGCTTAACAAACACTATATCACTATTAAAGCATGCCATATGTTTGAAAAAGCCACTATTG
Source organism: Rhopilema esculentum (assembly GCF_013076305.1). The sequence goes on along the minus strand of NW_027019541.1, from coordinate 3,218,511 downwards.
TTATTTAAAAGTTCTCAAAGTTTCTCTAGTGCAAAAATCCAGTATTAACTTTGTTCCTTAGATAATCGTATGCATCTACTTTGCACATGTTGTTTTGGCATATATATTCGATAAAGTAATACTATACTCTAAATATTCTAGAGCAAATGAGTTTTCACTAGATAAAATATAAGAGTCTAGGATAAATGGATAACAATTATTAAATTTTCCATGATAAAAGCAGAGGTGATATCGCAAGGATGTATTGATGACAAAATATTTCAAAAAACTTCACAATAAAACTAAAATTTCCCACATGATTTTCAACACTCAGAAATGACTTCTTCGTCAATATTTTCCCATAGGGAAGTAGCTAAAGATATAAAGGAAAGGCGTGCCCCTTTTAAAAAAAGTTCGTTATAATGAATGTGTTGTTGTCATTTTGAGGTCAACCTAGCATTCATTTTTCTTGATTAGGTATGCTTGAATATATGTGACGTTCCATCATGACAATCACAAATTAAATGCAGCATGTTGTTTGACACACGAAAGACACAAGAAAACCTTTAACTTACTTGCACAAGGCTACAAGTTGCACTGAGGGCTGGTGCTGTGAACTTGTAAGAGAAATTAAGTGATGATATAAAGAGACAATGTTCCCTGACGCCATAATTAGAAGACATAACATGAAAGGCCTTTGCGGAAAATCATATCTAAGGCATATAAGCATTTATTATATTTTCAATAAAGCAAATCATGAAAAGGATTCAAAAGAAAGTAATTAAATCAAATCTCTGAATGATAGCCTAATTTATTCTTAATAATTTATTCTGCTTCACAAAAAACGATATCTCCATAGTCAATAGAAAATGAAAGCTAAAAATGCTCATACAAGGAGAATGGGTGTTATAAACTTTCCGCTAAGTTAGTGGTCAAACTGCAATATAAGCCATGGAATTTTTCCAATTAGAATTATTTGCTTTTAGTGCAAGGATATGAAAATGGGTAGACAATTGACAAAAGGTCCTTGTTCGTTGAAAGATGATAAGAGACGACTTCAAATATGCACTGTTGATCATTACATTAGACGATGATAGTCTCATGTGTGGTAGGTGTTTTCCGTAGTAGACGAGCACTTGTCCTTAGTGTGGATGGAAAATATATCGATATTATTATTAATTGCAGCCCCATGGTTGCAAGATTAATCGTTAACTGTATCAAGCCATATCTGAATAATGTAGATGAAAAAGAAGAGAGTTCGGAAAAGGGCCTAACGATCGCTAAAACTGAATCATCGCTTAGGATTGAAGTTGAAGATCAAAGAAATGTTGAAAAATGTCACTTTTAGACATCGAAAGTATTATCTTTATATATAATTGCTAGCAGCAAGTTAAGTTGAATTCAAGACTGACAAGATTTTACTCGTTACCACGAGACCTAAAATATTGGTAAATTTTTGTGTATTTGCTGACCTCCTTATCAGATACTCATGAAAAATTCTAAGCAGGGGTCTGATATATTAGCAAATATTGCTTATGTGAGCAGTGGTTTCCAAAAGGTTCCAGCTTGAATGAGATGAAACACCACTAACCATTTGCTCTTCAAATGATTAAAAAATACTTAGAGACGAGAGTATAGATGCTTAGAATATATTTTTGCATGATGCTTTTCTAGTCATAATTTAATCATCCAGTGGCTAATTTCTTGAAAAGTGCTATTAAGTACTTCAACTAGAAAGAATCTGCGTTATAAAAGATCAAAAGTGAGTGGTTTGATTTCAGATATATCGATTTTCATTCGAGAATGGAAAAATTTGGAAATTCAATTAGTTAAGACTTAAATAACATTATCGTTAAAATGAGTGACAGGATTGGCTTTTGAATTGCTTTTAGATCAGAAAATGCATTGAAATGCAAGTGGCTTAGGAGCACTATGTAAACATAAAAAAAAAGATTTAAACAAGTATAAAAGAAAAACATAAAGTTTAGACAGAAAGATTCTGGGATTGAAGAACAAAGAGGTATGGGGATTATCCTGCCTATTGAGGCGCTTTCACATTTTTTAAAATTCAAGTAGTTATTGTCTTTCGCACTCAAAAACAAAATTACTACAATTTTCCAGATCAACTCTTCGTAAGAGAGAGTAGAAGTTGTGTGGGTATTAATTCGCTGGAAAGTATTTTGAAAAGAATAACTTTGATTAATTTATTCTAATGTCATCAGGAGGAACTTATTTTGAAAGAAGGTTAAATTTGGAAGAATGTAAGCTCACCGAGGAGGAAAATACAGCTTTTGTTTGCGAGGAAATTTAAAAGATCAGGCGACAGTGGTCTTGAGGACAGTTAAGGAGAACCATCCAAGTCAACATTTAAGCTATTAGAAGAAAGACTATATACAAATAGCCATCCTAAAGTACTCGAGCCGGGCATATGATTAATCACAGAGTTGCTTTACATGCATAAACCAGCATGCACACTATCTATCGTTTGTGCCAATCTGACTGTACACTCATGAAATAGATGGTCCGCGTTCATCAAAATAACATCACACAAATCAGAATCATTACAAAGCAACTTAATGGAAACATAGACTGCTGAAGACAATACTCAGATAACATAGTATAAGACAGAAAACGGCTAAACCACCTGTATGCCGAGACAAGCTGGAATAAACGCCACTCCGTTAAAGAATGTCCACAAGATCGTTCAAGATTCGAAAATGCGCGCTTTTTCGTTCAAGGAAAGATAAGGAAACGGTTCTTAGATTACTAATTAAGGAAGAATAAAAGCCCTGTCGGATTAGATTTGCGCTGATGAATTGCACTTTCTAAGTTATCGTTTCGAACAGATTAATTCTGGCATTGATTCTGCGCCTCTAGTCAATGTCAAAATGCCTTTTTTAAAACTGGTTGACATACTACCAAACATTCTTTACCCTGTTGTTTAAAATTCTGCAAAACGTTTGGAAAATCAATAGCATTGCCAAAGATTTATGTTTATGGGACTTAGCAACTTAGATCTATATAGACAAATATGTAGTAAGAATTAAAATAGATAGCTTTGCATTTGTACAAATGCTCTCTCCAGTTGTATCCTGCCATTGCTATCTTCACCCTTATAAGTAAACATTATTTGAATTGGAAGCTAATTGAAAGCAAAAATCTCTTATGGTGATATTTCTATATTGAACAACGTCATAGTTATAAGCAAGCTCGCAGCAAGATTGATACACAAGACATCCTGAATGAACTGTACAAGAGAAATATGAATTTGCTTGGCATTGCCTTGCACTCGAACTGAGAGACAGTTAATCGTAAACACAACTGGGATCATGTAGAGGCAGCTTTCTGGCCGTCTAAACATTTAGCTGTGACATAGTTGCACAGCCTTAAAATAAGTACCATCAAACGACAGTTGAGCATATAAAACACAGAATTATATATATTAATATTGGAATTGTAGATAACTTAATTAGTAAATAGCATTTTAATATCTAATCCAGTAATATCTATCTGAATATGATAAGTTTGCATTTTCTACACACTAATGCAAGATATCTAAACAACAGATTGTTGCAGTGAGATAGTTTGAAAATGCATAGAGTATTTGCATGGTCACAAAAACATGAAAAATTTGAATAAGCATAAAGTTATGTACCATAAAGAGTCATTACCCGACGAAATTATAGTGAAACAATATGTCCGGACTAAGTAGTCTTAAAGGGAAATTCCATTGCGACTTTGTAATTTTTACACTTTCCTAACGCATGAAACATATTCATGTTAGATATTGGACATTCATGACTTTTGTAGCTAAACAAATCAGGAACATCTAGGAATGTAAGCAATTCTGTCTTTGCGAATTTAGATGCTTTAAAATAAAGGCAATTTCAAAAAAAGATGACTTTCCTATTTGTGTTCCTGTCCGAATTTGTTCATGTCATCACATATCTCGTCTTTAAGAAGACATAGACGTCGGTACGCAGCAATTGTGCATTATATTGTAATCGGAAAGAATGTTCTACGTGTTGTATTGTTGACGTTAGTTCATCATTCTATCGAATTAATATGCAGACCGATTCGTCAGCGGCCATTGTTGCGCTATGTTAGTCAAGTCCTCCATATGAATACGCAGAGCGTATAGTGTTATCGACTAGCCGCCACTCACAACTAGGACGGACACTACTCTATCAAGTAAACGGTAATGGGGGGCCTATTGTGAGCAACAACGAGGATTGTGTCTACAACTATCATTTTAGACTAACCAATGACATTATAAATGTATCAATAGGATTGGTGTTCTTGTAATTTGCAAATTGGTATTGATCTTACACCGCTCAAACTTACTCTATTCAATAGAAATGGTCTCGTGTCTTGTTCGATACAACTCTATTTATTTCAGACCGGAGACGAGTTATGATCGGAGTGGACAAGGCATTTAAGATATCTATTACATAATAAGATGGCAACGAACTCACCGCGTTCGACTGCAACTCTCCTTCCACATCATAGACAAATCGTTTCATTCGTCACTACTTCTTTCCATGCCGATCCTCGAGACATTACGCACACATCAACATAATGCAGAATAACGTAAGACCAAAAAGTCAGCACACTGTCTCACTGGATATCAGTTTTTAAATTAGGAATAGTGGATTAGAAACGATACAGAGAGGCTAGATATTTAAAAGTTGCGTTAATTAAATTAGTACACATTCATTTTACGGGATTAAGTCGTCTAGACGTGAAAAGAGGTGCACTATAGAGACGTCACAGGCACTAGAGATGCTTAAGTGGAGACAAAGTGACGTACATGCTCGTAGAGAGAGTACAGCAAATTAGGAGAATGTCGAGTGCAAAAAGAGTAAACAGATATATTCAAGTTACGAAATAAAAAACGTCTGGAAAATGAACATGAGTCGAGCGAGTTTTACGGATAGGTAAATGGACTCCTTTGGAGAACGGAGGATATAACAGTTTTCGTCAGCGACTCTTAACTAGGAAGGAGCAGATATATCAATAAGGCTGGTTAACCTGTCCAAACATACGACGTAATCCTGATATTTCATTGATGTCGCCATGTATAGTAATTTTGGAAAACGACAAAGAATCCGGAACGGGCCAACGGTCATGTCGGTTGAAACGGCAGTTAAACATTTGACACTGATGCGACGAAACACGGATGTGAGACTGCAAAATACAAACAGGAATGTAGGAGCGATTTGTATGAAGACCGGTTGGCGTAGCTTTGTAGCTTATGACATGTACCGGCAGTAAAACGGTCAACGTAATTTTTCGGATCTAGAGAAGCCAAGGATGATGAAGCAAAAAATATTGATGTGGGAGACGAGTTGTGTTCCAAAAACGAAGTTCAGCGGGGCTGCAGCAAGGTCTGATTTAAAAGAGGAACGAATATTAAGCATTATCAATGGAAGGCAGTCAGTCCAATTAAGGCCGTTATCCGATGCTTTCAAGGAAGACTTCAATTGACGATGAAAGCGCTCCACAAGACCATTAGCAGAAGGGTGGTATGCAGTTGTATGGATGTGGGTTGGTGCCAAGTTGCTGGTTAAACATCTAAATAAGTTGGACCTGAAATTGAGCACCACGATCCGTAGTTATGGTAGAAAGGAACACCAAATATCGCATCCATCGTTGAACAAAGGCGCCGTGCAACAGTTTCTGCTGAGATGTCTGGTAGTGGTATATGCTTCAGGCCAACGCGTGAAACGGACGGCATAAACAAGTGAGATATAAACGGTGACCTTTGGAAAGGACACAGGGCCAACAAGATCAGGTGGGAACAATGATCAAAACGTACGTCAGGACACGAGAAAGTGGCAAAAGGAGTAACGGTATGACGTTGAACTTTGGAACGTTGACAATTAAGGCACGATTTGGTCCACTGGCGAATTTCCTTGTTCATGCCAGGCCAAATGAAACGCTGCGTAATAAGTTTTGTGTGGCACGAATTCCAGGATGTGAAACAGAATGTAAACTAATCAAAGACAGCACGACGGTGGAGAGCTGGAACACATATGGCCGAGGATTTCCTGTAGAAGTATCAAAAAGAATCGTTTTTGTTTCGACAATGGAAGCGGATGTCACAAAACTGTAAGGATGTGGATGCTTTTGAACCTGGAAGAAAGTTCTTCATCAAATTGTTGTGCATCAGCAAGTTGGGAGAAATCGATCGATGAATGGAATAGAATTAATATCAAGGCGTGACAGGGCATCAGCAACAGGGTTTTTAACTACCCTTAATGCTGTCGAAATATCTGTTGTGAATTGCGATATAAAGTCCAGATGTCGAATCTCCCTGGCGAATGACGAGAAGATGCTGAAGAAATGGCATGGTATTAGAGGCTTGTGATCCGTTAAAATTGAAGAACTGACGACCTTCAAAGAATATACACGAAGTGGCCGAATGGAAAGGTATACGGCATATTCTTTACCGAAGTATGTACTTTGTTTCGTGGTTGTAATCGCTTTGAGAAAAGGAAGAGGGTGCAGGTACCATCTATGTATTGCTGAAGTACGGCACCACTGCAATATTTTGAAGCATCCAGTCCATCAGACTGTATGGAGCTTAAGGGACTGGATGCGGATGTAAAGTTTTGGTTGCTAAAGTAGATTTGACAGCGTAAATGCGGTACAGGCAGACTCAGAGAGGTGAAAAGGCTGTTTTTGTGACGAGCATTTAGAGATCAGTTAATGGTTGCATGAGTGTTGCCAGTTTGGTATAAAACGGCGGTAAAAAGTTGAACGAGGCCAAGAAATTCACGTAGCGGGTAAATGATGTTGGAGGCGGAAAATCTTGAAATAATTTGAACTTGGAAGGAGAGTGGGCTGATACCGTCAGCAGAAACATGATGACCCAGAAATCCAATGAGCAGATCCAATTCACTTTTTGATGGATTTATCGACAATGCCGTAGTCCTTGAAACGCTGAAAATTTACGGAGATGATGTAAATGCTCCTCTGCGCTAGCACTTTGCAATTAGAACATCATCGATATAGGCATAGACGAATTCGTGCGTATGCCTTTCGGCCTTTCGAAACGCTGCACAGACTTTTTCAGCGCTTTATTGACGAGGTCCTGCGGCGGCCTTGATTTCAGTCTATGCCTATAATCGATGATGTTTCTATTGCAAGTGCTAAGGCAGAGCGGAGCATTACATCATCTCCGTATAATTTTTTCAGCGTTTCCAAGACTATGCGGCATTTGTCATAAATCCATCAAAAGTGCATTTGGTCTGCTTCATTTGGATTTTCTGGGTCATCCATGTTTCTGCTGACGGTAATCAGCCCACTCTCCTCCAAAGTTGAAAATTATTCAACGATTTTCCGCCTCCAACATCATTACGCTCGCTAACGTGAATTCCTTGCCTCGTCAACTTTTTTACGCCGTTTTATTACCAACTGGTTGCCAACACTCATGCAGCCATTAATCTGATTTTCTAAATGCTCTCACACAAAACAGCCTTTTCCACCTCTCTGAGTCTGCCTGTACCGCATTACGGCTGTCCAAATCTACTTAGCAACAAACTTTACTGCCGCCATCAGTCCCTAGAGCTCCATACGTCTGATGACTGATGCTTCAAAATATTGCAGTTGGTGCCGTACTTCAGCAATACATAGATGGTACCATGGCACCCTCTGTCGCTTTTTCTCAACGATTAACAACATCGGAAACAAAGTACAGTACTTTCGGTAAAGAATTACTTGCCGTATACCTTTCCATTCCACTTCCCGTCATATTTTGAAGGTCGCAGTTCTTCAATTTTAACGGATCACAAGCCTCTAATACATGCCATTTCTTCAGCATCCTTCTGTCATTTCGCCTAGGGAGATTTTCGACATCTGGACCTTAATATCGCAATTCACAACAGAATTTCGACACATTAAGGGTATTAAAAACCCCTGGTTGCTGGATGCCTGTCCATCGCCTTGAATATTAAATTCTAATTCCTTCATCGATCGATTTCTCCACTTGCGATGCACAACAATTTGATGCGAAACTTTCTGCAGGTTCAAAGCATCCACATCCTTACAGTTTTTGTGACATTCCGCTTCCATTGTCGAACAAAACGATTCTTTGTGATACTTCTACAGGAAATCCTCGGCCATATGTTCCAGCTCTCCGCCGTCGTGCTGTCTTTGATAGTTTACATTCTGTTTCACATCCTGGAATTCGTGCCACACAAAAACTTATTACGCAGCGTTTCATTTGGCCTGGCATGAACAAGGAAATTCGCCAGTGGACCAAATCGTGCCTTAATTGTCAACGTTCCAAAGTTCAGCGTCATACCGTTACTCCTTTTGCCACTTTCTCGTGTCCTGACGTACGTTTTGATCATGTTCACCTGGATCTTGTTGGCCCTTTGTCGCTTTCCAAAGGTCACCGTTATATTCTCACTTGTATCGATCGTTTCACGCGTTGGCCTGAAGCAATACCACTACCAGACATCTCAGCAGAAACTGTTGCACGCGCCTTTGTTCAACGATGGATTGCGATATTTGGTGTTCCTTCTACCATAACTACGGATCGTGGTGCTCAATTTCAGTCCAACTTATTTAGATGTTTAACCCAGCAACTTGGCACCAACCACATCCATACAACTGCATACCACCCTTCTGCTAATGGTCTTGTGGAGCGCTTTCATCGTCAATTGAAGTCTTCCTTGAAAGCATCGGATAACGGCCTTAATTGGACTGACTGCCTTCCATTGATAATGCTTAATATTCGTTCCTCTTTTAAATCAGACCTTAGCTGCAGCCCCGCTGAACTCGTTTTTGGAACACAACTTCGTCTCCCTCATCAATTTTTTGCTCCATCATCCTTGGCTTCTCTAGATCCGAAAAATTACGTTGACCGTTTACGTCGGTACATGTCAAAGCTACAAGCTACGCCAACCCGGTCTCATACAAATCGCTCCTACATTCCTGTTGATTTGCAGTCCTGCACTCATGTGTTCGTTCGCGATGACAGTGTCAAAGCTCCCCTTCAACCTCCTTACCGTGGCCCGTTCCGGATTCTTCGTCGTTTTCCAAAGTACTATACACTGGACATCAATGGAAAACAGGATACGGTATGTTTGGACAGGTTAAAGCCAGCCTTCATTGATATATCTGCTCCTCCAGTTAAGAGTCGTGACGAAACTGTTATTCCTCCGTCTCCAAAGGAGTCCGATGTACCTATCCGTAAAACTCGCTCTGGACGTCATGTTCATTTTCCAGACCGTTTTTTATTCGTAACTTGAATATATCTGTTTACTCTTTTGCACCTTTAACACTTCCTTAATTATGACATTTATCGTTCGCTTTATCGCACTAGCTCTCTAGGGGGGGAGCTCTGTGGTGAACTGTTCTCATTAGTATTCTGTTTATATGCATTTTCACGTCCTCTTATTGTTCACACATAATTACCATTGTTTTAACGCATTTTAAATACTCTTTGTTGTTTCTAATTGCACTGCACATTAACTGATATCCATGGAAACAGTTTAGTTGACTTTGGTTTTGTTATGGGGTGTGATAGTTGAGTTCGTAAGGATCGAGGAATGAAATTGAGTTAGAGAAATGAAAGATTTGTCTATTGATTGAATTCTCAAGCGGTGAGTTCGTTCCATTTATTTTATGTATATAGATATCTTAAAGGGCCTCCATATGTTGGTAAGTGAAATAAAGTTGTCTCTTTGCTAGAAAATGACCCAACCTTTCAGTTTAGAGTTATGTTTTTGCTGTAAATCAATACAAATTTGCAAATACAAAATTTTGTAACATTTTATTGGTTGTCTTAAAATGATTTAGCGCCAATCAGATCCTGTTGTTGCTACAATAGGCCCGCCTGTATTTCCGTTGACATAGGTAGTTTTGTTAGTGCGTCACGATAACTGTACAGTATTCGGTGGTCATGCATTTTGGAGGCTGAAGAATGATAACTTGCAAACGCATGGCCCTTGAAATCGTGCAAAATTCGAATGATAAACGTGCTTGCTTCGTCAAAATGTTGAATTAACAGTGAACTTGCAAAATTTCCGACACATTATTTCACAAATTCTTCTTTCTCTTCAAGTTTATGTTTCTAAAGACGGTTAGAACATGAACAAATCTGGGACAGAACACAATAGGAAAATTGATCTTTTTTTTGGAAATTGCCTTTATTTTAAAAGCATCTAAATTCGCAAAGAAGGAATTGCTACATTCCTAGATGTTCCTGATTTGTTTAGCTACAAAAGTCATGAATGTCCAGAATATCTAACATGAATAATGTTTCTGCGTTAGGAAGTTAAAATTTACAAAGTCGAAGGAATTTTCCCTTTAAGACTCTTATCCGGCATATTGTTTACAAATTTGTGGTAATGACTTTATGGTACATATTTTAGCTTATTTCAATTTTTCATTTTGTACCAGAAATACTCTATGCATTTTCAAACTATCTCACTGCAACAATCTGTTGTTTTTTTAGATATCTTGGCATAGTGTTAGAAAATGAACTTATCTATTCAGATAGATATTAGCTGATTTAGATTAAAATCTATTTACTATTAAGTTATCTAATATCCAATATTAATATATATAAATCTGTGTTTTATATGCTCAATGTGTTGATGGTACTTATTTTAAGGTGCAGCATGTCACAGCTAAAGTTAGGGCAGAAAGCTGGCTTACATGATCGTTTTTGGATTAACTTTCTCAGTTCGTGGCAAGCAATGCAAGAAATTCATATTTCTCTTGTCAGTTCATTCAGGATGTCTTGTTTATCACTCTTGCTGCAAGCTTCTTATAACTGACGTTGTTCAATATAGAAATATCACCATAAGAGATTTTTGCTTTCAATTAGCTTCATTCAAATAATGTTACTTATAAAGGGCTAGATAGCAATGGCAGGATACAACTGGAGAGAGCATTTGTACAAATGCAAGCTATCTATTTTAATCTTACTACATATTTGTCTATATAGATCTAGTTCTAAGTCCCTAAACATAAATCTTTGCCTGCTATTATTTTCAACGTTTGCAGAATTTTAAACAACAGTGGTAAGAACTGTTTCGGTAGTATGTCAACAGTTTTCAAAAGGGCATTTTGACATTTGACTAGAGCGCAGAATCAATGCCAGATTAATACTGTGTCGAAACGATAACTTAGAAAGTGCAATTCATTCAGCGCAAATCTAATCCGACAGGGCTTTATTCTTTTAATTAGTAATCTAAGAACCGTTTCCTTATCTTTTCCTTGAACGAAAAAGCAGCTGCATTTTGCTTGAACGAGTCTTGTGGGACATTCTTAACGGGTGCGTTATTCCAGCTTGTCATCGCATACAGGTGTGTTACCGTTTTCTCGTCTTTGCTATGTGTTATCTGTAGTTGTCTTCAGCAGTCTATTGTTCCATTAAGTTGCTTTGTAATGATCTGATTTGTGGTGATTGTTATTTGATGACCGGGACCATCTATTTCATAAGTGACAGGTCAGATTGGCACAAACGATAGATGTGTGCATGCTGTTTGATCATGTAAAAGCAACTCTGTGATTAATCATATGCCCGGCTCGAAGTACTTTAGGATGGCTATTTGTATATAGTCTTCTTCTAACTAGCTAAATGTTGACTTTGGATGGTTCTCCTTAACTTCCTCAAGACACTTCGCCTGATCTTTTAATTTCCTCGCAAACAAAAGCTGTATTTTCCTCCTCGTGCTTACATTCTTCCAAAATTTAACCTTCTTTCAAATAAGTTCCTCGATGACATTAGAATAAATTAATCAAAGTATTCTTTCTAAAATATCTTCCACGAATTAATACCCACAACTTCTACTCTCTCTACGAAGAGTTGATGGAAAATTGAGTAATTGTTTTGAAGTGCGAATGACAATAACTTACTTGATTTTAAAAAATGTGAATTTAGAGCTCAATAGGCAGGGTATCCCATACCTCTTTTCTTCAATCCCAGAATCTTTCTTCTAAACTTTATGTTTTTCTTTATACTTGTTTAAATCTTTTATTTTTTGTTTACATAGTGCTCCAAGCACTGCATTTCAATGCATTTTCGTCTAAAAGCAATTTCAAAAGCCAATCCAGTCAACTCATTTTAACGATAATTTATTTAATTTAACTAATTAATTTCAAGAATTTTTATTCTCGAAGAAAATCGATATATCTGAAATCAACACTCACTTTTGATCTTTATATAACGCAATCTTTTGTTGAAGTACTTAATAGCACTTTCTTCAAGAAATTAGCCACTGGATGTTAAATTATGACTAGAAAAGCATCATGCAAAATATATTTCTAAGCATTTCTATACTTCTGTCTAAGTATTTTTATCATTTGAAGAGCAATGGTTGGGTGCTTTCATCTCATTCAAGCTGGAACCTTTTGGAACCACTCTCACATAAGCAATATTGCTAATATTCAGACCTGCTTAGAATTTTTCATGAGTATTCTGGATAAGGAGGTCAGCAAATACACAAAAATTACCAATATTTAGGTTCTTGGTCGATAAAATCTTTGTCAGTCTGATATCAACTAACTTCTGCTAGCAATAATATAAGATAATACTTTCGATGTCTTAAAAGTGAAATTTTCAAATTTGCTTTGATCTTCAACACAATCTAAGCGAGATTCAGTTTAGCGATAGTTAGGCCCTTTTCGAACTCTCTTCTTTCATTACATTATTCAATATGGCTTGATACAGTTAACATTAATCTGCAAGCCATGGGCTAATAACAATAATATCGAATGATATTTCCATCCATAAGGAAAGTGCAAGGAAAATAACAATATATATATTGTAATGATCACAGCATATTTGAAGTCGTCTTATCATCTTTCAACGAACAAGGACCTTTTGTCAATTGTCTACCATTTTCATTATCCTTGCACTAAAAAGCAAATAATTCTAATTGGAAATCATGGCTTTGATATTGCAGTTTGACCACTAACTTAGCGGAAAGTTTATAACACCATTCTCCTTGTATGAGCATTTTAGCTTTCATTTTCTATTGACTATGGAGATAGCGTTTTTGGAAGCAAAAAATATAAGAATTAAATAGGCTATCATTCAGAGATTTGATTATATTACTTTCTTTGTGATCCTTTTCATGATTGCTTATGAAAATATAATTAATGCAATGCCTAGAAGATTTCCGCAAAGGCCTTTCTGTTATTGTCTTAATATGAGCGTAGGAACATTGTCTTTATATCATCACTTAATTTCTCTTACAAGTTCACAGCCCAGCCCAGTGCAATTAGCCTTGTGCAAGAAGTAAAGGTTTTCTTGGTCTTTCAGTATCAAACGAACATGCTGCATTTAATTGTGATTGTCTGATGACGTCACTATATCAAGTACCTTAAATCAAGAAAATGAATGCTAGGTTGACCTCAAAAGGACAACAAACATCATTAACGAACTTTTAAAAGTGGCACGGCTTTCCTTATATCTTAGCTATTCCCTATTGGAAAATGACGAAGAAGTCATTTCTGGTGAAATCATGTGGGAAATTTTATTTATGTGAAGTTTGAAATTTTCCATCAATACATCCTTGCGATACACCTCTGCTTTTATCATGGAAAATTAATGTTTCCATTTATCTTAGCTAATTTATCTAGTGAAAACTCATTTGCTCTAGAATATTTAGAGTAGTATTTACTTTATCGAATATATATGCCAAAACAACAGCAAATAGATGCAACGATTATCTAAGAACAAGTAATACTGTATTTTGCACTAGAAAACTTTGGAACTTTAAAAACAATAGTGTCAAACATAATGGCATGCTTTTAATAGTGATATAGTTTTTGTTTAAGCTAAATCATTTTAAGATTTTGTCTGGGTTACAGTTTGTTTGTAAATCGAAAATCTTATTCGATATCAAATAGTATTAGGGGCTAATTTTGTATGGTTTGGCAATTCATAAATTAAAGAAATGCTTCAGCTTGTGGCGCTCCCTTAAAAGCGTATTGTATCAAATTTCTAAACCATAAAAATTCCCTGGGCAACTTCAGGGTTGTTTTGTTAAATGATAAATAAAATAATTGGGATGGAGGAAAAGTGCATAAAAGCATTTCTATGCTTCCATAAATTGGAATGTAACATAACTACATTAGAACTGAAATTAAACAGAAGATAGATCTTAAACATTATTTAAACTGAATTGTCAAAAATCATACCCTATAGAAAGAGATTGCCAATATGATCCAAAACAGTGGAACAAGTCGTTTGATTACGCTTTAAATCTTTACTCTTATGAGTAACAATTAGATGAAAAGTAGACAAAGACGGTGCCTTTCCGAATTCAGAAGGTTTCCGAAAAAATAGCAATTTAGCTTTACAGGCGGATTTTCCGTCCCTCTGAACCCCTTTATCTATACCAACGCATAATATGATACATTTATGTATTAGCATCACCATAATATATTAGCTTAAGTTCTAAAACGAAAACTTTGATATTTAGGTTTTCCCACTTTAGTTTTATTATACACCAGTGCCCCTGGCAATATATGATATTTTCTTAATATCAAAAGATTCTCATGAAATAGCGCATACCAAGAATTTTAAAGGAATCTGGATCTCAGGTAATCTTGTAGAAAGAAAATCAATAATCCTGCGTTGTCCAGAAACGAATTTCAAATCTTAAGTGAGGTTTCTTATTTAATTTTACTTGTTATATTCCGGTTGAAGTTTCAATCAACCAACTGACTGATCAGTCTATGTCGTCTTGGTGTCTATTTTTGGCTAACTCTTTAATTATAGGTTACCAGGCTGTTTGCTTAAAGAATAAATAGAAAAGACAGGGCTGATCGCAGGCTAAGTCGATTGTTGTTTTATCGGGGATAAAATTCCTTTTAGATCAGATTTAACTGTACATGCTTGTTCATCAGTGGCAGACTGGTCCTTATAAGGTTCCTTGTAATGAGAAAACAGTACAAGAAATATGTTTTAACAAGGATGCAGTTGCTTGGCTAGAACCCCTCTCCCTCCCCAGTACACAAAGTTCGACGGAAAATTTCGGAAATGTTGCTACTTTGTGGACAATTTTGGACAGTATACCCAAGTTCCTTGAGTCTATTGTGGCTGAGGAAGATTTGGAGCCTGCCCGCAAATATTGTTTATGCAATTTAAATAGAAAATAGACATTGCTTTAGCGGTAACAAGCTAGACAAATGGAATGCAGTGTACACATGGGTTCGAATGAAGGAAAGATCGTGACTGCAATACCCTCAAATAGCTGTTGAGTTGGTGAAAAATTCACATACCGTAAATCCTCGAATTAGACCGCCCGCCATATCCCCCTCCCCCTCGAGAAACCTCTCCCCTCAAATAAGCCGCACCCTAGAATGAGTCCCCACTGCTGACGTCAATTCTCTAATTGGACCCCTCTATTTGATGATTTTTGCCATCTGAGATTGCCTATGGCATTTTATGGAATTACCACAACAATTTTGTAGTAATTGATTAAATGCTCATAGAGAAATTCCTACTATAATAAACGAGGTATTTTAATAATGTCTTCTTAAAGTCTACAATAATTTAACAAGCCCCCCCCCGCCCTCGTATAAGCCCCTGCCCCCTTCTGGTAAGCCCCCATCCAAAAATGTAAAAATAAATAAGCCTACAGGGGGCTAGTTCGAGGGTTTTCGGTATGTATTTATCACACATTAGAGAAGACAAATCCGGCCTTAGTGTTTGGTATTCATTTCCTGCATCGAATGCATGCTATTTCAGTTCACAAAGCAAAGTCTCAATTTTTTTACCTGCAAGCCCCCATGATCCTATATTAGCTTTTGTCTTCTTTACCTGAGATATTGAAACATTAAAAACATTTTATTAGCATTATCAATTAATTATTGACTAAGCATAAATGATCTCAACATTGAAATACGACTTTTAAGTCGTCAAGAGAAAGCAATTTTGTTTGGTATGTCAAAGACAAGTACATTTATAAAAAGTTCTGGTGTTTTAATAGACAAACAATTGTTCTACACAATTTTCATTTTCATGGCCAACTGATGGGGCAATAAAGTTTAGGAGCTATGGTAACTGTAATATATTTGCTGTAGCAATTAACTCCTTGTTCCATGTCAGTTATGTGTTAATGTTCCCTATTGGTTTATTCTGCTCCTTCTGGTAACACCCTCCGCATTCAAGGAAATTTTTTCCAGTCTCAATTCTTTACAGTGTCTATGTAAACATGAATTCAATAACGATTATTTTCAAACGCTTTTCATATTTTGAATTAACAAATGTTTTAATTCATTGCATTTAAAGGACAACGACTGGCAATTCATTTTGTGATAAAAATTGCATTATAGTCGCTTTTGGACATAACGGTAGCAACTACCATAAGATGTTGCCAGCTTGACTAGGCCCATCCCCACCGCTCAAAAGTGTTCTCCGGCGTCCCTGAATAAGCCTCGCTAAATGCAGCTCAAAGGAAAATATAAGCAGCATTCTTTCTTCCAGAAATTTGACATTATGTCAGAAACTTACTTTAAAATCCGTTCCCTTCAACCTGAAATTTAAGTATACAAATTGTATCTTAAGACAATTTTGTCACCGAAAAAGGTTCTTCCGTTAAGTATCCGTTTGATATTCATCAAGTTTGAAAGAATAATGAAATGTTGAGGTCTTTTGATTCAGAAGGGTATATCATATCACAGTGTTTATATGAAACCAATTTATGCATGGTTCTAAAATCAGTATTGCAATATTCACGTTAGCTATTGAGTTAAATTAAACCGGAATAAAGGGGATCCTGTATCTTAAAACTAGCGTTTTCTATATCAAATTATTAGCTATTTCTTTATCCGTTATCATCTCTTGGTTGGTTATTTTTAATATTGTTTGTCGACGCTAATCTTCCTATAACAAAGACATCAAGATATTCCGATAAATATCCCAATCTTTTTTTCTCTACACAGATTTATATGAAAATAATATACATTATAAGCTTTAATTGCAGGTCTTAAACTCAGTCCCTTCCATTTTTCATACTCGCAACGCCTTTAGAATTTTGCAAGAACTTTTGATGTGTCCAATCCTTTATAAACTCATATTGGCTAATATATTTCTAAAAGACCTTTAATGACTAACCGATCACTCGAATTCCACATCAATTAACTGCATCACTGACTAGGCAATATTAGTGACGGTAGAAAAGCAGAAGCCAGCACATTCGCATGGAACTGGAACGAGTTATAAAGCAATAGAGCCGGTTTGTTTGTAACGGAGCAACCAGTGTGTATCTGATTGGTTGTAGAACACGTCGTTTCATGCCACTATAGTGAATCACATATGCAATAGAATTGCACTGTTGTTAATCGGGATACTCAAGAATTCTCCAACGTTTTCTAATCTGCATGACCTTTCAACTACAAGGATCATCCATTTGCAAACTATACTCAAAGTAAAGGTAAGCAAGATCACATTTTTTGATATGGTAAAATTTCTTATTAAGAGAGGGTGGAAGGAGCTATGAATTAGTCACAGGGAATTTACATACAACCGCACGCATGCTATATGAATTCCTTACGGATGCGTTTTTCCTTGATATTTTGCTGAGGGAAACTTGTTATGGAATAGGTGAAGCAAAATAGCAATATTTGATCGATTTGGAAACGATTATTGACGATCGGTGTACTTTTGTGGAATGGTCTTGAGCACAACCCAAAGCGCGAATCATTGAAAGAATTGTCACATTAAGTCGTAGCCGTGTAAAACCGCACAGGTCAACGCTCACAAATTAAACGCTTTCAGATACCCAATAAGTATGACAAATTTTACTATTGTGTTTAAGCCTTCTTTCTCAAATACCTCAGCTTCTATCCACGAATTGCACTTTGCAGGCAGAGTCCCATATGGCCTGGAACGTGACTTTAATAGAGAGAGAGAGAAAATTTATACGGGCCTCTGAAATATGACTTTTTCGATGAAGTGTTTGCTAGGACTGCTAAAATCAGGCTTATCGAAAAAATTTTGATCGCAAATTATGAAGCCTGAATCTCTTGTCCGGTTGAATACAAAAAAATTTGAAGCTAGAAAACTGCAGAAAGGATAGCCAACCTAACAATAACCAAGGCTGGCAGTGACCGTTATGTTTGAATGCTGTATATAAGCTTTGTGTATCTTTTTTTCGAATTACTTGATGTTCTTGATAGCAATTATCAAATTCCAATAGAAAAGGTAGCTCTTGGTGTGATATCGGCTACTTATTAAATGTTAAGAAATCTGTTATTCATTTACCAGATTTTTTTTGAATATCTTTCCTTCTACTTTTATCTTTTCAAAAATGCTTGTTGTAAAAGTCTGATGTTCAGAAGATAACAAAATAAACGTGAAAACAATTGAAGTAGAGCAGAATTTGCACATAAATTTACAACAAAACATAATTTTCAAGAAAAACTTGCTACAAATAGTTCAAAAACTGCTAACAAAGAAAAAAGTCTCAATTTAGGTTTAGGAATGGCTTTAGATTTTTATGACAGTTCCAGTATATATGACAATACTGAAATTACACTGTTATTCGATTTGATATCTCGTTCGATTAATATCAAAAATTTGCAATATCAAAAAGTATTAAAACTTTTCCCAGAACAATATCATTGAATTTGCAAAATTCTGATAAACCATTTTACAAGCTACACTCATTTGGATTGATTTAAGTAGCATTTCTGGCCTTTTAATTGGCATTTCAATACAGGACAGTAGATAACTATCTTTAATAATTCGGCTGAATTTCGAAATATGACTATCAGTATCAGCTAACGTTAAGCTTTACTCGACATATATAAGAAATTGCTCAGCTAGACATTGAAATAGTTTCTCTTGCAAAACATCATAATTGAAGATTAACATGTGGCTACAATAGCCTACAATGTTTCAATAAATGCAGAAAAAGCGTTGCATTATCTCATAAGGATATCAAAGTGTCTGCCAGCGTACCAATATTTCTTCATGTCAAAAACATAGTGAGATATTTGATGGCATATTGTTTGCTATAGGCCTTGATAAGGGCGTAGTCAAGTGAAAAAGTTTTACGACTAGAAGCGTTAAACGCTATTGCGCAACCGGCATGCGTAGCGGCAGTTGTCTTCAGAAATTGACTGTGTTTCGTATCTTCATGCAGTACAATATTAGGCCGGTCTTTTTAATTAAGTCGCAAAGCGTGCCGGTTGCGCAAGAGCCTTTAAATGCATTGTGTTAATTGCCAGTTAACTTTCTTAGATTAATGTATGCATCTAATAAGCAATTTTCTGAATAATTGACTTTCGATAATAACTCTTCCAATCCATGATTATTGGCATTGCTTCAAACGGAAGCGTGACGAAGGTGTAAAACGAGGACCAATAGGTAGCGGAACAAGTCTAACTAAAAGCATCCCTATTTAAGCATGGCAATATGTCATTGGTTTTTTATAAACTTGTGATTTTCTAGGACATCAATTTCTCACGATTGTGGATAGGTGCCTGCCCTTCTTTTGGTTCCCTTGCTAAGCGGGTGGCTTCAAAGTACTTTGTTCCTGCAAGTGATATATTAAGTTGTAGATAAAGCTATAGTTTGACAGGATTAAAACTTTACTCTATCTTAAAACCATTCGAAACCATCTGCAGTGATCCGTGACAATTTAAGCTATAAGGTTCGCAAAAACTAAATGATGTCCTTAAACCGAAGTGTGCTGGACTAAAATAGGTCGCTAAAAATTGCTAATAAGATAAGGAAAGCGTTTAAAAATTAGGGAGCACATGTATATAAAACAAACTACTTATACTTATAACTCTGTTAATGGAAATTTTCTGCCCCTCCGCCCTATGTCTCTGTTTCTGCGCCCCCTGTACACCTTTATGCTTCTGAAATTTATCACGAATATACAGTTCTTGTAGAAATATGCGTTTCATCTTATAAAAACTGGCAAAGTATCGTGTTGTCATTTCATCATATCATGAACTATCAGAGTTAGCACGGTTCTCCGTGCGTCTGTCCAACAGTTTATGCTTATTCTACTTTTCAAAGAAAAACTTTGTACTTTATGGTACAAAATTCTGTAAGTATAGGTACAAAATTCTTATTGAACTTTTTTGAATTTCCGTTGCATACATATTTTTTATAGATGTGAGCCACGGGTTTTGAAAAGACAAAAAATTTCTATAATTCTGTAATCGGACCTGGCTTCCATATCAATTTATTACATCAACAAACACAAGGAAACCTCTAGTACGAGATTACACATAATCAGGCATAAAAGCGCATGACTAAAAACAAACGGAAATAAGCATATATAAAATAAGCTGGTTTATGAATCCAGATTACAATTAATTTTCCGGAAGTAAAAACAGTACACGTAAAAAATGTGGTAAGGACAAGCATGCAATGAAGAACGCTCTATTACCAAGCTCGAAAATAACTATTTTGTTGAAGGCATTTGTATGCACTGTGTTTAAGCCTGCCGATGTAAAGCGTGAATAAATTCTGTGATGTGATTGGTTTACACAAAACTACCTTTAATTTAGCTTGTTCAAATTAATGCTTCACGAAGCATTTTACGGAAACACCATCTTGAAACAAGCAGATTGTGCTTGGTGATCCATATTAAAGTCTAGATGTGTAGCAATCATTAAAAAGTTTCAGTTCCTGCACTTCCAAGGCATGTAAGGCTTTTTCCCGCTTTTCTCTCTAAAAGCTCACTTTGGAAGGCTACAAGAAGTATTCCTTCAATTTTGCCGAATAACCAATCTGATGGAGGATCATTTGGCTTGAGAAATGCATACAATTTTCAATCCAGAAAGACTTTCAGAATCTGATAATTTGCCCAATGAGTTACACTCAGTGAATTCAGAAACTTCTTCAATTCAGCGTTCTCCCTCCTCTTCACTAACAATGCTTACCCTACTTAACTGGCTATGATTTAATGGATCTGTCGTGGCATTTTGCTGTCATGTTTGCAAAACCTTCCTTAAGCATGGATTGAACATTTCCGTTCAAAACATTTACTTTATCTAACAGTCATGCACCCAGCTCATCTATTCTCCTAATTAAATGGGATTAATTGGTAGGACTCATTGCTGGAATATATTTTATGGCTTGCCTGAACGATTTGAATTTTACATTATCTTATCTTCAATCACTCTTCAATGAGTTTACAATTTCCCAAAGTCTATTTTCGGAATCCGTATGGCATTCTTACTACAGCGAGGGCAAATCTAAACTGCGAAGGAGATAGATTTGCCCTCGCTGTAGTACAAACGCATCAAGGATAAAATAGACTTTGGGAAAGTCTACAATAGTTAGCCTTAAAGTCAGTGTTAAATTTAATAAATTTGGTAATTGTAAATGGAAGCCACCACGTAGAAGGTAACATCTGCGAAGAACCGTTAGATGAAAAATAACACATGTTACAGTAAGTCAGTCAGGGTTGTGTCATAAGAAGAAATAAAGCGAGATAGGACATATATTTTTAAAACTGCAACAATCAATAACTGCAACAGCTTAAAATAATCAAATAATATTACATCTTACTACACCTCATGGGTCTGTCCCTAAAATTCATCAACTAATAAAGCAAGTTAGAAATATAAACTGCATCTTGTTTTATGTGTTGTGTTCAAGATTGTAGGTGACATATGTAGCGATATGGTTCAATATGGCTGTCAATTCCAGCGAGAAGGAGTTCTCATAGCTTGTTTCATAAAGGCAGAAAAGTTGTTCGCGATATAGTGAGGTAATAGTAGAGGCAATTGAAGAAAAGGGTTAAAAAGCAGGCATGCGCTGCCTAACTTGTCAGATGCTTTTGCACCACGCAGAATGCACTTATAATGCTGGGGTTTAGTCTATCACGCTGTAACTTATCTTTATGTGTCATTGATTTCGACAAAATGTGCTTTTTTCTATTTATGTGGTTTTTACTACTTATCTCCCTAAGTAAGGTAAGTTATGAATCAAATAAAGAATTTAATGCAACAATAATTTCCATAACCGTTTTAATTTTCATTTAATCCAATTTTATGCTATTTTGAGTGTCAAGCACTTTGTCATGCTGAGGCCTAGCCTGATGGCCAACAATCATGCCTTTATTTCAACAAAACTTGTATAGGTAACGGAATTACTAACTGGACAATGCACCAAGCAACTAAATGAAATTGAAGCAGCGGTGGATTAGTCAAGAGTATTAGGTAGAATCAATTGAAAGAAAGATTGGGTGATTAAATTGTGATTACAGGTGATTGAGTAACCACCGTGATCTGATCAAGAGCAGAATCATAAGAGATATAGTAATTAAAAGATGAGCTGCATGATGACAAAGGGAAAAGGAAGGATATGCAGGCGTAGGCAAAATAAGGAATTTGACGTGAATGAGTGAAAGAAGATTTTCATTGTACTTCTTTCAACCGTTAAAGTAATAAGTATAATTGGGGCGAAGGAGAAAGAATGAGTTATAAAGATTATAAAGGAAGCAGTGTAAACGATTTCTCGAAAAGCGACAAAAAAGTTTAGAACTACAACCGATTACTTTGTAAATTTTATAAAAGTTATCCAGAAACCAGTTTTGGTACTGTTGTATTGAATCACACCCACCTTGAAAATATTTTGAAATACTCCCGTAGAAGCACAGATCACATTATTTTAAAACGAGACTTTTCACTATTCGTTTTTCCATTGAATCTCATCTAAAATTTTGTTCATTCATTTCTGACAAAAGTGGGCGTGCTCTCAAAATTTCTTAGAAGTATTACGACTTCTGTTTCTAAAATTAGAAAATAAACTCTTCGAGGACTAAATGGATAAAATTCTTAAAATTCACAAACTACAGTGTATAGTATTGTTTCTTGCCTCTGTTCAAAGTAAATTATATATGCGAAGCTTTTTCGTTCAATGTGCTTGTCGAAGGGGCGTCAACCAACCAATTATTGTCGAATGTTATTTACAATAAAGTACAATTATCATAGAATCAAACAAATTGTATATCTTTCTTCAGAGTAATATTTTGATGCTCTTACATCTTTTCACAAACGCACTGACAAAAGGGTGTGGATTTTTGACTGAAGGGTCTTGCGTTTAAATTGGCTTTCATCAAAGTCTATGACCGTTTTCTGACATCATTCTGGCTGCTCTTGTGACCGTTCACATGAGACTTTCACTGGCCATATAATTTTCCCATTGGTTGGACTACACAATAGACTAATTGTTACGTATCCAATCGGCTAATTTTCAATGTTTACCTGGGCATAAACGAGCTGCAAAGCCTATTGTTAACTCTGAACGGTTAACTGATGAGACGTAGTTAGCCTGCGCGACGTATTTGTATTGTATTTTGTATTTTGTATTTGTTGCTACCTAGCATCCGAAGGTAGTTTTTTAGGACACTAAGATGCTATGGTTATCAAGCAGTGTCCTGGTCCTTTCTCTCGATGTGACCACACCTCGTGATTCCTACGCCTGGAATTACAAAGAGCTGGCGACTCTCCCCATTCTGGGTGAAAGTTTGGTGATGTCAGGACTCGAACCACAGACCCTTGGGTCTGTAGTCAGCGCCTCTAACAACTGAGCCATCCTCGCACCAATGACGTAGTGCCTATAACAAGCTTCCTTAATCCTTTGTAAGCAATAAAGTCTCCTTCTAGGAATTCATGAACACGTCACCCCTTCAATCCCCCAATGAAATGTCGGTAGTTAAAATCCGCACCCTTCAGTAAAATCCGCAAAATTATAAAGGTAACTGAGCAACAGACTTCGTAACTACATCTAACTTTGTCAAAAACGAAGGTCATTACATACCAAGAAAATTCTTACATTGCTCAGCTATGAAAAATTCACTGAAATAAAGACATGCGTCTGGACAAGAAAGTTATAAAACAGAAAACAATTGAATCAAACGGTGATTAAAGAATTAAAGATCAATTTTAGCTAATAGGGAAGTTGATAATATCCACAAAATGCCATTAACAATGTCTGGAAATAAAGCAACAAACTGTTTTATCGTGGGCGTTTCACGTTGAATTAATTACAGAAGCTAGACCACAATATACCTATTTATGCATCCCAGCAAAAAACAACCATTTGTGATACTTAACGGTCGACTAAGAATGCTGCTAGGTCGTCCATAAAGAGTCCTCGTGTTTCTTCTTGAGTCTTCAGTTACGCCTGGTAAGGTCGTCAATATTATCGTACCCGTGATAATGTATTTGCTCTTTATCTATTCATGCTTTCCTGCTGATAATTTGAAATAAAGTTAATCATTATCAATCTGGAAATCATCAGGAATGTATTAGAAAGTTCAATTTAATAAAAGAACATATCATCTAGACTAGATGTACAAGGATATTTTTTTCATTCAATATCCAGGTGGAAATCTTTCCAGCTATGACATAGAATACATGAATTTTACTCCCACTTATACTAGTAAGCTGGTTGATTAGGCCAGCCTAGAACTCTTACAATTACTTACAATTTTAAAATTCTCATTTAAAGACTACAAATATCCATGACAGTTTTCAAACTGAATAGGGCTGTTAATTGGATGGCCTAAAATTTGCATCACAAGAATTTGGAGTTTTACGAAAAACTTGTTACCAATAAAGAATTGCTTTATACTCTTAACTTTGAAACGTGATAGTTTATTAAAAACATCTTGGTTCAGAACTGTAAGCCTTGGAGCTGAAGACTACTTGTCCATGTATGTTTATATGGATGTATGTAGAGATGACTTTTATCAGATTTTATACGTTCATATTTCCAACTCAGTCGCGGTTACACGGATACAGTTTAGTTAAGGGACATCATCTGCCCAAAGCTAATTTGAAGAATTTGCATTAAAATAGGTCATGTTTTATCAAAAATTTATGATAAAAACATTTTAGTGAAAGTTTTTGCAAAAAATAAATAAGATAGTTTTACCTTTAATACCAGCCATCAATGCTTGAAGTTTTTCGACAAATTTTTTAATTTTTTTAACTACCAAGACATTATCTATCGATTTTGCTTTGTTGTCTTGATTCTTCAGTATCCCCACTATCATACAATATATTTTTAGATGTAATCTTATTTAAAACAAAATATAAAGTTAAACCCGCTAGGTATTTTATTCATGGTTGTCGAGAGCAAGCTCGGGCCAAGGTGTGATTAACAAAACTGGGCCCTCTAAGGCTCCCCATGCCTCTCTAAGAAAATTTTTGTGACCACACCCTCCAGTATCTTAGAAAACTTAGGAAACGCCCTTGTTACCATTGAAAATTTTTTTGTGGATTCCTAAAAACGCTTTGCAAAAGCATAGTACTCATGAATCAAGGACAACTGGACATCGGTTAACTGTGATAAGTTTACAGGCATTGATTCCATTTAAATAGCTGAAAGAGTAAGTTTTCTCCTTTGTGAATAGGTCTTGTAAAAATCTGATAATAAGATAGTGTAAGGGCCCCATCGGAGAACGCGTCCCAAAACATTTGCCCCTCCAACCCCCTTTCGATGTTCCTGATTACATTTACATTGAATTTAACTGGAATTTAACGTGAGAGACATTGCTCCGTATCCGAAATTTGATCTTTGCTACCGGCTTAGAAGGGACAAGTTTATACTCAATGCATCTAGCCCATACCATGTTTTATTGCAGCAAATTGATGAAATCTGTAATGGCTATGCAAACAAACTAGCTGGTAATAGTTTTATTTTATATAAATTGGAAGATTTGTCAGAGGATCCATGCTCTTTCCCTGGGCACCCAAGTCTTCATTGATTATTCTCAGAAATATACCTAGAAACTAGTCGAAGAAAACTTTTTGAGACTCATCCTTTGTCACCGCAGCTGTCTAGAAAATTTTTTCCCCGGATTTATGAGGCTCTTCTACCCAGGGTACTACACTCTAATAATAGCTAGTAAGTAATAGAAAGAGCATAAAATTATCTGTTAGGAAGTTTATATCAACCAAAAATAACCTGCTTCTGTGAACCTGCTTCTCACTTAACATTGTGTTTTTTAGTCCTGATAACGGATTGACTTTAAAGCCATACTCACGTGCTTGTACCACTTTCAAATGCTTCTTCAGTTGTGTCACACACAATTTTGGTAAATGATAATTTCTCTTCTTTCTGGTTCCAAAATTTTCCCGCCACTGCTTTATTTCCAGTACTTTTTAAAGCACATGGTCTAACTATCCAACTTTACCCAATCTTTCTATGATACCATATTTTTAATAAAATTGTGTTCATTATTCTGCCCTGCCCCGTCATCAATGAGATATTTGGCTTGAAGCTGTCTCATCATAAAAAACTATGGAAAAATAAAAGGAAAAGAGCTTATTGAGGGCTGAATTAGAGCTCATAACTGGGACAATTTTATGACAGAAAAAATGAGCAGAGAACGGGGAATATTGTATCTTTATCATTTGGTATCTATGATATTGCTTTGGAGATGATAAGTCAAAAACTCAGTGCCTTCCACTCAGTAACTAATATTTAAGTTTACTCCTTGAAACTTTTCTAAAGATTTTCATAATCATCGGTTAAAACTATTTTTAAGTGGTTTCTTTATAGTATTGCAGGCTTTCAACAAATATTTTACCCCCTCTCTTCATGCAAGCAATTCTTTTGTCCCTCTGGTTTCAGATCACCTAGACGACTAATTTCAAAATGGTAGTTAAGATATTAGATTAATTTCTCAGTAATTATTAAGAGTTGAATTTGACGACTTTAAGAAGCTTACGTGGCTTTCAAATGCGCAATGCTTCATCTCTTGCAGCTCAAAACAGATTTTTAAAGAACAGCAGTCCGTGTGCCGTGCTACTGGATTGAGCCAGCCAAATTTTCCAGGTTAGATCTTTTCAGATTATTTTCAGCTTTTATTTTGTTACAAGCTACTTTGCTTGCAATAGTGATAAACTAACAAATTTACTTTTATAAAGATGCACTTAGCTTTTCTTAGCTAATTATTTTGAATTTTTGTATTCCACGACCAAGTCTCTATCAAGTGCTTATATATATATATATATATATAAGTTAAAACTTACAATCTTCTTGTTCCACACATCGAGCGTGTTTATTTCTTTAAAACTTCTTGTATTTTCAAGTCAATTTACATTGCATCGGATCACCCCCCCCCCTCCCTTTATGCTTACAGCATTTTTATCATATGCTCAAGCACAAGGTTTTCAGAATTCGACCAACGTTATCACACATGATAATGTTTTGTTGCTGAGTAGTCTTTTGATAAAAAGTAAACAATTATTATTAAACTGATATTTGTTGTTTATCACGTTTAATCATATAATGACTAAAATCAAATTCATATTTTAATGTTAAAACGATTACAAAATTAATTACGGTTTAATCCATCATTCAATTATCAGGATACCATAATTTCTGTTGTACTGGATTAAACATTAAATTAAGTTCTTAAATCTTTAAAACAGTGAATTATGTGAGATTAAAAAGCAACTAATAGTGATTATGCAGATAAGTAAGAAAAAAGCAGGGTGGTAAATAAGTTGCTGAAATTAGCGATTGAGTTGCTTTGTGTTTTAAAAGGGGTGGATACTAATGTAGGCCTGGTGAAAAAGTACACAGGACAGGATGGGGCAGTTAAATAGTTGAGCAAGCGGTTTTCCTTGTTTTGAAGCAGCTGTACGTCGAAAAGGTAGGTTCTTGCCTAGCCACGGCTAGTTTTTGACTGTGTTTAGTTAGAGGAAGACTGTGATTGTAAAGTTATTGGCAACGGACTTTGCTTGGTGTAGTCCACGATGTGTTCAAATACATATTGTTGTGATTTTTGTTGAAGCAAATCGGGAATCACCAACTTTTGGGACTTTTCGGAAATTCGTTAGAGTTTCGTCGGGAACAATGATTCTTTGGAACTTCATGTTGGGGCATTGCCCCTAATGCCTAATAGCACGAGCCACTACTCACCACTGTTCTTGTCAAAGCAAATAAATGAATAGTTTTATATATTAAAGTAATTTTTAAATATTAAAATAAAATAAATGAAGAGTGCAATATAATCAGAGAAAGCAGTCAGATTGCTGCTATCAAAGTTGCTGAAGATTAAATAGTTTTTTTTGGTGCTTCAACCTTCAAAATTCAATTATGGTGTTAAAAATGTTTTTTAAGAGTAAATGATTAAGACAGATAATGATTTTGGCTCACCTTACGGTGGGTAGCTACTAGTGGAGGTCCATTGCTTCAATAAGTATTACGGTAGAATCTAGTCTTTTCAGATATAGATACATGGTTTTCAGGTACAATTTTTTGGTTGCTGCAATTCTGTGTTTTTACTATAGAATTTAAATCAATTTCTTGTACCATTATCAATTTTTCTGGCTACATTACCATGCTTTCATGTAGTGTTACTGTGATTTCGGGTATAGCTAACGCGTTGCTTATTATTGTTACCATATTTTCAAGAAGAGTTCTCGTATTTTTAGTTAGTGTTACCGTATTTACTAGGATTAGAGGAAATTGTCTTAAAGTTTACAGATGAACGTGACAAGATTGATAGCAAATAGCAATGATAAGCAAAAGAAACTGAAATAAAAGGAATTATTATAAGAAAGTATTTAGAAGACTTTAAAGGCCGTTATTACAATGCACCACGTGAAGTACCTTTTACCCAACAAGCTATGATCTGGAAGCAGGGACTTCGCTTAAGGGGGTATGGATTAAGACTACCAGTGACACGAAATATGGATTGTCAGTGATAGTTTGGTCTGGAGGGAATAGTTTTCTAAATTGATTTTGATTTTCTTTCACTTCAGATTTAGGTGCGGTTGATATTTGTGCTTCTTTTAAAACCATAAAAAAATACAAGCACAGCTTGTTAGAAAACTAAGAGAAAGTTGATGCAATACCAGCCGGACATTGCAACACTGCCTTGTGCCGGGAGAGATCTGGAATCTAGTTTGTTGTTAAAGTAGTGTGTCCAAATATCTGAAGCATGTGTCAGAACAGTCATACTTTACTATCTTATATCTATAACTTCATATATAGGCCCATAAACATGCATGGGTTTTGAAATTTGAATATTTACCAGGTAAACCATTTTGGGGCTTATGATCGGTATGCTCCTTTACAACTGGGCTCCCCTTCATCACTGCATCCAGGGATAATGGCAGCAAAAGTGTATCAATGAATTGAAGCGTTGTTTGTAATACAACTGAATTGAAACTTGAACAATTGTATGTTTGTACGATTTTATTGGTAAAGTATGGCTGTAGAGGTATATAAAATTCTTTACATAGAAAATAATACAATTCTACACATATATCGCGTGTGTTGGATATATTAAAATATGTGCTTGCATATATTACATTTGAGTTGGATATATTGAAATATGTGCTGCAGGGGTGTGGCAAGTGAGATGGGTTGCAATAAAGTGTATGCCACAAAATTAGTTGTGGATTAGCCAATCTTCAAGATCATTTTGCCTTTGTAGGACTAGAATAGGGATTTGCGACAATTTATTTTGTAATTCTTTGTCCTCTGCAATAACCTCAGTGTGGATGGTGCAATGATTGTCTGATAGTTTTATTAGGGGGAAAGTGGCCCATGGACGTTGCAAGATCCTTTTTACCTGTTTTGTTTGGTTTAAGAAGTTTCAAAGACGCCAGATAGGGGGCGGGGGTTCAACCGCCCCAGTTGCCTTTAGATAGGAGGGGGCAAAAAGGGGCTAAAGTACCCTTGATGCCGGCCTTTTGTAGGAAATCCATGAGATGCCTTATCAATATCATCAAATCATGACTGTGATGCCTTATTTATGACGAAATTTTACGAAAATTTCTTATTATAGCCAATTTTTAAGATACCGACAAAAGATCGAAACAAAATGACAATTATGAAAGAATTGTCGGTAGCTGGAAATTAATTTTTCCAAATGCCCTTCTACTCAAGCCCACCCCCTTGACCTTGGTCGTTCCAGTGTCCCTGAGAAGTTATGACTGTGACTTTGTTGAATTGCTGAATTATTACATTGATCCGATATCCCCTCATCATATTTAAGAATAAATATCAGAATTTGTTTGATGTATGGTTAAAGTATGCAGCGGGGTGATTTTCCCACAATGATTCTTATGGCATCGTGGCAAAGCTTCGATATCCCAATCTTGATGTTTGTTTGTTTGTAGTAATTTTACATCTAGCGTAGCTGTGTCTTTTATACCTGAAGCACATTTCTTTTCTATAGGCCTAAGAAAAGTTTTTCCTAGGAGAACAACGACCTGACAGTGTTCTAAAGCAAATTATCAAAAAGTTGTCAAAGCAAAAATGTGATGTCTTAGAACAAAAAACAACGTTATTTATCATTCTTTAACAATAATATAGCTTCAAGGCCAAAGAGAAGAAGTATGAAGTGACACCCCTGTCCGGAAGATTTCCTGGCGTTAAAATTTCTAGGTCTTGGCCTCCTTTCTAGGCTTCTTCTCTTTGGCCTCCGATGCAGGCCATGACTTTTCGCGCCAAAATTTCTTGAACTGCGTTGGTAATATTGCCCCTGTGAAGGCTTTTTAATTGCTCGCGTCATGCATGGATCATCATTCTTCGAGACAACTCACAAGCAAAGCAATTTTGCGGTGCGATTAGGCCAGTTACTGTAATCTCTAAATCTTATATGAGTTGTGGCTTGGATTTTGCATAAGTTAACTGAAATAAGTAATTAACTGCATATAATCGTCATATTCAGGGAATTTTCCTAATTAACGATTTCCGCACTAGATAATAAAAACTTTATGTCAAGTAGCAATGACACATAATTTCGAGAAGAAAGATCTCTGCACTGGCTCAATGAATTATGGCGGAAATATTAGTGTTTTCTCGATGTAATCTTTTACCGGCCTTTCTATATAAGTCCTCGATTATCCTATAAAAAGTTGTATGCATTAATGGGTCTTTTCCTTAAAATGTCTGTGTTAATCTACCTTGCAATAAGTTGTACAAAACGCCGAAAACCGGGCCGGCCACTCAGCCATTACTTTGACGCCATTTTCAAAGCGTGGACCTTTGCAGTAAATGCCAGTTGGATGAAATTAATTGAACGATATTCCGCCGACGCCTCAAGAAATACTTTCACGTTTTATCCACAATTCATTGGTACTAAACCTTAATTTGGATGCATAACCCCCGTTATTTTCTGTAAGAGCCATTTTGTACCGATAAACATGAGTGAATTCAGGCGTTTATCACAAGGCCTGAATGATAGACTTAAAAGTATTGACATAACTTGCAACCGAGAAATTATTATTTTCTCGCGTCTTTGATGTGTCAGTCCCATCAATTGTATTTCTGTCAATTTTGCGAGTTAAAGCAATCCTCTGACGAATTTCTAACCGGTAAAGAAACGCTACAAAAAGAACAAATAGATCTTGATAAAAATAACTTAAAGACATAAGCAAGAATTGAAATTGGTAGGACATATTTAGCGAGGGAGCTTAGGCCTAAACCCCAACCCCCTCCGACTCCACTATTGATATACGCCTGCTTGTGTAGTTGATTGCTTTTTCTGCTCAAACACGTACAATATCAGTAGTTGGTTTTGTTGCAGTTATTAGAAAGGACATTGCGGGAAGATCGTATGAAGATTAATCGATTACGTTTAACACCGCAATTGTAAAGAAACTGCCAATTCATGAATGATTTAGCAATTGAAAAGAAAAGATGGATAGCTTTTATATGAAAACCAGATAGAATGGAAATGCGTGATTTGACTTTTCAGAAACCTTTAGACAGTATTCATGGCGTAGATGTCAAAATGTATGAAGATTATAAACTTCACGCGACATCAAAAGATAATATTGTTGACTTCGATTCCGAATCGAAAAGAACTCGAAAGTGACTTCAAAAGAAACGAAAAATTTAAAGAAATAAGAATTTCAATCATTTATTCGTTTTGCATTTGAGGAAAATTTTTGAGCTGTGTTATAATTTTTCATCGTTAGTTATTTTATGGCAAAGGGGTCAATGGCCTGTGTCACCAAAGCAAAGGAACGAGGAGCAAAAATTCTGAACATGATTAAAAATCGTTATTTTGAAGTGACATCGAAATTCACTTTTGTCAGTAGCAAGCACACAAAATCACCACGAGATATCGGTACCTTTGAAGTTCACTGCACAGACTGGTACTTGGCATTTTCTCATGGGTAGGGAGTTGGGTTTAAGCACTTTTTAAACAAACTGGCTTTCCTTTCATCGAATCTTAAAAGACGTTCAATAATATCGTAATAGGCAATCTCAAGCCAATGCCACTTAAAGGCAATCTGTCTCGTTGTGGATTGGTTAACGAGAACAATAGCTGGAACAATAGCCTAAACACAATTCCAGCGCTACGCCATATTTTTTACAATGCGATAAATAAAAAGGGGACTGGAACAATAAAAAATCCTTTTGTTCTTTTAATCAATAAACGTCGTGACAGATTGCCTTCAAATAGTTGCCTTATTTCACTTTTTCTTGATCACTTGATTAATCGATAAAGACATTACAGGCTAGTAAAATGGCAACAAGCCTACAATTGCGATCAATATTTCCAAACTGTTTCGTACGTTGCTAAACATATTGAGAGAGAACAACATGAAAGTTTTAGTGTTTTGCTTTAGCCAGAATGAACAAGTTATTGATAACGGCCAAATGAATTGGATTCCACACTTCATATTTTAAGTTTAAAAAGACAGTAACTTCAGCTAAAGATTGAGCTTTGGCTAATCAAATGACTTAATCAGGGCGTGCAATTGTAATTACAATATACAGACCACCCTGCCATCCTATAAAGTGATTAGGTTATGAGATAGGCCATGTTGTGAAATATCATAGCTATGAATGGACGGAGCATGTTTGAGTGGCTTGCGTAGATTTGTAGGATTATCGTGGATAAAATTTCAGATTAAACTCGTGGGAAGAATCGACATGCATCAAAGCAAAGGATTGTAAATGTCACTTTATGCAAGAAGAGAAACAGTTAAACCAAATATCCAATAATCCAGTGATTTAGAATAACCATCTGGGAATCCTTTGTTTGTCTGCAAAAGGGATATACAGCACGGTGGTTTGAGATGAATTGCATCACAATTCAACTCAATTGAAATCGCCACAAGCAACAACACATAATACTTCTCTAGCCTTGGTTTTAAAAAACAGTCTTTCGATTACACATGGATTGATTGTGGGCCAAAATATATAATCTAACAACTCACCAAAAACACTCTCTTCCAAATCCATTTTGAAGATAGACAGACATGGCTACGTTAATGAAACCTCATTTTGATTTCTCACTGTCAGAAGAGATACGGCTTTTTTAATTGGATAATTTTCACTCTTATATACTACGCAATGCACATAGTCGGTCTTTAGAGTTTGTTTAATTCGTGTAATGTCAAGGGAGCTTTTGCGTACTATTACAAATTTGAAAGTAGAAATAAAGCTTTTTCCTTAGTGCTGCTTTCGAGACAATATTAATTTCGTGTTTTTTTTAAAAAAAATGCATGCATAAAACGTACTTCCTTTGTCAGATCCATGTACTAGAACGATGGTCTATCAATAAACCAAAGCGTTGAAATGATTAAAAATGACAAACATATCTGAAAATTTGGTCGCATGCTTGAATCAGCTCCATTAATAAGATCACTGCTTCGTTTACATATTTTTGCGTGTTTGTGAAAACAGCTCGATAAGTAATCAATTTGTTGGGATCACAAGCAAGCCTAATTTGGCTTCGAAATTGAATTAATGTAGACCGATTGTGCACGTTATTTTGTCTGTAGAGCAGAACTGCAAAAGAATTGTTGAAATTTATTAAGATTTAACAACTCGCCTCATAAATATTTTACTTTTTTTGAAAATATTTTTAAAACTTTATTTTGATGTTTTTGAAAAATACGTAAGTCCAACCGCTTGACCTTTTTGTACTTTATAATCTCTGCAGCATTTCCAGCATTTACGTTGATGCCAATTGGCACTAGGGAAAGCTAGAGCATCGGGGCTTCTTAGACCCTTGGCACTTGTAAATAAGTTAGAATTCTTCTTTGTTCCCTTTTTGTCCCCTCTTTTCACCATTTGTACCCTTTTTGTACCCTTTTGTCATCTTTCGTACCCATTTTTGCCCTGAGTTGCTGCTTTCATTCTTTCATTTTCTAAAAAAGCTGCTGGCCTTTATAAAAATTTAGTTGATAGTTCTGGTGTTAGGCTTAGCTACATACAATCAGGCTTTCGTGTTTCATTTCCTTCCTTTAAAAATTGTTCTATCTGTGTTCTTTATCAAATTTATACAACACTCGAAATTACCAAAACTAAAATATTGACAAACTTTGACGATAGTTTTGATATTATATTTTCAGCTATAATGAATTCTTATGTCACTAGCCTGGTATGAGCCCCATAATAATAAGTCAAAATCGCTGAAAGGCCTAAAGCTGAACTACAAGGACTGACCGATCAAAAAGATCCTACGAAAACATTTCTTACACCCCAGTATTTATCAAATTTTCCCAGTATTATGCACGCTCTTCAAATATGGTGCACAATAGAAAAGCGACAGTTTTGTTTTGGGAAATGTGGCCCAATTGCCTTAGTTAATGTTTGTCGTCTAAAGCAAGTAGGCTTTAGATCATTTCCCGAACAAATCCATAACAAGAAGGTTAATTTTAACAAAAGGTCATTTACAAATGCAAGTTGACAACATTTTTGACGTGAGTTTGTTTTTGTTACTCGGCTAAGCCAATTCTCCAGCTTGAGAAAATCTTTAAAACAAAGACTGAAAGCTTCGGAAACCTAGAGACTTCTCTTAATTAATTATTTTGTTGTAGTAAACAAGAATAAAAGTGTATTATTGAAAGATTAAGTCATTTGACCTTTCATTTCTCGTCTTATCAAGACCAACGCTACGTTCAGTGAAAAAGAAGACAAGAAATCATGGATCTTAAATCGCTTTTGCTGATGCTCGTTGCATTAAACGTACTGCTTACTCTGACAGAATGTGGACGAAGAAAAAAGAAGAGAAAGAGAGGAAGAAATGACAAGGTAAATGATCATTTATTTGTTCAATAAACCGTTTTATCAAAACAAAATCAACTGTAAAAATTTATAATTTAAGTAAAGGTCCTATAATGGTATAATCCTACTGATATGGTATCTTGATCCAATTAATTTCAAGTACAGTTTTCAAGTATAGGTTTGATATTTAAAACCGAGTCTATCCGATGTGTAAATAATTGTTCGGCTAACATTCAAGCCTTGTGTTTTCTTCTCTGTAGGGACATCGTCAATCTGATCTGCCATTTTACTGAAAATTGAAATTTAACTTTAAAGTTGGGAAATTATGTCTTTGAAAAAGTGTTTACTTTGAAACATGAAATTATGAATATTTAATTTAATTGGTACCTGGACTTTTAATTATAATCAAAATCAAAGTTTTATGTTCTTTAATTACAAAAAATATTTGAAGGACCAGAAACTGGCACTGTTAAATGATTAAAGATTGCCTGCTTGTGCCAAGAAATGTATCTAAAGTATAGTAACCGTTTCATTAGCACAAAAGTTCAATTATTTGGTCATCAATAAAAAGTTCACAGCATGTATAACATAATTGGGTATTCACGTATTCTAAAAACATTTTGATTGGAATATGGAAATCAGCATTTCAATTTTACTGTTTTACTGGCTGGGACAGATATTTGTGCACCGCTCTACCAAGCTTTCACTCTCCTAAATTTTGAACTAGAGGTTCTGAACTATCTAAAAACGTATTGTAGAGGAACTTCTCAATCACCTATTTAATTGCTATGTTAATGATTCTTTGATTATTGTTTGCTCAAACTATTTTCACTTATAGTTCTTTCTCTTATTTGGTCTCTTTCTTGATAATTTTCAATCTTCAATCTTCTTTGCTTTTGGTAGACCTGAGGCTAGTGACATGAAAGTACCTCGTACTGATTTTGAATTAGTCTCTGTTAGCGGTACGTTTATAGCAGTAGTGTCCAGAACACATGAAATTAAAGTGATTTGTCATGAAATTATCAAGATTATCAAACATCGTGGAATTAAAGGGATAGGGTTGCATTTGAGAACGCCTTTTGTGAAGGATCATCCTAGAAGAGGAGGTCCATTTGCCAATTCTTTTACCTTTAACAAGCAGTGGTGGCGCTAGGTTTCCTCCGACAAAGGGGCTAGCACTTCCGACGGAGGGGCTAATTTTTTTAGAGAACGATAGGGCTAGGGGGCGACAAGGAATTGTAAGGGTACTGGAGACCGAAGGCGAGCGTTGCGAGCCGAAAATTCGGGGGGTCCGGGGGTACTCCCCCGGGAAAATTTTGGTGGCTACACCCATTAGATTGGCTAAAAATGCTATCAAAATGGTGTAATCGTGTTTTTTACTACGTTTTTTGACATATTACTAAGGGCACGTTTGCCCCCTCCCTTGCCCCTCCTAGCAAAGGGCAGGAGGGGCGCTTGCCCCCCGCGCCCCCCTTCTCCGGCGTCCCTGGAAATTTTTTTTGAAAGCTGCCTCTAGATAAGCTTAAAACTACTCTAAATCTTTACAACTCATCAAACGTTGCCAATTCAAGTAGGGCCTATCTTTGGAAAGTATGAATTTAAATAAAAAGCAACCAACTGAACTTAAGGAAAACTGGAACACAACGTAACTTTATAGGAACAGACCTAAGCGGTGGAATACGCACTTCTACATATCGAAAATTCAAGTCCAAGAATCAAAATTGTTTCACAGAGCAATTCTACTCTTCGGGAACTTAGCCTTAAATCTGTCTACTACTGAGTCCAAGTCAAGAGCACTTCCACGGGCACGATGAATACCTAGCATCATCAGACTGTCTAGACGCTCGTCCTTCATAAGTGAGCGCAGATCACTCTTGATGAGGCGCATAGAGCTGAAGCTGCGTTCACATTCGGCTGAAGAGACTGGCAAAGTGCATGCGATGGATACAAGCCGGTGCAGCTCAAAGAAAGCTTCATTTAGCTTTTCCAAGTGTGCCTCTAGTTGCAGAAGTGTGCTTGGGCGGTGTTTTTCTTCTTTTCTTGAGAGCATATATTTAAATGTGGCAATTTCACTGCGTAGTGCACCAATTTCAGACTGAAAAAGCTCAGCAAAATTGACAAGAGTTGTTGGGTCCAAGTAGCTTTTCGACTTGGGGGCCAATGCAGTTATGCCTTTCATGATCTTTATGTTTTTTTCGTCAAACCGCTTGCAAAGTTCTGCAGTTGTTCTGTTTAGTATTTCTTTGACATTTTGTACGTAGCCATCAAACCCGCTTGCTACTTGAGGCTCTGAAGATGCTTCCACAACAAACTCTCGAAGAGAAGCAGGCGTTGCCCTCTTTCTTGGTGGTCTTTTTTCTTCCGGCAATTCCAAGCGATCCGCTGCTTCTTCGGCAGTATCCCAGAACTCTTGAATCTTATCCCTGCTTTGACAGTCATCCAGTTCATCTTTCAATGTTGCAATGAGATCAATGGCTTGACTCAAATCATTGGAGGGTTTCTGCAACATGTCAGACGCAAATTTGGCTTTGTTCAAGACGTGTCGGATGGCAAACAGGTATCTCACAAATTTCCTGTCAATCTGCAGAAGATAACCAGTAGCTTCTGTTCTGCGACCGGGGTTCGTATCTGTGTCAAT
Source organism: Rhopilema esculentum (assembly GCF_013076305.1). Next base: position 3,180,949 of record NW_027019541.1, on the reverse strand, counting down.
CACATCCTGCAGGACTTCCACCAAGATATCCAACCGCTCCCAGAAAACATTGAATTGCTTCGCCTGGCAAGACCATCTCGTGTCAGAAACTTTTCCAATTTCCATCACATGAACCTTGTGATCCTCTTGGACCTTTACCCATCGTACATGAACGGTGCTGCTGCTCAGAAAAGAATGCAGGCTTCTGAATAGCGATATCATGTCTGCCACACAACTGATTGATTTCACAACATCGACGATCACAAGGTTCAATCGATGACAAAAGCAATGGACGTAGTAAGCCATTTCAGCACCGGTTTTCAGAGGAAGTTTCCTTTGAACGCCATTCAGGTGACCAGAAACAACAGAAGCTCCATCGTAGCCTTGCCCCACGCATGCTTTCATGTTGGCTTCGATGCGTTGCAATCGTTCAATTATTGTGTCTGAAAGACCATCTGCATCTAAACTTTGCGCCTCAGCAATGCCAATAAATTCCTCATGTATGGCATTCTCGTAGCAGTAACGGACTGCAACAACAAGCTGCTCTTTTTTGCTTCTATCTTTAGACTCATCTGAAAGGACGGTAAAATACTGAGCCTTATTGAGCTCACTTTTTATTTGCTCAAGAACCATGTCTTTCATAATGTCTAAGATGGCATTCTGTACGCTGTGGTGAGTATACTTTGCATTTTTCGGGCCAGTGCGGATTTTGTCAGCAACAACTGGGTCATGCCTTGCAAGAAGACCAAGTATCGCAAGAAAATTACCACAAGAAGGTCCATAGTCTAGAGCTTCTTTATTTATATCGGCAACACGAAATGAACCTCCAGTCTCACGTTGGGCAATCTTCCGCTGAGCAGTGAGAAGCAGGACTTCGCAAATCACTCGCATGTAATGCCTGTTGTCTTTAACCAGTTTCGAATAAGCGGCATCATGAAGTGTGGCAATGGTCTGAAAATTTCCAGACTTAACGTTTTCATAGTGCGCTTTAGCAGCTACACTTTGGGCATGAAGATGGCTGGTTTGATGTTGCAAGAGTTTGTTATCATTCACTTTGGTGCCATAGCATCTTTTCCAATTGCGCAAGCCTTGACTAACAAACGCTGGATCCTTCCGATTCTCTGAAAAATTACGACAGTGGAAACAGAAGATGGCATCCTCCATTTGCGAATACTCAATCCAGGGATACTTTTCATACAGCAAAGGTGTGAATGCGCGATGCTGATTGCCAATCAAATGTGTAGGGAAGGAAATATTACGAGGCTGCACAGGTCCGCCGTCTTTGGTTGAGGATATGTCCTTGGGGCCAGCGACGGATAGTGTAAGTTGCGGTCCTCTCGAATCTCCTTGAAGTGCTAAAACGAAAAAAATTATCCATCACACTTTGCAAACTTTTTTCCTGTTAAGTTCTTGGCAGTGCCCTATTTTATATCTGAGAAGTGCCTCTTTTCATTGTTTTAGACTTTTCTTTGAGCTTTAGTGCGAAAGAGGCTATGGGAGCCAAAGTGGCTGCTTATATGCAAAACTTTTCCGGGCGAGCATGCCCCCGTGCCCTTCTAGCAGGGTTTGCCTTCGTCTTAATTACATACCAAGGTGCCCTTTTTTCACGCGCCCTTCCACTTTTTAGTACCCCCCTACGCCGCTGGTTAATGGAGAGTTACGATTATATCTGATAGCTAGTTAGTATACCTTCGGCTGATAATCCTGCAGGATCAACTTCATCTTCCAACTCGAGTTCCAACTGTTCCAAATTTTCCTCGATATCCTCGTTGCTGTCGCTTTCATTTGCTGCTTCCACAATGTCCGACATCGACTGTTCGGCTTCCGAAATGGTGACGTAGTTGTCAGCATCTACATTCGTGACTTCGGGGTCCAAGCTAGAAGTTGTACCTGGAAGTTTAAACAAATGATTTACTACCCTGTTTTACATGTGTGAAAAAGATTATAATATCTCCTGGGAGATGGACAAAAAGGCATTTTTACTAATCAATCTTTTGTGACTCTTAATATCAAAATCATCCAAAAAATTATTTTTATTTGTAAATAAAACGAAGAAATTTATACGTCTAACAAGGTTTATTCCTCATCCAGTCATAGCCAGGTATATTTGTTTAAATATGTCGCAGTCGCAGTGAAATCCCATATTATATAGGTCCGAAAATAAGAAACTTTTAATTTCTGGAGAGCTAGGTTTCCTATAAAAATACACGTTTTTTTCTTAATAAGGAACTTGTTTATAAAAAAAACTAGAAGGATTTATCGTAAATAGTAATAGATGGTTTCCCTTAAAAATAGTAAAAAATAAGAAATTTGGAAACTATTAGTACTCTGGGCTTGAGTCAAGTTTCTTATAAATAAAAAAACGTGTACGTAGAAGCAAAACACTACAAATATGTATGGTTGGGATGGGGTAAAATGGCTTAGCTACTACGTAAATGAGTTTGATTGTTTTTATGGCTGAAGCCCTTTGCTAAGTGTTTTTCCTCGTATTAAAAGGACTTAAATATTAAAACGTATAACATACCACGTTCGATTTGCTCTTCGTCTTGAATTTTCGAAATTTCAACTTCTTGTTCTTCGGGGTCTTCTGTTGTTCTTTCAGTTTCAAAATCATTAACCTTTCGTTTCTTTGGAAAAGTACCGCCTTTTGATTGAAAAAATTTTTTTATTTTTCTCTGCTGCGAGTCCGTTTCAACTATTGCCGTCGTAGGAGCAGTCCTTCCCATTGCAGCCAAATCTTTGTGCTTGGACTTCGTGTGGCGGGCAGCGTAATCATTGTTAAATACGTCATTACATATACTACATCTAACACTGAAACGGGTAACATTTGTTGCCATATCGCTATCGCACAAAAATATTCCGATGTTGTAGGTTGGTTATAGCAAGCAAGATTTGGACGAACTGCACTATCCATAACATAAGATCAAATTTAACAGCATGCGGAAAACACCTGGTACTGAACATCTAAACAACCAATTCAAACTTCTTATAACAGATTATTATTTACCATGAAATTGATGTGTCGATGAGTTGTTTTGGGATGAGCTTCCTGAATTCTGATAACAGTCCTTTTAGAAATTTCTATTTCCGCCAAAACTTAAAAAATTCGCTCCGACAAAAAAAATTCAAGCATAATTTATCTTCCGACGGAGGGGCTAGCCTCCTCCGACGGGGGGGCTGTAGCCCCCCCTGCCCCCCCTCTGGCGCCACCACTGTTAACAAGTAGTCAGAGCCTAGATGTCCATAAACGTAATGTCAAGTCAACTTTTGATAAAAACTAGCATGCTTGATGACATTCAAAACAAATTATTGATTCCAATTTCAATGTCACTCAAAGCAAGTTGAATTTATCAAATCCAGTGTTATAAATCATGGCTTTTGTTGATCCTTCATGCTTTAAAGATCTATGCTTCACCGAAATAAAGCATTTGGAGGCAAGATAAGCCAAGGCTTGTTTTTAAACGTCATAGCAAAATCTATGAAAGCTTATTGTATCAGCCAATTCTTCAGCTCCCTACAGCAATAAGATAATACGAAAATTCCTGAAAGATAATTCTTTATTCCTAACTGTGTTTTGATTAGGACTACTGCGTGGTTTTTCAGGTCAATGTAAGATGTGGTTTTTCTTACTGTTTGGAATTACAAAGGTCATTAATCAAAACTTTTCTTGGAATCCTAAAGTAATAGCTCGTCAATCTAGATGTCAACCAGGCCAACTCCCTGCTGGGCATGTAGTTTTCTCTCATTTCCTGGATCTGCACATAATTCTGATCTCCACGTACGTCTTTTTTCTCTCACTCGTAATACTTGCACCGTAAACTGTCCAAAAGATGCAACCTACAATCGCGTTCTAAGCTAGGACGGATATACCAAGGGGTGTAGAGGGTGTGGTCCTTCGGAAAATTTTCTTTGGTAGTCAATAGTAACCGCGCCTGGCTCTAGGAGCTAAAAGGGCCTGGTTTCAAAGATGCCAGAAGAGCTTTGGGACAAGGGAAGGACAGAGTGCTAATAAAGAGGTTAAACAAGTAGCAAAATAAAAGAAATTGAAACTGTTATAGATACTTCATGTTAGACAGGCCCAGAGCCCAAAAAACATCGCGGTCATACAGTCAGCGACCGCGTGGAAGAAACTTAAGTACCACGCCCAAACCTCGCCCTTTCCCCTTGTCCTTTTGATGAGGGTTTTAGGAGAGTGCTAGGTATAAGGGTATTGTCAGGAGGAAGGACGATCACACGATAGCATACAAAGACTGAGAAACAACTTTTTGTTTGGGGGGGGGGGGGATTATAGCCCTGATAAATAAATGTAACAAAATCATGTTTTACAAAATAAAAGTATTTTACTTATGCTACTTAAGTCCTTGATAATAAAATATATTTCTTACCACAGGATAACATAAAATATTTGTAAGGATTGTAGTTTAGGAAGAAATGCAGTGTTTAAGGCATTGGAAAATAGTATTTGCAACAAAAGCGTTTCGCAAACTGCATACGTTGAATATACCACTCTTTACATCTTTACAAGTCTCAATTTGAAAATTTTAGCACTTATACAGTATTATACAGTATCAAACGTAACTTTGGATCATGCCTAGCGTCCTTTACAGTAAGACCTTTTTGGAAAATTCAAAATCAATAAGTTCTTTACTCTACCATCTTTCTGGTGAAGAGCCAATCAGATTTCCTAGATAGCACGTTTAAGCATGACATTAGAAACGAATATTTTGGAGCCTGCAAGGACTATGGTCACGACAACTACAAAACTCACTTCTCAACATGCGCACATTTTAAACTATCATGACGTCAGTAAAGCTAAGCCTTGTCAATTACCTTAATTTACGGGCAAATTTTTCTAAGCAAATCTTCGCTTGATGAAGATTGTATAAAACACTGTAGGTAACTTATCGCATAAAATTAATTATTATTCGAAAGAGCCTCCTTGGCAACACGCTTAGCAGATCAATTACACGCTTTGATGATCAGTAACTTCAAAAAGAGATATTTAGTGTCGTCAAATCTCTCGATCTTAAGAGACTTAAGAACAGAAAGCAAATTGCTATTGTATTTTATGCTTAAACTTCGCCATCGACAACCTCCACAAAGCTTGTTTCCACTCACAGCGAGAATTGTCTGTAAGAAGAACCTTATTAAGCTATTCTCTGAACTAATTGCTTATATCTGAATGTGACCAAATTCGTGTCTTGTAATTTAAGAATAGAAATGACTTATACGACATTAACCACCATAACGAATTTGTTTGTAATTTAATTACTATGTTTGCTTTATCCTAGGATAATAACTTCAGAATTTAAATATCAACCTTTTCATTACAGTATTTTGATAACATTGGTTTACCATTTAACCATTCATGCGTATCAATCTCTGCGTAAACTCCATCTATTTTCCCACCTTCACTACAAATCAAGGAACAATTGATTTGTACGCAATTCTTTATAACGACATATGTAATTTTAAAGAAGTTGGAATTAGCTTTAGATGAAATGGCGCATTTCTTTATCATATTGTAAAGCTACTTGATATCGAGGATCATTTCTTAGCAATACTGTTTTATCACGTGCACAAAATTTCCTTTGAAAATTTACATGTTTCGACCATACCTCCATACCTCTTTTTTGAGGTACTTTCAGCATATCATAGCAATTTTACAGTATAAAGTCGATCCAGGCATACATCATACCAGTTATACTGGCTTTTAACAAAATATAAAATCCGTGATTTTTTACCTAAGATATATCTGAACATGCTTGAAAATCTATGGATAATGAAACTATAGATAATTGTCCTGTATGAAACAGTAAAGGGAATCGGTGTGTAAGACGTTTGCACTTAAAGGCACAGGTGGTCATTCTATATAGATGGCAAATAAATGCTCGATCTTCAAAACTGCTGCGAAACTAAAATGCTTGTCATTTGATTGGTTTTAGCAAAGCTTTTATTTTGTTGATTGGTTTGGACCAAGCTACATCCCTTTCGAATCATCCCTATCAAAAAAATTCTCAATTAACAATGGAAGGAATTAAATAGGGTTGCATTTGGGGATCAACAAAGGGAGTTAGGCCCTCTAAGCCCCCTTGCTCTTTAGCCGGTACAAACAGTTTTAACCACGAATGTGACAGTAAAGATTGTACTCATAAGCTGGACTGTTTATGTAACCGATCAAGTCAGGCATAAATGCATGACTTTTATCTAGTAAAGCATTCAATGAATCTCGGTCTTATTCTGTCCTGCAAGAACTATCTTTTAACAAGCTACATTTGTCTCCTTATTCCTTGTATTGAAAATAATTTTCTTGTATATTTTTTTGTACTGCTTGTAAAGAAGCTGATAAATATCTTTTGTATTACAAAATTAAAGAATTGCTCAAAAAATCAAAAGAATAGCACCATTGCCTCGAATTGCGATAACCAATGATTTTCAAAAATGCGATACTGTTTGTGCGTTGATGTTCAAAGTCTATGACAACGAGGGATATAGGGGACGATTGGAGTCCGTGGTCTCCGCACTTTTAAGCAAATCAAAGGAGCTACATGGAGTTTTTTATTTCAACTATGAACCTATCTCCCACATGCGTCGGAGCCCTTAAATTTAACTCATAGTATTTGCATATAACGGAATTCATAATTTTGGCCTCTCAATTCCTTGATTCAGTTCGAGAATATAATTGAAATACATTTTACGTACATTATAATTTATATTGAGATTAATTTTAAGCATCCAAATTGCCTTAAGCTCAATCAATAAGCCTTTTGGTTTGCTGCTCAATTTGAAAATTCTGCTTTTGTCAGTTGTTTACTGTGAATTGTTCAAAACAACTGAGGCCGAAAAGCAAGTTAAAACTAAGAATATTGATCTTATTGGAGTTAGAATGAATTGAATTTTGGTAAGAGAGGTACAGAGCTAAAACAGGAAATGACAATCAGTACATAGAGAAATCTATTAGATAAGGAAGATTAATAAATGCTGAAAGAGTTTTTTAGATTAATAGATTCTGAAAGAGTTTTTTTTGCATTGCTACTGTTAGTATCTGTTTAAAAAGCATATTCAAGATCCAATTTCACCATGACAGATAAGAATTTATGGGATTATATGATGAATATTCAAAGAAAAAGTAAAGGGTTTATTATCTAGTGGATTTAATAAAAAACATTTCATATACATATATATGCATTCAAGCGTAGGAAGGATGAGAGGCGATTTCTATATCAAGTTCAATATCCTTTAGATATTCTATTTAACCTTAAAATCTCCGGCTCTTTACTAAACCTTTAACTTCTCCTAAAGGAAACAGAATAATGCTTGACGACCAAAGTAAAGAATTATGGAATAAGCTTTATTTGATTGGCAGCATATACTTTCGAATGAGGATTAATGATTGATACAAACACACTTTATCAAAAACCTTCTGTGAAGAACCTCATATATATTTTCTCTTTCCCTAATGACAGGAAAAAGTTTAAAAACTTGCTGTTATTTTTTGAGAAACATTTAAAGAGCCTGTAGTTTTATCCAAAGCACCCTTCTTATAAGGTCATTTCAAGCTGAACTAGCGATCCGCCCTTTCAAGTTCCCTCTAGAACTTCGAAAAGGCAATTTTGTCCTTGAATATCAAAATTTGAGTTTAAATGTCAAAATCATTGATCAAATTTTTGACTAACGTAACTACTGGTCAGAGTCACTGATCAAAAGTATGGATCAAAATTAGTGATTGAAATTTCTTTTCAAAGTTACAGATCAAAAATACTGATAAAAATCACTGATCAAAATCACTGATCAAAAGTACGGATCAAAATTAGTGATTGAAATTTCTTTTCAAAGTTACAGATCAAAAATACTGATCAAGGAGATTGAAAAAATACTGATAAGAATCACTGACCAAAATCACTGATCAAAAGTAGGGATCAAAATTAATGATCGAAATTTCTTGTCAAAGTTATGATGAAAAATGCCGATCAAAATTACAAATCAAAAATACTGATCAAATCTACACATCAAACATTATGATTCAAAGTTACTGATAAAAATTGCTGATTGAAATTTAAGGGGTGGGTTTTTGACAATCGCGTAGCAGGCTCGTGATGGTGCTTTCCCACATTGCGCATGTGCATAGACGATCATGTTACGGGCGAGCTTAGCGCTTTCTACCGCATAATCATCCAGAATTAGCACATAGTTGAGAGCGCAAGCCAAACACACCACTCTACATTCATCTGCGGGACAATTAACAAACTCTTTAAAGATGTGTTTGCCGACGAATTGGCTTCTTTTTGTAGTCGTAACATTTGGCTTGCAGCAGATGGGTGCTGTGCAAAAAAAGCAAGATAAACTATCAAATTCGCCAGTTGGGCCGACAAGCAAAAGCTCTCGAGACAAAATGTCCAGAGTAAGTGGCAATTTATCGTAAGCTTAGTTTTAGTATTTTCGGATTTTGTGTGGACTTATATCTTCCTGACCGGATTATAGTTAGTTGTGATGATTTCGTGTGTTTTTGTGGATTTTCTGTAACTAAAATAAACTTGTGTTTAGCAGCAAGTGTTTCGATTTTCAGACAGTACTTAGCATATGCAAACTAGCATCTTGTCTATCCTAGCAAGGATTTCATTTGGTTTTATGGAACTTTGCTTTTCTTCATTGCTTTAAATAAAAGCTAATGATATTTGCTAATTAGCTTGGAAAGGCTTTATTTACTGAACGAAATTAATCTCTCTCTTTTCTTCAACGAGAACAAAAAATCTTAGGTTTTACTTTCATTAGCATATTGTCCCTTGCAATTAAGCCAAAAGTATGTTTCGAAAGAATCTACATTGTCTTTCCCTTTTGTTTTTTCTACGATTGTCCTGGCACAAAACGAAAAGACCACTTGTATCAATCTAGTCTTTTATTGCTACACTTGGCAACAGGAACAAATCCGCTAACGATATCGGTCAGAAATACAATATATACGTGTAACTTAGAATTCGTTATACAAAATGAGCTTAATTCCTATACCTCAAACTTCCTTTTCATATAAGTTATGCCTGAAAACTTGAAAACTGTTTTGCATATATCAAAAAAGTGCTGATTTGCTTGCAAAGCTTAATCAATCTTATGCCTTTTGAGGTGAGAAGATAACATAAAGAAGTGAATTCCAATGTTAAATAGTATTTAAACTTAAATTTATACCTAAAGGGAAACTGTTTTGAGTCAATGTCATTTAAAGAGTTGTCAGTAATGTCACTCGAAAGAATAGTTGTCTAAAGATATATAGCTAAGAACACAGATGATGTGAATAAATGTTGAGAAAATGTTAAATTTTAAAACAACGAGTTGCATTGTAGCTTTTTTTGTCTTAAACAATGAATACGACTTTATAGAGAGAATAATTTCTAAAGTTTTCTCAAGAAGCAATTTTCGAGAAGATAAATTAATTTTTTTGATATCTTTATTATAAAACTTAAAATTTCTGTACATGAAAGGTCTCAATAGAATAATTGCTGTCTAGCTTTTAAGAAAGTATGTGGCAAAAATTTGCATTTACCAAATGTAATTAATTTCAAGCTAGTCTGCATTCGAGGGCATCACCAAAAATAATTCGTTCTTTCGTTATCATACTTCGAGTGACTGCCAAACTTTCGTGTCTGTACCAATTGCATAAAGAAAGAACAGAATGGCAAACAATTGGCGTGCATAGGTGCACCACTTATCATTTAGCTACATAAGAAGAACTAAAAGTATAGATAAGAGAATACACTTCAGTGAGTGTTTGAAACGAGTAGGGAAATTGATTTGATTTGTTTATCTGTTGTGAAATTTGCTTTGGGGATGGTGAAGCAAAATGGAAACGAAAAAGTAGTGAATGGTTCTTATAACGTATTAGTTACTCTTCTTTAGCGAAGAAAAGAAAGATCTTCTCAAATCCTTTTACTGAAATGAGCAAGTATCTAATAATCTTTTGAAGCAGTTTAGTTTTCTGGTTCATTAACACAGAACAATGCTTGAAAACTGATGCCGAATCTTTCATTAACCACTGATCCATCACAGTAATCTTTCAACTTCCTGCTTTGTACTTTATCTAATTAGCATCAATAACTAATAGCAGTATAACAATGATAATAATTTGCATAATTCATTGAAAAGCAAAGTGGTTTTTGTGACCTGCGCATTCTGATCAGAAGATGATGCATCGAAAATGCCTCAAACATCATTGTGAAAGATTTTTCCTCAAATCTTTTATGTTTTCTCTTATTCCTCCACATGACGCATCATTGAAGATTATATTCTATAATCATTTAATCATTTAGTCTCTTGCGCTCTTTGAATTGTGGGATATTGTTTGATATAACTGGTTGATCCTATTGGTTTTGATTGTGTTGGTAACTGCAAAATCACCGACTGTTATGTTCTTTTTCATAAATTTGCAGTTTTTTTCAAAATGGTTCAAGTATGTTGCTAGCATTGTGCGTTTGATACATCAGTATTCATTGCATACTGAAAAGTCACGCTTCTGTAAGTTCATTTTGCTCAATACCGTCACAGTATTCGTTTCTAATCATGATTATAAAAATACATTATATTAGAGCCGCATTGACTTGTTATCATTTTGTGTCATTTCCAGTTGCACTGATTACACTGATAGGGCTATACTAACCAAAAACTGAAGCCTAATTATACAAAACTGTTCAATTATGCTTTGTTCAAAGCTACATCAACACTTATTCACCTAAAATATCATAAGACTATAACAAGAGTCAGCTTTATTTCTAAAACTATTAAAAAAACTAATTATCCCAGAGAAAAGCTGGATATCGAATTTCCTTATACTGCTTGTGTCTTGTCTCATTAAATAAACCAACGATGTGTCACCATTAATACACTCTGAATAACGGTCTCTTTTTACGAGACATTATCCGGTTGAGTTGAATGCCAGGTTATCTGTCAAATCTATTATCACTCCTTTACCCACATTGAACTGAATTGAATTAAAATTCAAATGGAATTTCATTTAGAATTCTTTTTTATACTTTGTAGAAATTCTTGCCTTCCTTATAAAGTTTCATCTGCCAACCTCCTTTGATTAATTGACATGTGTCAGTGAATAGTCTAACTTCGGAAGGCTTACGATAATTGGCTCAACTAGGATCTTCATTCCATTTAGATCTGGTTTCTATTTGTTCCCGATTTTAATATTGAATTTACATCCGAACTAATAGAGATGTCAATATTCGTTTTCGTAATAAGGCCGTTTGAAACCACGTTTTTGTACAGCCTACTTGGATAAGCTACCAACCTTACGATTATCTTACAATACAATCCTGAAATTGAAACATGACATGGAACTTTCTCGAGGATTGTTTCAAAGTCTTAAATTTTGATTAGTGCGTGTATTTGCTGTAGAAATTTCAAGCAAAATTTGATATCATGAAAGATGGTGACACACCTGGGTTGGGTTAAAGTATCTTATCAAGCTTTTCTTGAGAACTCTAACAAAAAAGTCAGGAACTTGTACTGTATCATTCATTAAGAGGTCAACATTTAGTAAAATTACTCCTCATCAAAAGCAAGTATCACAAAAAATTGGTTTCATATAACACATAAAATCACTAATATTCAAGGTGTGAAATATATGGTAATTTGCAGAGTTACCATTTTTTTAACTTTTCTGAATACACTCGAAACATTTTAAACAAATTATTTCTGATCTATGCTACACAAAGGTCCATTATGCTCTGAGATCTGTCAAAGTGCGATTTTTCTGACATTCGTTGATCGTGAATTTTGGCAATTTTCGTAATTGAAGCGATACAGTTAACCGCACTCAAATTTAGGCCAAATCCGAGTAATCGCGAAGAGGGCGCACATCCAGGGTCTATTTTCTAGTGTATTAATGGTCAACTCTTTATGTCTCGATATGTTTTAGATGACACTATTTAATGGGCAAACTGCCATCTTCTAAAATAAGCATATAATAAAGATTTTAATAACTAGCTGTCTGGCAAATATAAAAAGGTTCAGGTTTTATCATCAATATTTTTGATATGTTTGACTGAAATTTTTTATCTCTGACCGCCAAACGTAACTCCTGTTGAATGCAGCTATCATCAATTAAATTCTCCAAGGTCCTCCTGCCACAAGCTTTACGTTACGTCAATGCTGTTCCTATCCCTGAAGCATTTATTGCCACAACAAAAACGAATTGAAAGTGAGAATTGCCAAATATAGAATGTGTTAGATGTTCAGTAAGATGCCGTTTCTCAGTTTGGTTTTGTGGTATGAGTGCCCAATGATACCCTCTTATGTTTTATTTAGCACCCAATTCAAGCCTTGTGAGGCACTTAAACTTGTGTAAAAAGGTTACAAGAGGTTATGATTTTATTCCTTGTGATATCATCACTTCAGAACAAGGTGACTGATGATTTCAACAATATCAAGATTAATTACTTGATATCTGACCAAACGATTAATCTTAGCCACATGTTTATCTTATATGAATTTTACCAAATGTTGATACATCCACGAACGAATTTTACCTCTTTAAATCATATGGGCCAGAGAAACTATTGATTTATTCTACAGTTTGTGACATTTTATTGAATGCATGATCTGGAGCCTTTCATTTATGTTTATTAGAAATGCAACTTTGCATTTTGGTGTCCATAATCAAAATATGAACGTCAGTAACTTTGATTCAAGTTAAAATTTCCGAAAGCATTCATAGAAAGACTTTTTTTATTAATTAAAATCTGCTAAAACATTTTCCATTTTTCATCAAATGACTTGAATCAGCCTAACCAAAGGTGGAAGCGCCGACTCATTGCATTCGGTGGGACAAATTTATCTCAAATTATACCGTTTCAGTGTAACCGTTCTCATAAAATATAAATTGCCCGTAAAATGTGCGAAGAAAAGAACGACAAACGAAAGGCCACTGATCTACAAACTGACAAAATTACATAAACTAATTTACTTTCTGAAAATAAAGTAATTTTTTCCGGATCAAATGCTAAATTTTGTTCATTTTTTAAAATTTTGTTGCTAATATGCTTCAGTTCTATTGGTTTTCTTTTTTAAGCCTGGAGTTTTCGTTTACATAGATATCAATCTTTCATCGATCTGATTTCAAATTTTGGCATTTTAAGGGAATTTGCCTACACATTGAAGGGTGCACTCCTAAGAATGTTGTAGAAGAGACACCTTGGTCTACGTTACTACTTTGTGTTTTGAAGATGAACGCGCGAAAACCTACAAATGTGTGAAGCGACCCTCCGTCCTAGAATCAAAGAGCATGCGTATTAATGACTTCGTTCCAAGTGCATGCTCCTTCACCCCAGGACTGAGGGTTGCCACACTCATTTAAAACTTTCTCTTTTTTGTCTCCCCAACAACTTTAATATGTCTATCTGGTCTTCTGTTCATAGCAAATATGAAGCTCCTAAATGGCCCCAAAATGCACTCAATTTTTCTAGCTTGCCTCAACTCGAAACAGGTATATGGAAAACCTTCTGAAACAAGGTCAATCTGGATATTTCATTGTTAATGATGTTCTTTGTAGGGCTCTGGAAATCCTTCGACAACTGTAGACCCCTACCAGACTTGGCTCGCCTTTATAGCCAGTCAGGAAAAGGAACAGAAGGAGGGCGTCAGAGCCAATAACCCTCCGCGGAAGAGACATAAGTCAAAAGGCCAAAGATTTGTAAGTCCAATTCATTAATTTCAAATGTTGAGATCATGAATTGTAGATTTTTGTTCTGTTTAGTCACTGCTATGTGCAAATATCTGTCAAGCCAATACAAAAACCCATGTAAAAAACAAACGCTCGGGCTGTTTCGAGACTACCTTCTTAAGAGTATTTGTTATTTGATGCTATACAATAAATTTTCAAGATGTATAGTATATGAAATATTATCCTTTTTAGTCCTCAGTTGACGGAATACCAGGACCCCCAGGACCACCTGGCCCACCAGGGCCTCCCGGAGCTCAAATCACAGAAGCATCGATGATGGCAAGGTTCAGAACATTGGTGCAAGGTAGTGAACCATAGTTACATGAAGTACTTTAGATGTTTTTTATGTATGCGTCGGCCATTTACATACAATCATTCTTGAAAACGAGCGCTCGGTACAGAAATTCATGTTTTCCTATTCTTTAAACCTGGTTTAGAGATACATTGAAAAGTTAGCCTTCATCTTCGAGCTGTGAAAAGGTGCTCAAGACAGGATTTTGTCAAGTTTAATGATTTAGAATTTAACTGAATGTAGCCTAAACTTCAGCTTGTCGGCAAAGAGAAAATCGGATTGATTTACGTAAAAAACATACCACAACCAAAATATTTCTTGTTGATGTGGCAAAGGAAGTTTATGCAATGGAAAAATAGCTTTCAGTAGTATGGTGTTATGGAATCGAAGTATTTGATTGATACTTAGATCACATGCTTAAATAGTATTAATAGCAGTATGAGAAAGTTATATAGAGACATACAATACGAATCTAGAAAAAGCATTTTGGATTTCTCTACATTGCGTGTCTCAGCCCCTTCACTCAAGACACTATAAGTAGTGTTCCTGTTTTTCGCACCCTCAAGCAAATGTTAGCAATTTTTAACTGAAAAACCAAAATCTTAGCATATAAATCTGGGTACATCTATTGGCAAAAATTGAAAAATTGAACTGTTTGAGAAGTCCTTTCATTCTACCATTGAGCAACAAACAATAGAATTCACCTGATTACCCAGTTTTTACTTTAATTATTTTCTAGAAAGTGCAAGCAGAAGAACTCAAAGATTTGCAGGTCAATCGTATGGCTTACTGGCAGCAGGTGTTCCTGATGTGTTGTCGGGTTTTCATATTGAACTGAATAAGAAGACAGAGGTACCTAGGAAATCCACACTTGAACTCAGAAATTTCGAGGTGAATCTTCACTATTATTTGAAAAATTGAATGAATCTCTAAAGCTCGAATCCCTCATAATGCTAGATCTTAACTTTATCGATTTATTAGCTTTGATTGGTAATTCATTTATTTCTTGTCGATTTATGATGACACCCAATGATTCATTCCTTTACCATTTGAACACACCTTATTGGTTTTTCCATTAATGTATTCACTGGTTATTACTCTATCTATATCAACTGGTTTATTGAGCCATTTATTTGGATTCCTTTGTTAATAATCTCTTTACTTTATTAATCCCATCATCAGCGCTACAGCTTTATAACTTCCAAATCAACTTCGAAAGAGATTAGACATTTAATCTAAGTCTTTAACATGGTTTTAAGATTCCTCTAGCCCTATTCGTACAACCTTAAGGTCAAAGAGAAAGTTGAAAATCTCGATTTGCAGGAATTTTTGCAATTCTTAGCCTTTTTCTGGATTTTACAGATTTGACTGTGAATCTAACTGGGTTTGATTGGAGGCTGTATGTTTACAGCTGAAATCGAGATTCAGTTTTTTTTACCTAAGACTTAATCCTTAAGACGGATAACAATATCCTTCGCTTGCTCAGTTGCTCACATGTATAATGTGTTTTTTGCCATTGACTTCTTACAATACAAATGCAACATAGATTGATAGATCCTCACTCTTTACTGAAATGTCTTTAAATTTATATTTTCACCCAGGCAAAGAAACACGGGACCTTTGTTCGAGGCAATCGAATGAATCTCCTTAGTGGCAGGTACACAATACCACACACGGCAGTTTACCAGTTTCAACTTTCTGTTCATGTTGCAAGATCTACAAGAGAAACCAATTTGTTGAGAAAAGACTTTATAACTGCAATGATTTGCATAAATGGCAAATGCGACGAGAATGCGTAAGTCTTTTTGTATTTATGCACATAATTTCTCAATATCATGCCCTCGGGCTATCCAAGAGCTTTTATAGGCGTAGGGCTGAGAGAAAGATGGGGCCGTTATGACATCATTCAAACTGTGATTTTCATTGTTGTTGTCAATGTTAGGAACTTGTTATAACTTTTTGGGCCCCTCTCAGCTGGGGACCGGGACAATCTGCCCCCATGCTCTCCCTCTCATTAGGCCCGTGTATGAATATCTAGTTGTTCACGTTTCTTGAAGCCAAACTTTTAGGGGAACAGTTATCGCTAAAAGAAGGTTCTACCATAATTTAGATAATGTATGTTATTTTGGAACTGAATATAAACCAACAAGATAATTTTATTTCAAAGGCAATCATCTTATACTCATTGATTGATTGATTGGTATGATTTGACTGATTGACTGATTGATTTAATTGATTGACTGATTGGCTAATGTTGATTGACTGATTGGCTAATGTTGATTAACTGATTGGCTAATGTTAATTGACAGATGGCTCAAGCCACTTTTGTATCTGTCGATTGCTTTCAATAATAAATAAACCTTTATGATCAATATGGTTTTCATGATTGAGAGTTAGTTTTCGCCTAATAAAATTCTCTCTGATCAAAGATTTCAATTTCTTGGAGTTCCACCTAAAAATATCAGATTGAAAGTATCATATATCCATTGCCGTTTAGAATGACTTGAAACGTAATCACGTTTAAAAGGTGTCATTAACAGTTCATATGAGAATTAAAATGATTAGCGTGCTTTAATTCTTAATGCATTAATTGTTCATTTTTTAAGGAGTCTTTCAAGCACTTCAGGATTGTCCAGCAATAGCCGGATATTTTCAGTTCATGCTCAAGGCATCCTTCTACTTATGGTAAGAAATCAATGATATTTTAGTGAAATTTAACGATAACGGAATTTCATTCATCATGAACTACTTGCTGTTAAGAATCAAAAGTCCGAGTCCAGAAAATGGCTTAATTTTTAGGGACGAACCATCATTTGATATGAATTTAAAAATCTAAAAATCGTTACCCAAAATATGTTTTGAACAAAAGAAAGCTGTAATGGTGTTTTTCAACTCTGCTTTTTCACTTCAAAAAAATGTCGAAAATTGATTTTAATTTGATATTGGCTTAGAGGCACTATCTCCCAATGCATTTCGCTGGCCATTCAAACTTCCCATTGGTTGGACTACACAATAGGCCTACTCAGCACCAACTCAGCAACGTAAGACTAGTTCTCGATCATAAACGCGATGTAAAGCCTATAGTCAACTCTGAACAGTTGTCTGACGGGACATAGGGCCTTTAAATTACGCTAAAGCAATGATTGGAACAACGATTTTTTAATAAATTTACTTTGACAAAGATAGTAAAGTTTTTTTCGATTTCTGTTTTGTTTTTCAGAAATTTGGTGAGGTAATTCAGGAAAATAAAGTAGTTGTTGAAATTTTGAAAACAACAGTTTGAAGATCAATTTTATTAATAGTGAATAACTTAATACATACTAAGCTTGTATAGCCAAAATTTAATTGTTATCGTTTTAGGCCGGACAACACGTATCAGTACACATCGAGAACAAGTCAAACTATCCTGTCATCATTCTTAATGGTTCGGATTTCTGTGGTATATTACTTGGAACGTGAGAATGCCACAGCAAAACAACACCAGAGCGGCTACTTGAGATTCTGTTACAGAAGCTACGCTTTATTTTCCCGTTAATTGATGCTATCTTAGCAAAGGATTGAGTCAGCATTTTAGTATCGTATACCAAGCCCAGAACAATTGCAATGAAATTGCTCTTTTTGTGATCACATATATCGAAATCGATAATTATCAAAAATCAGATTTCCTCTTTTCTAGCATAAGTCCATTCTACTTTGCTATTACAGTATGATTGTCTGAATAATCGTACCAAAAGAACAAATTCAATAATCGTACCTCTTAATTCAAATTTTAAACCCATCCCAACATTCCGATAAAGCAGGCGATAAAGCAGCTTTTCTTTTGTCGGTTTTATAAACATTAGCCGGTCTATATATTTTAAGACCATAAGCAGTATTCATTCATACAAAACATTGCATATTTTTCTTACTATTGACAATTTTATGATATGTTAGAAACTAATGTTCTAAAAACAAACCTATTTACTAAACTGTTCTTATGTGTTCTGTTATCAGTTCACTTTTTGTTACAACTAATTTGCTAAGCAGATCATTGAAAGGGCCTAAGTGCTCTACTCAAAAAGCAAGCAAGCAACTCTCCAAGTTTTTTCATACTGACTCAATTACCTTTAATAGAAAGCGTTTGAAGAAAATTTTATTTACTGTAGATATGAAATTTTGTTTATCTTGTAAGCCAAAAGTTTGGCCACTGACTGAAAGAGACCTCTGTGACGCCAAGTGCAGTGTTGCCATGTACTGTGATGTCAAGTTCTGATGCTGTTTTGGACACACAAAGAAATGTTATTTCGTATTAAAATATGCTTTAAAAGTAGTTTAATGTAATTGTATTCCTTTATTTAACAGTAAATTTGAAACTTAGGAAAGTGATTGTAAAAAGCACACAAAGTAACCTTTTAAAACGTCTCTTTCTTTTAGTCTTTCTTTGCAATTCTTGTATGCATATCAGAGCAAAATAAAACGTCATTAAAAAGGAAAATTATTTTGCCAAGTAAAAATAATCGAAGACATATATCAAAAGCAATCAAGACTACCTAATCCATACTTTATCTGTTGAAAGATCGATTTTTAAAACTCACAACAGTAATCAGAATGTCACAAGCTTTTAACAAATGATTTATTTCATCGAAAAACGTGCAGTTTTATCAACATACAATTTTACTAAAAGGCTTCTCCAGAAGATGTTCTAGTAAATATATGTAAGTTCTTATCAAAAAATCTTCTTTCATATGAACTGCCAAACGTTAGGAGTACTGTCTTTTTATAAAAGCTTTTATTTTTAGTATCAATCGTTTATGATTAATGAGGTTATGAATAATCTAAAACTAAAAAAAAGGATTAAAATTTTTAGAAAATGCTATCTTTGATTTTAGAACAAAGAAAAAACTAATAAGAAGAACGCCTTTAAAATAACCATCACATAGGTTTAAATAAGCAGAAGGTACAAAACTTTTTGCAAGGAGGTGATTTACCGGATGAATTTATAGGTTCCATTATAAAAGTAATTATAGAAGTCTTCCCAATAGTCTTGTTTCACCAAAGATGGGACTTGGAAATATTTTGATATAGATTATCGAAGTTTTTTTGAATTTGAAATTCAAGCCATCAGTTCTTTATTTTGGTATCAAAACTTTTTGAGGTCTCACAAACCCAACAAACTTTTGGGCACGATATTGGTACTGTACATTAACCTGTAAGAACTGAAGAGACGTTAATTAAACCCAAGTTCATTCCTCTCTTTTTAAGCTTTCAAGATAAGCTTTCTTGTCATTTGCATAAATTTGTTCCTACATAAATTACTATCACGATAAATAGCGCTGCAGTAATTAGTTGTAATGAGGTTTTGTGTTCCCAATCTCCATATTTTTGTTTTGTGTTCCTAATCTCCATAATTTTGTTTGCACTTAAAATGTTTATATGTTTAATGCATTTTTTGACCGAAGCAAAGACAAAAATACTAAATTGGTTGATTATTATTAGGTGTAGAAAAAGCTTATTTAGGAAATTGAAAAGGTTGCATCTTATAATTGAAAAGGGGTTCAATGATTTTCAGGATAAAAAGATTGAAAGTTATAGTTTAACACTGAAAACAAATTTCCAATGGTTAATTTTTCAGATATTTTTTGGAAAAAGACTTTGCAGAAAAAAGTTGATTTGTAGACTGGCAAAGTTTTAGCAAAACACCAAGTTAAAAAAGAAAATAATAGACTAATTATATACGATTAGAAAATGGTAAAATTTTGCGGCGCTACATGATAATAGTCCAAACTTTATGCTATGCAGAGAGAAAAATTCAAAATATTTCCAATCTGTTTTATTGGAAAAGTGTAAAAAAGCCATGATTGTTGTCTTTAGTAAAAATATATGTAAATTCTACAAATGCTAAAAATTTGGTTTTATGCATTAAACATCATTCTGATGTGTGGCACGCTGGAAAAGGCTCCGAAAAAGAAACTGCTTTGTAATATTGCGAAAATGAAACTACTTTGTAATATTGCGAAAATGAAACTACTTTGTAATATTGCGAAATATACGGTTTTTATTGCTAAAAATCAAATCATGTGGTCCTGAACTAACACGATAACCTACACAAAGTTGCATTTTGTACTGTATTGTACTGTATTTGTACTGTATTTGTACTGTATTGTACTGTATTTGTACTGTATTTGTACTGTATTTGTACTGTATTTGTACTGTATTTGTACTGTATTTGTACTGTATTTGTACTGTATTTGTACTGTATTTGTACTGTATTTGTACTGTATTTGTACTGTATTTGTACTGTATTTGTACTGTATTTGTACTGTATTTGTACTGTATTTGTACTGTATTTGTACTGTATTCTATTGTATTGTGCTGTGTTGTTCTGTATTGTGTATTTATAGTGTATTTATAGCGTTAAGTTTTGGAATATTTGTAATGTTGGATGTGGAGGCAACTCGATAACGTTATGTTTTTTGCCTTCATCCCAACAATGATCAATTATTTTGTATTTGTTTTTATTGTGATAAAAAAGATATTAAAGATTAACAACCATGATATTGATAATTAATACATCAGTCTTTCTTTGTTTTACATGAATTCATCAAAGAAAAAGATAGCTTTGCTTGCACCAATATCACGATTAATTTTAATAACAAGCATATTGAAAATGAACAAAGGAGGTGAAAATATTTCCAACTTAATCATTGTCAATTACTATTGTTGAAAAAAGTACTTTTGGCACAAAGAAGGTGATAAACTTTGAAAAAACGTAAAGATTGATCAATCGTACTATGAAACTAGAATTTCACTGACAAAGTAAGAAAAAGTTTTATGATGGAAATGCAGTTTCCTTTTTGACTGAAAAAAGTTCACTTTAGCATCCAAAGTTGGTTTGCCATTCTAGTATTCATAAAGGTCATAAGGCTATTCACAAAGAAAAATAGGCATGCTTATAAAGACTGGATTTTCAAAAAGTTGAAATTAGATTGAATTGGATATAATACTTTGATCATCCAATATGAAAAGTCTTTCTTCTAGTACGAATGCAATTGCTCAATGTTCCTGAACACCAATTCACAATGGCAATAAGTAGTAGTACTATTATTAATCCTTTGATAGAGGAGGTTATGGAAATAAATTTGCCTGTTTAGGTTAAATTTTATGTAAAAAATGCTTCATCTTATAGTTAAGACTTAGACAAATTACACGTAAACATTATTTGAAAAATTGTTTAGCGGTACAAAATTTGAAAATGACTTTGAAAAAAGAAAACATTTTACAGCATACAGAAAGCTTTTGAGTATGACACTCCCCATAGTATAAAACGTCAGAATAAGGTTCCGAAAGAACAAGCTGGGGAAAATATACTCAGTTGTGCATCGAGACATTTAGTCATTATTTAAAACAGTATCATATTTACTAGTAGGCTATTACAGAGCTCCTCGACCCTTTTGATTCACAGTACAATTCTTTCATTGAAAAAATCACGCAGAAAGTGTCAAAAATGAAAATTTGTGGACTTTATTCATAACTTAAAGTGTCTTGAATAACATTCAAATAGACACAAAGAAAAAGTACTTGGTAATGAAAAAAACATTTTTTTTACTAACTGCTAATCCTTGGAACCTGTTTTGACGAACACAAAGTTAATATCCTGGCAGGAATTGAAGAAAGAAGCGATTTTTCAATTTCTAAACCAATACGGTGAGATTGGGGAATTTTTCACGACACACCAAGCAGCATCTCACGGTACACTAGTCAGCTGCAGCACCGTGGCTGAACAATACTGGGCAATTAGAGTTGGCTAAATACGATCAAATAAAAAAAATGAAAAAAAGGAAATATTTATCTAAAACTCTATGATTAACCTTTGCTGAAAATCAAGAATTTCGAAAATTTAAATGACAAAGCAAGAATGGGTAGGTACTTTTGTATTTAATGTTTCATTTCATACTTTATGCAAAAATGTTTCAGAGCGAGAAACGTATGAAACAGATACCAGAAGCTATGCTCAGAAAATGATGGAAAAACAAAAATGACTTCAATTGCTTTTGATAAATTCTTAAAATCCATAATCTTATAAATGCTATAAAAAGCCAAACACTTTAACATAATAAAATCAATTTTCGATAGCTTAAGAGGCAAGGCACAGTACTATCAGAATTTCAAGAATTTTGAATTGATTACAAGGTTTAACTTTTTAAGTGCACACAAGAGTGACTGTAGCGAACAAATTCATCCTTAAATATTAAAAATATTTCATGAACCATCCTTCAAATATCCGTCAAAATCCTTCAAATAATGCACCAATCCAAAGATCATCTTTACAGCATGTGAAGTAGACAAATATACATTTTGGGTGAGAATTGTTCTTTGAAAAGTCATTTATACAATGTGATTAATGCTGTAATGTGAAAAACTCCAAATAAACCAACGTTTTTTTATCATCTAAAAACTATTTAAATAATCATCCACATTATCAAAAAGTCTACTTAAAATTTTACTTACAGCGAAAAAAATATTTTATAAAAATCTAATTAGATGTTTATTGCAAAGCTAATAAGATCAAAGTTGTAATGAGAACATGAAGAAAAGGGATTAGCCAATAAATTTAAATTTCAAACAATACCATCGAAGAGTTGCATTCATAAAACATCATATAAACACATTAAATTTATAACCATGGATAAATATTTCTTTGATTGTATTTAGCTTACAACCTGATACAGTAGAACCTCACCAAAAAGAACTTAAGCTTTTATTTCATAGCGAGCCTGAATAGAATCTAATACTTAAGAGATGTCATTATAAATTTCAGTCTAGAAAGTTTTTAAAAGGTTCTTTTCTGAGGGGAAATGTTTAAACAAGTTGAACATAAAAGACATCTTTTTTGGAAAATAGCCCAAAGGAAAAAATGTTGTTTTCCCTACCATCGACATGAACAAAAAGTGATCAAAGCAAAAATTACAAATGCGCATCCATGAAATAAGCGCGAAATCATTTGCTATATTTAAGACCAATTTTTTAAGATTGTCTGCATTCTGACTAAAATTCCAAATTATAAACGCCTAATTCAACACTTGAAGCTGATACTTCAAATAAGACCTTAAAGGTGACCTTTTCCAGACCTAACCTTTGTTCAGGCTCTTGTTTAAGACCTCAAATTTCGGCCTAAAGGTTCTTAAAAAAGCAGATTCTTTCGTGTGGTTCTTAAAACCAAGTTCTTTCGTTCGGCTAAAGGTTCGTAAAAAACCAGGTTTCTACTGCACAACAATTTGCAAGGGTACCAGTGGCCGGGTGAGCAGAGGGTGGTTTTTAAGGAGTTTGATGTATTTTCTTTAATTTATATATAATTAGTCATCTTTTATATGAATTCTTCAGAATTTTGTCAGAAAATTTCAATATTTACCTTACCTAGAACATAGATGGCTTATATTATTTTGAATGTTGCTAAGAGAGGGTCCATTAAAGTCCGTATGTAGACATGCGTCGTAAAGAGGACTTCTTAATATTGAAGTTAACAGCATCTTTTTGTGCAACTTCTGCTAGATATTTTGCAAGGAAGATTAAGAATGCTTGTGAAAAGTGTCGGCTAATGCGAACAAATCTGGCAGTTGTGGTTATAATTGGTACGTCCCTAGCAAAGATCTTGAATGGGTCCCATTCGCCCCATTCACTTTTACCTAGCAACTCGCGCAAAGCCTATATGAGAAAACTTTACAATCATAAGAATATACATGAATAGCAACAAAAACCTATATATTAGAACTTTAGGACTGTTAAGATATCACTTTCCAAATTAGAAGCTTTGGCTCTGGTTCGCTGGCAGCCAGTTTCATGAAGAATTCTAGCCCTGATCCAATCTTTTGTTTTCGTCGTAAATCCACGTATCCTCCACCAACGCTTACAACGTACATAGGTTTCATGAGAAACTCACGTCGACTTTCGTTGTCATTACCTGACACTGAGATTAGTGACGCATAATTGCCTTGCTGACTTTGCCTTGTGATCTTGTCTCTGGCAAGAGAAGCGCTTAGTTCCATTTCCGCCTCAAAACTGGTTGCACCAATACCGGATAGTGAGCTGGGATTCGATTCCCTATTTTGACCAAGCAAAGGTGTATAAACTGACTCAGGTTCCACTTTTTCATTAACATTAGATAGATTGAGATTTTGAGGTTGTGGGCTGGCAGTAGACTTGGTAGCTGTAGGCAGTGTTTTGGAGCTTGGAGTGCTAAAATTGCCTTGCAAAAAGGGCATTTGATTTCTTCTTGCTGTTTGGGAAGTCCAAGGTTCTTCTTTGGCTTCGGAGGCAGCCTTTGGGAAAACATCACTTTGGCTTCTTGATTTGGTTGGCCCTTTGTGTTCTTCTGTCTCTATCTCTGAAAACGAAGTTAACCTCGTGTCCTTGCTTTGCACTGTGCCTACATCAACATTAACTCTACCTTCAATACTCATATTAGTCTTTACGTCTGTAATTTTGATAAATATTGGGCTTTTAACGTCTCTTGCGACCGCCTGAATGTCCTCCTCTTCCTGACGTTCGAAATCAAGCTCAGGCTCTTCTTCATCTGGAAGATCAGGGAGGGGTATATCAGCTGCTCGTACTTCCATCAGGGCTGATTCCGCAGGCAGCTGTTCTTCTTTCATGGGAATAGCTTCACCAGATTGATCCTTTAAAAGAAAATACAGATTTTAACTAAAATCATGAAATAAA
Source organism: Rhopilema esculentum (assembly GCF_013076305.1). Next base: position 3,156,266 of record NW_027019541.1, on the reverse strand, counting down.
AAAACCAAGTTTGAATAGCACTTTAAAGGCTCCCCTGCAACCAGCATACCTTGTCTTTTACTCGAGGAGTTTGGACAATATTTGTTATTTTCATGCAGTATGATTTTAGGCCGGTCTTAAAGATAAAGTTGCAAAGCATGCCGGTTGCGGAAGAGCCTTTAAAGCTAGGTAGATAGCTCTACTAGAACCAACAGTATTCTCCTGAAACATGACGTCACCAGTCATCCTGTACTCAAGGATATATTTGCAAAAAACGAACAGCATACCTCGCCTGATTCAAAAACATTCTTATTCTGTTCCTCAATGCCTTGCCCCTTTTGTTCAGTGCCATTCTTTTCTTCATCAGCACATCCTTTATTATCTGTTCTTACTTTGTCATCATTGATGCTGACATCTGGTACCGTGGCCTTGAGGTTTTCATATTCTTTACCAAGGCTTTTGTCCCATTCCTTTGACCTTTCATACAAAGTTTTTGCAGGCAGTTCAGGAAGAGGCTCATTTTCATATTTTCTAACGATATCTTCAGGGGGTTCTTTAACACCTGTCATACTGTCTTCCTGGGTACTGTCTTTTATTTCACCTCCCTGGGCTTCTGTAGACGAATCTTTAGCGTTCCCTTTCTTCTTCACAGTTGCATAAGGAGCAGTAACCCCTTTAGCTGCTGGAATCGGCTCTTCATAGCCAGAATTAGTTTTCTCCACCATTACAAACCCAGAACTACTCAGAGACCTCTCAGAAGATTTTTCAGCTGTTTTCTCCGAAGTCTCTTCTTGCAAATCGAAACCTGCAAAATTTCCTAACATCTCAGCGAAATTGGTCTCAGCAATTGAAGGCATGGCACCTGGAGCATTAACCAATTTGACTGTCCCTTGTGGGGCTTTGTTTGATCCATTTGGCTGTCTGATCTCAACTGAAAATCCTGGTCCATTTTTCTTCATTCTGGGTGGAACCGCTTTAAGCTTGTCTTCGATGAAAGAGAATTCTGTATCAGAATCCATTGACTCGTCACTATTATAACTTCCTTGACAATCCTGCATTTCCAGCGTATCTGCCGAAAACTGCGGATCAATGTTTTTCACCTTATCTCCAAATGAGCTCAACCATTGTTCATAGGCCGTTTTTTGTCTAGTGCCTTTGGTTTGGTTATTTTCTTGCTCTAACGCGAAGTAATATGGCTCGTTGCCAGCATCGGACGGCGTTTCATTTCGATTTGCAGCTCCATGTTCCAGGTAAGGCAGGTTAAGGCCTGTAGCTGCTTCATCAAATGGATCAAAATAGAACAAAGAACGTGCAATAGCATCATCGCTTTCTGTAACATAAAAACACAGTGCCGTCAAATCTATTACATTCAATGAAGATATTTCTAAAAATTGAGAAGTCGCTAGTATAAACCTGCGTGGCTCGAAAACAACCAAAACTTTTATAAACTTTGAATTTTAGTTTTGTTTCTTCAAAATGCAGGCTAGTATACCAGCTTCAACGTTTGAAAAACTAACATGAGTTTAATCGGTTCTGATTTTCAAACTTTTTATTATCACCTTAGATAATTTTCTCTTAACGTTTAACTGACGAGTTTCCCAATGAGTAGAAGAAGAATATCTGTTGCCATTTAAGGAGCAGTAAAATTCATCAAACAAGTGAACAGCAAAATAAGCCGACTTAAAGACCATAATGCAATACTTCAATATAAGAGATTGCTGCAACAAGGATAAGACTTTACATGCACAATACAAGGTCAAATAAGCATCACTTACGCCCTTTTGCAGCAGCCCTTGGTTTGAAAGCTCTCTCAACCCTAAACGCGTGCAAACAGCGAACAGCGTTTTCGTGGCCGTGAAACGAGACGCATGGCTTGCCTGATACTTGAGGAACACCACCAAGACGAGGCAAGGGATAAGTAACAACGACGCCGATATCAGTGCCAACCCAGAGCAATCCACCTCGTGCCATCAGCGTTGTGATGTAGGCCTTGTCAATATTCAGATTTTGAATTTGGCAATCAATATCTAAATATAAAAGGATAACAGGTGTCACTCAAACTGAAACTAGTGAAACTTCAGCCTTGTTCAAGCCGTTGCGACATTTTACTTCACGACGTTCGACATTTGTGTCGGGTGGGGATGTTGAGAACGTTTGGAAACTTTTTAAATGCTGAGGTGATGCTAAGCGACGTTCAGAGATGTTTAGCGATGTTCATAGAGATTTAACGATGTTCATAGATGTTTAGCGTTGTTCATAGATGTTTAGCAATGTTCATAGATGTTTAGCGATGATCATAGATGTTTAGCAATGTTCATAGATGTTTAGCAATGTTCTTAGATGTTTAGCAATGTTCATAGATGTTTAGCGATGTTCATAGATGCTTAACAATGTTCATAGATGTTTAGCAATGTTCATAGATGTTTAGCGATGTTCATAGATGTTAAGCGATGTTCAAAGATGTTCAGAGATGTTGACCGATTTTCTGTATTTTTAAGTTATGTTGAGTTATGTTGAGCGATGTGCAAAGAATTTTTTTTCGTGCACGAATACAAGGATGTAAACGTGCATTTCACATCAAAATGTTGCAAAAATACGTGTAATATTCCTCGGAGAAATCTTAAAACGAAACTAGAAGCCGGTTTCATAATACCAGGCGGTGTGACAGATTGCAGTAAAAATCAAACCCAAAAGCATTTTCCAAGACAAACTGCAAACTGAGTTGTTTTCTATTCAAACAGTATAACACAACCTTCCAAGTGATTAATATACCTCGAACAGTTTAATAGCTGGAACTGGGTCAGCATTGGCCCTTAATAAACCTAGCTTCGTAAGTCCTCGAATAAGCCTCTTGAAAAAAATTTCACTAAAAGAATTTTTCCGGGGCTTATTCGAAAGGGGAGAGGGCTCTTTCAAAAGTGGGGGTTATTTAGCAGCAGCCAAATAATGTACCATGATAAATTTTCCTCCCATATTTGAGGCTGCTCAGTATGCTTACAAATGAAGATATAGTTGGATAAACCTATTGTTGTCCATAAAGGTTTATTCGGAGGAGGGGGATTTTTATAAGGTTGGAGCTTTTTCGAGGAGTCGTGATATAGGGTGAAACAGGTCTGTTTGAGGCTCGGTTTTAGGTGTCAGTTGCTTTCTTGTTATTAGCTTTATTCACGTCTGCGTCAGCACTCTAAATGCAAAAAAATTAAAAAGATTTCTCGAACTTACCATTTCGCATTCTCTGTAGAGGGGTTGTCACACTAAGACTTTGAATACATTCATAGTTTTCATTATGGTATAAATGCAAAGTTGGGCTCTTCCGCTGTGAAGCCCAAACTCCAGATCCGTAGCTTACCAAATGCTTCACAGGAATTTTACTGTTTTCTCCTACATGTATTTTGTGCTGTAAAGAAAGGATAACAGTCTTCGGGTAAAATTCTGTGAAGTGAGAAGGAAGTTCGCAATTACCCTTTACTGTTCCTGCTACCCCTAAAACTGGATCAAAAAGTTTATCACGTGCTTTTTTCACAGTCATTTTCAGTGTTTTTTGAATCAAACTCATATATACATTTGCTTATTGAGAATGGAAAGTGAGTTGAGTTGCGTTTTGAGTCGCGCTACTTGTGTGAAATAATGCTAGACTGTTAGAATCTCTTTTCGACTGAAACTGTAGCAACTACACAAATTGCAACTACTATTTTACACAACCAACTACCAGAACATATATACAAATAACATATAACATATACTCTACAGCAGGATCAAACAAATAGATCGGAGTATGGCATGTGACTGATCTGTGTAAGTCACAAGGTCTTGCATTAGTTACAATATTTAAAACTAAGGATGATGAATCAAATAATAAAAAGGTCTCTTGTTATTCCTGTTGCCTGCAAAACAAACTCTTATTTCAACATTTTAAGATTTCAGGTTAGCACACAAAACAAATAAAATGAGGGTTAACGTAAAAAAGAAAAAAACAATCTTTAGGTGGTACAACTTGAAAAAAGCTTTGAAAAAAGCAAACGTTTGAGTAAATAAAAGCTTTTCGTCTTACACTCTACAGAGTTTAAAACGTCAGAACGATCGAAAACTCTACGCTAGAAAAAAAATTTTTATACATTTAAATATCTTATACATTATACATAAATAAATTTAAAATATTAAAAAAAACAAATCACACATTCGGGAAATTTCTTCTGTCCTGCTTCAAGAAATAATCGAAGACCAGAGGGAAGAGGAAGCAATTAGTTCTACAACTCAAAGAAGGAAAAATCGAAAATTTTGATTACGGTTTTCAGACTGTAATGAGTTGTGAGATCTTATAAACAGAAAGTTAACTCGTGTAAAAGTAGGAACACGGAAAGTGCATATGAAGTATAAGATGACCGGCACCTTTACGCTGACACGGTTGTTTTTTGTTATCTTCCGATCAAATAATCAGACAGGGCTTGCCTTTAACAGTTACAATGACACAGACGCGGCTTCTACCACGTGATACGTGTGATTGTCCGCAATGAAGGCTTGCCAGAAAAAACTACTTCCGCGTCAAAGCCTTAAATCAAAACAGCTTATTAAAACAAGGGTTCTTTGAATGTAAATATCAAGGAAGTCTTTATGAAGGAAGCTTGCGTAATGCTGCAGAAAACTTGAAGGAAGTGAATGAAATCTGTTACGTCGTTTCAGTAGAACTGCTTCAATTTTCGCTTCATATATTTTCGACAGTCGCTTTTCTCAATCTATGGTTTAAAATTGGAACGAGTCTCTGGTTGAGCAAACCGTAATATTAACATGGAAAGCAAGCTATGTTTCCATTTTTCCGTGCCCCTTGCATACAAAATATATATTTAGTTAGAAATAATTGTACTAGAAGACAGCAAAAACCTTGATCACCCTGAAACTGCTAGAGAATACCTATTCTTATTGACAGGATAAAAACAGTATGTTGATTTACAATACCAAATCTTTATGCTTTACCTGAACACCAAGTGTTTCGGAATCAAGGACATGAATGCAGTTGCCTGAAGCACACCACAATTGTCTCCGTGCTTCCGCTATGTCCATAACGGCAAAATTACTCAAGCAAACAATTACTGGGTTGTCAATATCCCATGATGAATCTACAAAAAAACAATATAATGCTGCTTAATATAAAGATATCTTTAAATAAAACATATTTTTTCATTACAGAGAGTCAGCTATTTATAGATGGCTTTCAGAGAATGTAGGAGTGTCTTCACGTACCGAACACTTATTCTAAAATTGCCTTTATATGCTTATTTTCTGAGGGGCCTATAAGAAGTGATGTTGAATGATGAAAAGAAGTGATGAAGAAATGATTACGGAGGAACTGAATTGTTGGTCTTAAAGGAATGGTGTGAGAATAAATAAATCGAAATAGAAGCTTGTTTTCCAATGGCTTTAAGCAGGTTTTGCAGATAAATAAATTCACAACAGTACAAGTCAAGGCCGCATTACTCCCAATTAAAGCTGTCTAGCAACGATCAGATATAACAGAGACATTGTCGGTTTCATCATAATTTTAAAATACCTAAATTATCATATCAAGTTTTACGTTAAGCAAAGTTGTTGAAGATTGATCCTTTTTTAGATTCTTTTAACTGGACAGGTTTTACTTTTTGATTGCCAGTTTGCCCAAGTCCACTACAGTATTCTCTCCAATTAATGGACAATCTAAAAGGCGGACACCTCTGATTAGCGGACACATTTTTTCCGCGATCGATCGTTTTCTGGTCAAAGTCTCATAAAAAACTTTCCGAAAGGCGGACACTTCCAATTAGCGGACACCTTGCTCTTGCCCCCATGGTCCACTAATTGGAGAGAACACTGAATTTAGTTAAAAGGTTGGATGAAACAACATCTTTAGAGACACGCAACTGAATTATAATAATCATAACTCTCATGGACTAAAAATAGAATAAACATACCTGCTTTTCTTCGGAAGCATGCTATTGTTCCATTTGCAACTCCACAAAACATTTTGTCATCAAAATGTCTAAAACAAAAGGACATCAGTTTTATTGTCTTTTGAGAGATCCTGCTTCTAGATTTCCTCGAAGGAGAGGGAAACTAAGGCAATCCAAAAATTCTAACAACCTGATGCAAGAAAGTTACCTGATGGTTGCATTAAACACGAAACTCGGAGTTACAACTTAGAATTGTCTGCTCTATACACCATATCTTGTACAGCTCTGCCTTTTCGGCACTGTAAGAGCAGTTTATGAAAGACTTCATGTCTAATATTTTAATTTTAGGCAAGTCATCATTTAACAGCTCCTAAACAATTCCCTGCAAATTTCAATAACTACTGAAATATTTTTGCATTTCTCACTAAGTAAGAAATAACTATCTTATCTTTTCTAGCTCATTTCTCTCATTATTACTAACGAGTTTCTGAAAACACGACTGTTAATTAAAAATTAATAGGCCTTATTGGATCTAAAAAATGGTTCAAGGGTGACTATGCAGGGGTGGTCTTTCGAGTGCGTACGCTGTGAGGGATCATCAATATCCTTAGGTTTCAATCTAGCGATTAACTTTGTGAAAACGTCTTAACAGGGTTGTTTGACTCTGAACTGAACTTCATAGGATCAGATTTTCAAGCTAATGAATAAAGAACAGTAGCAGGTCAAACGCTGAATTACCAAATATATTGTAGCAGATAAAGTGCAACTCAGTCAAGTTGTGCTTAAATTTTTTGGTGTCACTCTCTAAAGAAATTAATTTCGATATAGTTCCCATGGTATCTTTGAAGCTTTATAAATATGCTAGCAATAGCTTTCAAGCATTTATATCTTTGCAAGCATAAAATTAAAGAAAATAATGAAACTCTTGCAACGAGTCGAATGAAATCTTTTGTGGTTTATATTCTGTCGTTTTATACTCTTAATTTAGTTACTAGAAATATTTATTTCAAAACTCATCCTTTTCATTTACAAACCATGCAAATAGCTTCTTCACTAAAATAAGCAATGTAATACCAAGTAAATTATTTTATAAGTTGAAAATTAGTGTCATCAACTGTTTATCTCAGTTTCACTTATTTTTTGCTAAAATTCGCGACAGTCATGCCCATTTCCCCCAACACGGCAACCGGAGATCTTGCAACATTTAGATAGACAACGTCAGCAAAAGAAATAGCTTAAAACCCTAGAGTGCTGGTTGATAGGGAACAAGATTTTGGTCGTAAATCACTTACTTAAAGCAGAGAATAGCATCCCTGAGTTTTGTGGTCGCAACTTCCTCGTGGTCTTCTGAACTTGCATTGAAAATTTGTATCCTGCAAAAGATGAAATGCCTCCATCATCAAACAATCGGCATTGTGTTTTAGGATTGATACAGTCGGGTGCAGTGGTTTTTTATCAAACACATATAAGAGCGATGTTGAATAACGATTTTGACTTGCGATCAAAATTCACAAGAAATTTTATCAAAAAATCTTTTGCAATCCATTTAGTTGGACAATTTAGTCCATTTAGTATAAAATATGACTCTAAATTTTGTGAACAATGGAATTAATTGCAAATGATTTTGATTGCGATCAAATTTCACCCAGCATCTCACCTGTAATTTCGTCATCAAACAAGGGCGTCAAACGTATAGAACATTTCATCAATCGTTGTTTTTATTGAAAATTTTACCTCATGATTAGTGTATAATAAGCGATATAATATGACCCTCCAACTATTACAAGACATAGAAAACTATATATGTAGGCAATCAAGCCGAGCAGAAAACTACCGGAGCTCATCGATCTAATAGCAGCTACAATGCTTATTAATACATGCAATGCATTTTCCATACAGCAAAATTTTTCAGTTATATCAAAATTAGATCTTCAAAATTAGATGCAAAATTTACCCCTCTGAAATTACAGTATTTAATAATTTTCATATCTTGAAGATATAATTTTGTCTTTATTTCGTAGTGAAATATGTTAGTTTTGGCTACAAAATTGATTATACATTACCATAGATGTAGCGAACATTGATGAAGAAGTGTGTGTGTGTGTGTGGGGCGGGGGTGGGGGGGTGGGTGGTTTGGCACAAGTCGATAAAATAGGGGCATCTCCGTGAAGGTGCAAATAGCTGATTTAAACCAGTTTCTGAAAAGTGAGTGGGAGGTATGAACCCCCTGTGCCCCAGATTCTTACATCTACAGGACAGTCTCTTAAACGTAAAACGTTTCGTTATCCCATCCACCCCCACCCTTGAGCTATAATACAATGAAGATCTTCAAAGAATGGCTCTAGGCAAAAGTAACTGGCAAAGGAATAAAGAGTGACGCCTGAAACCATTTGTATAAGTACTTTTTATCTGTTAGAGAAATACCCAGGATAACCTTTAAAGCTTCAAAGGTGAAATTTTCCTCGATCTCGGAAACGCAGCTATTCCTGGACACCTGGCGTAGTTTGGCAATTAGTATTCCTTATCATCTCGGTTTCCTAATTAATAACTCACAAAAACGTATTTTGTGACAAAGTGCTCTGATAAATTTTCCAATACAAATACTGGCGAAGCCCTTTCTAGCGTAATTTCATAACTTGGAGCATGAAAGAGAACCGCGAACATATGCCTTTAGGCGAATGAACCCAACATCTCGTTATCATAAGAACTCCCTGTGTACCTTCCTAGGGCGTGGAGCCAGTTATTAAGGGTGATATGCAGCAAAACACATTTCGAATAGTGGTAATATCGTTACTACTGTCAATAACGGGGATGGCGATTGGAAGATAAGAATAGTGAAGAACTATCGGTCTGCCCTGTCTTTTTCTACAATTTTCTTTGGATGACTTGCTTTCAGAGTTCTCACTATACACCTACATTTTATAAAGAACTTTAACAAAATTCTGTTATACGAGTTTCTTAATTTTCTACTTCATTTTGGTACACAATGTTTCTTAAGGATGTTTTTTACACGAAAACTTTATTTCACACAATTCATCAACCCTAATTGTCATATAAACATAATTAAGATTTTATTTGAGTCAATAGGTAGCGAAAACTACTGCAGTTGTCGCAAAGGTCCAAAAAATATTTTTTTTTTAATAGCAAACAAAGCTACCTAAAATGTACACAAATTTTTAAAGAATGTTGAAAAAATCAGAAGAGATGTCACAAACTGTGGCAGGAAATCAAAATGTACGAAACTGACAGTTTGAGAACTCAAATCAAATATAAAATGATTGATAACACAACATCAAACTTTTTTTTAATTTTTTAAGCTCTTGTCCGAAAGCTTCGAGACTTTGAAAGAGGGTTTTGTATATAAGATGGGCTAGTGTAAAGTGACCTAGCAATAACACAGGTTTAAAGATTGACGGTACATAGGTTTAAAAATCAATTAAAGGTAATTTCCTGAGATCAGACCACAAAAAGAGTTGTAGCTGGAAAAAGCGATTCGACGTATTTGAGTAGGTTTAATCAAAACTCCGATTCTGTTTGCACCTGCGAACCCAGGACTTTAAATCAGCGAAAACTCTAACCAATCTTGTAAGCAATGTTACCCTTAGAGTGAGACCTTTCTGATATTTGGGACACTCTTTATTCTGCCATCTGATTAATCCACCCAACTTGAACTTGATTTTAATTCAGATTAAGCTGATAAAAAAATCCTTATTTCTGTTTGCAACTCATTTGTGACAAGTTGGACACTGCATTTGCATACGTTGAAATCTATATTCTAAATGTATTGTTGCTGGATCGCTGACTTTTAAAGTAATGGATTAACTCAATGAATATCAAACAAAATTATCTAAAATCTAGATCTCTTTTATCTCTTTCCAAAATCATTGAAAATTTGTAATTTAAATCGTTATGAATGGAATTTTTTAAAGTAACATATTCTTTTAAGACCATTTCTCCGTTCGTAGTAACGAGATATTTTGGACGCGCTTCCAAAATCCTTTTTATCGCGTTAATCTCAACTGAAAGTGGTCGACAAATCGACTTACGCGTCCTCTTTAAACCATTGTCAATACAGTAATTTATGTACACACATTGCTTGGATCCAGTGGTGCAAGAGCACTAAGGTCTCAAAGGAGGGGAGGGGGGCTATTCTGCGTGGTCCCCTTTTTTGTCTTTTAAAGCTCGATACCCCTGTTTGGACTCTTTGGAACCTTGCAAGCAAGGATGCAAATTATGATGCAATTTAAGGAAAAATACTCTACAGAAAATCTTTATGTATCAAGTTCATTACAGTTATATATAATGTCATCCTCCCTAGCAGCTATATAAAATATCACATACTTATTCATCGTACACAAAATGTAAAATAGACAAGCTTGGTAGGGACTGTTATGCTACATAACCCCTAACAATATACAGCTAAGCCTCAATAACCAGACTGGGTCAACTGAAGGTACACATTAATGTTGCACAATGATGTTCATCAAACTGTCCAAGAATGAATCTAGTATTTCAGCAATGCACCTAGTGACCTTGGATGGGTATTAATGTAACAAAATTGGCACTGAAGACACGATCAATTCAGAATTTATTTGTACTTAAACTCTTTTTCGGATTTAAAACAAAAGCGGAAAACCGAGAGGTCACCGGAGATATTTTTCACTTCCTTAACGATCTGTAGAAACAACGATCTTTTATTTGGTCTTCAATAAGAATTGTCTTCTTTTACATTCATCGAAACAAACAAAACAAGCATTTAAATGCAACCTAGAACTCCTAAGCGGATTTTCCGACACCCCTAATGCCTTAACAACAAAGCTTTTTGCAAGGCAACGATTTGCACTTGAGGACATGCTGGAACAGCATACCGCACTACAAACATATTTCATAAAACTCACGTTTCAGCTGGTTCACATATACCTTGTAACATTTTCTAAAGATATTAGAAGCAAAAACCTGGCAAATATTGTCCCATAATTATTTTAGGATCTTAAAAACAAGACCAACATAAATCATAAGCCACTAAAGGGTCAATTTTCCTCAACAAATAGCACACTGTTCTATTATTTGGCACAAAGCCATAGAGTTTACGGTACCATCTCAGCTCGGGTATATGATTTTATCATCCGCGTAGGTTAGGTTTTATAGACAATGAAACATTGTTTCTCTTTTTGTCGTTGCTTGAAAGCCGCATTCGACCCGTTCGGTCGCAATTGATAAATGTGTTCATTTTATTCGTGACAAGGCTCAGGAAATATAAGTGTCTCGAAATCTTTAAAAAATTTTCAGTCGAAAGGAGTATGATGCAAATAAAACTAGAAAACTAAACCCTAAAAAACTGAAAATTAAATATAAAAACATAAGAATAAAGCTAAAAGCTTGACTAAATCTAAAAACTAAAGTCAACTTGACTAAACAAAACAAAAGAGACGAAACTAAACTAAAAGTAAAATAGAATGAGGTAAGTAAAGTAACGAACGGAACGTACCGGAACGTAAGGTAACGCAACGTTATGTTACGTTAATGTTGACCTTAGTTTTTAGATTTAGTTAAGCTTTAAGCTTTATTCTTATGTTTTTAAAGTTAAGTAAAAAAAAGTAAATTTAAAGTAAAGAGAGTAAAGTAAAGTAAAGTAAAGTAAAGTAAAGCAAAGTAAAGTAAAGTAAAGTAAAGTAAAGTAAAGTAAAGTAAAGTAAAGTAAAGTAAAGTAAAGTAAAGTAAAGTAAAGTAAAGTAAAGTAAAGTAAAGTAAAGTAAAGTAAAGTAAAGTAAAGTAAAGTAAAGGAAAGTGAAGTAAAGTAAAGTAAAGTAAAGTAAAGTAAAGTAAAGTAAAGTAAAGTAAAGTAAAGTAAAGTAAAGTAAAGTAAAGTAAAGTAAAATAAAGTAAAGTAAAGAAAAGTAAAGTAAAATAAAGTAAAGTAAAGTAAAGTAAGTAAAATAAAGTAAAGTAAAGTAAAGTAAAGTAAAGTAAAGTAAAGAAAGTTAAGTAAAGTAAAGTAAAAGTAAGTAAAGTAAAGTAAAGTAAAGTAAAGTAAAGTAAAGTAAAGTAAAGTAAAGTAAAGTAAAGTAAAGTAAAGTAAAGTAAAGTAAAGTAAAGTAAAGTAAAGTAAAGTAAAGTAAAGTAAAGGAAAAAGTAAAGTAAAGTAAAGTAAAGTAAAGGAAAGTGAAGTAAAGTAAAGTAAAGGAAAGTAAAGTAAAGTAAAGGAAAGTGAAGTAAAGGAAAGTGAAGTAAAGTAAAGTAAAGTAAAGTAAAGTAAAGTAAAGTAAAGTAAAGTAAAGTAAAGTAAAGTTAAGTAAAGTACAGTAAAGTAAAGTAAAGTAAAGTTAAGTTAAAGTAAAGTACAGTAAAGTAAAGTAAAGTTAAGTAAAGTAAAGTAAAGTAAAGTTAAGTAAAGTAAAGTAAAGTAAAG
>NW_027019541.1:3083056-3143857 GCF_013076305.1 Rhopilema esculentum | reverse complement strand
AGATGCAAAATTTACCCCTCTGAAATTACAGTATTTAATAATTTTCATATCTTGAAGATATAATTTTGTCTTTATTTCGTAGTGAAATATGTTAGTTTTGGCTACAAAATTGATTATACATTACCATAGATGTAGCGAACATTGATGAAGAAGTGTGTGTGTGTGTGTGGGGCGGGGGTGGGGGGGTGGGTGGTTTGGCACAAGTCGATAAAATAGGGGCATCTCCGTGAAGGTGCAAATAGCTGATTTAAACCAGTTTCTGAAAAGTGAGTGGGAGGTATGAACCCCCTGTGCCCCAGATTCTTACATCTACAGGACAGTCTCTTAAACGTAAAACGTTTCGTTATCCCATCCACCCCCACCCTTGAGCTATAATACAATGAAGATCTTCAAAGAATGGCTCTAGGCAAAAGTAACTGGCAAAGGAATAAAGAGTGACGCCTGAAACCATTTGTATAAGTACTTTTTATCTGTTAGAGAAATACCCAGGATAACCTTTAAAGCTTCAAAGGTGAAATTTTCCTCGATCTCGGAAACGCAGCTATTCCTGGACACCTGGCGTAGTTTGGCAATTAGTATTCCTTATCATCTCGGTTTCCTAATTAATAACTCACAAAAACGTATTTTGTGACAAAGTGCTCTGATAAATTTTCCAATACAAATACTGGCGAAGCCCTTTCTAGCGTAATTTCATAACTTGGAGCATGAAAGAGAACCGCGAACATATGCCTTTAGGCGAATGAACCCAACATCTCGTTATCATAAGAACTCCCTGTGTACCTTCCTAGGGCGTGGAGCCAGTTATTAAGGGTGATATGCAGCAAAACACATTTCGAATAGTGGTAATATCGTTACTACTGTCAATAACGGGGATGGCGATTGGAAGATAAGAATAGTGAAGAACTATCGGTCTGCCCTGTCTTTTTCTACAATTTTCTTTGGATGACTTGCTTTCAGAGTTCTCACTATACACCTACATTTTATAAAGAACTTTAACAAAATTCTGTTATACGAGTTTCTTAATTTTCTACTTCATTTTGGTACACAATGTTTCTTAAGGATGTTTTTTACACGAAAACTTTATTTCACACAATTCATCAACCCTAATTGTCATATAAACATAATTAAGATTTTATTTGAGTCAATAGGTAGCGAAAACTACTGCAGTTGTCGCAAAGGTCCAAAAAATATTTTTTTTTTAATAGCAAACAAAGCTACCTAAAATGTACACAAATTTTTAAAGAATGTTGAAAAAATCAGAAGAGATGTCACAAACTGTGGCAGGAAATCAAAATGTACGAAACTGACAGTTTGAGAACTCAAATCAAATATAAAATGATTGATAACACAACATCAAACTTTTTTTTAATTTTTTAAGCTCTTGTCCGAAAGCTTCGAGACTTTGAAAGAGGGTTTTGTATATAAGATGGGCTAGTGTAAAGTGACCTAGCAATAACACAGGTTTAAAGATTGACGGTACATAGGTTTAAAAATCAATTAAAGGTAATTTCCTGAGATCAGACCACAAAAAGAGTTGTAGCTGGAAAAAGCGATTCGACGTATTTGAGTAGGTTTAATCAAAACTCCGATTCTGTTTGCACCTGCGAACCCAGGACTTTAAATCAGCGAAAACTCTAACCAATCTTGTAAGCAATGTTACCCTTAGAGTGAGACCTTTCTGATATTTGGGACACTCTTTATTCTGCCATCTGATTAATCCACCCAACTTGAACTTGATTTTAATTCAGATTAAGCTGATAAAAAAATCCTTATTTCTGTTTGCAACTCATTTGTGACAAGTTGGACACTGCATTTGCATACGTTGAAATCTATATTCTAAATGTATTGTTGCTGGATCGCTGACTTTTAAAGTAATGGATTAACTCAATGAATATCAAACAAAATTATCTAAAATCTAGATCTCTTTTATCTCTTTCCAAAATCATTGAAAATTTGTAATTTAAATCGTTATGAATGGAATTTTTTAAAGTAACATATTCTTTTAAGACCATTTCTCCGTTCGTAGTAACGAGATATTTTGGACGCGCTTCCAAAATCCTTTTTATCGCGTTAATCTCAACTGAAAGTGGTCGACAAATCGACTTACGCGTCCTCTTTAAACCATTGTCAATACAGTAATTTATGTACACACATTGCTTGGATCCAGTGGTGCAAGAGCACTAAGGTCTCAAAGGAGGGGAGGGGGGCTATTCTGCGTGGTCCCCTTTTTTGTCTTTTAAAGCTCGATACCCCTGTTTGGACTCTTTGGAACCTTGCAAGCAAGGATGCAAATTATGATGCAATTTAAGGAAAAATACTCTACAGAAAATCTTTATGTATCAAGTTCATTACAGTTATATATAATGTCATCCTCCCTAGCAGCTATATAAAATATCACATACTTATTCATCGTACACAAAATGTAAAATAGACAAGCTTGGTAGGGACTGTTATGCTACATAACCCCTAACAATATACAGCTAAGCCTCAATAACCAGACTGGGTCAACTGAAGGTACACATTAATGTTGCACAATGATGTTCATCAAACTGTCCAAGAATGAATCTAGTATTTCAGCAATGCACCTAGTGACCTTGGATGGGTATTAATGTAACAAAATTGGCACTGAAGACACGATCAATTCAGAATTTATTTGTACTTAAACTCTTTTTCGGATTTAAAACAAAAGCGGAAAACCGAGAGGTCACCGGAGATATTTTTCACTTCCTTAACGATCTGTAGAAACAACGATCTTTTATTTGGTCTTCAATAAGAATTGTCTTCTTTTACATTCATCGAAACAAACAAAACAAGCATTTAAATGCAACCTAGAACTCCTAAGCGGATTTTCCGACACCCCTAATGCCTTAACAACAAAGCTTTTTGCAAGGCAACGATTTGCACTTGAGGACATGCTGGAACAGCATACCGCACTACAAACATATTTCATAAAACTCACGTTTCAGCTGGTTCACATATACCTTGTAACATTTTCTAAAGATATTAGAAGCAAAAACCTGGCAAATATTGTCCCATAATTATTTTAGGATCTTAAAAACAAGACCAACATAAATCATAAGCCACTAAAGGGTCAATTTTCCTCAACAAATAGCACACTGTTCTATTATTTGGCACAAAGCCATAGAGTTTACGGTACCATCTCAGCTCGGGTATATGATTTTATCATCCGCGTAGGTTAGGTTTTATAGACAATGAAACATTGTTTCTCTTTTTGTCGTTGCTTGAAAGCCGCATTCGACCCGTTCGGTCGCAATTGATAAATGTGTTCATTTTATTCGTGACAAGGCTCAGGAAATATAAGTGTCTCGAAATCTTTAAAAAATTTTCAGTCGAAAGGAGTATGATGCAAATAAAACTAGAAAACTAAACCCTAAAAAACTGAAAATTAAATATAAAAACATAAGAATAAAGCTAAAAGCTTGACTAAATCTAAAAACTAAAGTCAACTTGACTAAACAAAACAAAAGAGACGAAACTAAACTAAAAGTAAAATAGAATGAGGTAAGTAAAGTAACGAACGGAACGTACCGGAACGTAAGGTAACGCAACGTTATGTTACGTTAATGTTGACCTTAGTTTTTAGATTTAGTTAAGCTTTAAGCTTTATTCTTATGTTTTTAAAGTTAAGTAAAAAAAAGTAAATTTAAAGTAAAGAGAGTAAAGTAAAGTAAAGTAAAGTAAAGTAAAGCAAAGTAAAGTAAAGTAAAGTAAAGTAAAAGTAAAGTAAAGTAAAAGTAAAGTAAAGTAAAGTAAAGTAAAGTAAAGTAAAGTAAAGTAAAGTAAAGTAAAGTAAAGTAAAGTAAAGTAAAGTAAAGTAAAGTAAAGTAAAGGAAAGTAAAGTAGAGTAAAGTAAAGTAAAGTAAAGTAAAGTAAAGTAAAGTAAAGTAAAGTAAAGTAAAGTAAAGTAAAGTAAAGGAAAGTGAAGTAAAGTAAAGTAAAGTAAAGTAAAGTAAAGTTAAGTAAAGTAAAGTAAAGTAAAGTAAAGTTAAGTAAAGTAAAGTAAAGTAGAGTAAAGTAAAGTAAAGTAAAGTAAAGTAAAGTAAAGTAAAGTAAAGTAAAGTAAAAAGTAGTAAAGTAAGTAAAGTAAAGTAAAGTAAAGTTAAGTAAAGTAAAGTAAAGTAAAGTAAAGTAAAGTAAAGTAAAGTTAAGTAAAGTAAAGTAAAGTAAAGTAAAGTAAAGTAAAGAAAAGTAAAGTAAAGTAAAGTAAAGTTAAAGTAAAGTAAAGTAAAGTAAAGTAAAGTAAAGTAAAGTAAAGTAAAGTAAAGTAAAGTAAAGTAAAGTAAAGTAAAGTAAAGTAAAGTAAAGTAAAGTAAAGTAAAGTAAAAGAAAAGTAAAAGAAAAGTAAAGTAAAGTAAAGTAAAGTAAAGTAAAGTAAAGTAAAGTAAAGTAAAGTAAAGTAAAGTAAAGTAAAGTAAAGTAAAGTAAAGTAAAGTAAAGTAAAGTAAAGTAAAGTAAAGTAAAGTAAAGTAAAGTAAAGGAAAGTGAAGTAAAGTAAAGTAAAGTAAAGTAAAGTAAAGTAAAGTTAAGTTAAGTAAAGTTAAGTAAAGTACAGTAAAGTAAAGTAAAGTAAAGTAAAGTAAAGTAAAGTAAAGTAAAGTAAAGTAAAGTAAAGTAAAGTAAAGTAAAGTAAAGTAAAGTAAAGTAAAGTTAAGTTAAGTAAAGTAAAGTAAAGTAAAGTAAAATAAAATAAATACACAAACTATTAACAAATGATATACAGGTTGACCACACAGCACAATTGGCCAAAGCTGAGAACACTCTGGATGAGTTCTTTACGGAAACGGTTCGGTTAGGAAAGACAATAAAAAAGATTCACCTTCCTGACATCGTGCCACACCAGACCAGCGTTTTTTGCGCCGTTGGATCGCCAAATCTTCCCGGCTTATCTTTAACAGCCTCAGCTGCAAGTATTCGAGCCTCGCAAGCATTAAAGCTCTCGATGACATGAGGCACCGATGACATACACATCTCCATCAATGTTATTTGCCCAGCGTGGTCAGTCCCACTGAAAATCCATAGAACTGGCTTTGTCGAGCCATTAGGGGTTATTTCTAGAATTTTCTCGATCTAAAAAGAAAAAATTAAGGTTTAACTTGAATCTTTTTGCTTATATGGATATATGGATAACTACAGGGGCGCGCAACTATGGTTTTCTTCAGGGGACGAAACCTTCAGTCCTTCGTTTCGAAACAATACCGTTTTAAATCAATAAATGTTGCAGGGTCATAGCACATGCGCATTAATAACAGTATTCGCACGGCTGTTCTGTTTGGGACCACACAACTTCCCGCCAGAGCTTCAAGTGATAATGCGCATGTGCAATGACCATGAAACGGGGGCTAGTGCATGTCTGGAAGACGGGCATGATTCATCTCCCGAACAAGGTTCCCAAGGGTAACACAATGACCGTTTCTTCCTCTCTTTCTTACAAATTCAATGGACGTCCAATAATTGTTTTTCATAGCCATATCAAACAATTCATTTGCTGACAATTGAATTTTAGAATATATTACAATTTCAAGGCATTAATCTGTCATATTACCTTAAATATTACTTTGCAAAATGGCAAAAAATACAACTTAATTAGCAAGGAAATTTCAAATTGATCATAACACTAATTGAAGTCCTATGTCTTGCCTTGTAGCGCACAATTTGATGGGTTCAAATTGATATCCTACGGCAGTTCAAATAAATGCAATGATTTATTCTAGACAGAGAACGATTCATCGACGTGGCTCGTTAACCAATATCTTCGTCACAATCACCAACACATAATGATTTGTTTGGTCAAAGACGATTACGAGAAAGCCCAATTTAGAAATGATCGGCTTTTGCAAACTTCCTTTTGGTCTATTATCTCCATCTTCCAGACACACGAACACGCAAAAGCTCCTTGTGACGAAACCATCTACAAAATCGAATTCTCCCTCAATACTATGAAGTGAACACTCAAACCACGAAATGACACTCAAATGAGACGAGAAGCTTAAGAAAAAGTGTTAAATCTCAAAATTACAGAGAGCGAATTGGAGTTTCGAAGAGTTGCAGTGTGAACTCAAAAACAGCGCTCAAAGTTACACGTTTATGTCGCTATGACATACAGTAAACAATTAACAAAGGTGTTAAATAGAACTGAGAAACAAAGAACAAAGAATAAGAATAAGGGACTACTTGTAAAATTACAAAATAATTTTGGTTTTCCTCTTCTGTTGTAAACAAACACACGTGCTTTGTTTTGATTCTTCAACTGCTATTTGATGAACAAAACTAACAAAGCATGCTCGTTAATAGTAAGGTCCTTTTGGTAGCAAAAAACTGACAGTATTCATTATAAGAATTTTGACAGATGGTTGATCCTAAATGCATGACCACGAACAACAGATATACAGAAATAGCTATTATAAGCGAGAATGAATCAATGAAAATCAGTTAGAAAGGAACAACGGTGCTTTATGTGATCGCAATTGCAGTGTGTGGTTGATTAGGTTAGAAAGCAAAGCCCTTCAAATAATATAGCGACAAATTCGCGACAATTACGGAAATTAAAGTTTCTAGAGTTTTCTCAGCAACCAAGGTTTTCATCTGCAAATACACGACTAATAGACGAGACGGCGAAAAGTTGTAGCGTAGGAAATTTGGATGAATTTAATAGTCATTGCACCTAAGCGAATAGTCATTAGACTCAACTCTTAGGCATTTCAGACTGTTCATGGTGGTACATTGATCCCCAAAAATTTCAGATGGTTTAATTTCGGAGGTTTACTATTTGGACAATTCCGGACAACAATGTAAAAGGCGCTAGGAAACTGGGGAACTCGCAAATTAACCATTCCCAATTTTGGAGGAAGCCGGGACACTAATAGTGCTTGACAATGAGTATACTGACAACGATATAGTCTATGGCCAGTAAAATTTTTGGAGGGTAATTTTTGAGGACCTTGTATTGTCCAACATTGTTACCGTACGAAATTTTCGGGGACAGATCATGATTGATCTACTCATTGACATGATAAACCTAGTGTTGCACAAATGTACGACAGTCCTGCACAATCGTACAATTGTATAATACAAATGTAGGCAGTATTTCTACGCTGACTTGATGTCATTGGTGTCATCAAGGAAGAGAAACTAACCACACAAATTGCGAGGCGTGGCAGGATGGTAAGGCAACATTAGTTAGAGTATGTTCCGACGACAAAGCTTAATATCCTGGTCTCAACAAGAGATTCCTGAATTTTCTAACGATTGAAGGAAATTACATCATCGACATGAACTTTAATCTTTAACAAAAGTGTGGTAAACAGAATTCAATTTTAAACGAGGATATTTGCGGTAGGATACGATAAGGAAGCTGCAAAACCATTTCATACCGAACAAAAGTCGACTGAAGGGATGACAAGATTTTAACGGCCAGGAGTTGGTCATCAGCATCAGACAATCTGCACTGTGTTCCTTTTAGGCAATGTATTCTGTTTGTATTTGACAGTGCAATGTATTCTTGAAAGAAAATTTAGAACCACGCCCCCAAAACCAGAAACAAGTGTGATATATTGAGGCAGCAGTGAGAAGATAGAAGGGAAAGAAACTGCTCACAAAGACTAACGATGGTCAGGGCAAGTGTGCTCTGAAAGCGCTGTGTTTTTTAAGTGTCGATTCCATAGGAATTTGCCTTACCTTTCTTTAAATTTACTCTAGCCTTATATTTATTAAAATAAAGATGTATTTATTAATCAGTGTAACAATTGAAGACATTTCTAAGTTGCAATTAGAAATGGCTCGACGCATAATAGGTTCAAAGTTCAAAGAAACGCATAATGTAAATGGTAGATAAAGACTTGATGGGCCAGGAAGCTTTCGAGAAAGGAAGCATCAGAAATATTCTTCTTTCGTGTTATGTTTTCAAGTAAAAGATTGTCGGACAAATCACTATAAGCATATTGCAAACCAAGAAGGAAATTAAAGATCAGATTCACAAGTCCGAGAAACCTTGGTAAACGATTTCGTATAGAATAGATTTCAAAGAGCCACTAAATCGTTGTACTTTTGGCAAATAGCAACCAAACAATTGACTGATTGAAGGCGTGTGGTGCCAATTGGTTACTCTGTGGTTCGCGGAAGCAACCAAGCCCTAATCATAGAACTGAGCAATTTTTGTAAACAGGCAGAGCCACTGATAAAAACAAGAAGCCCGAAATACGTAAAAGATATCTCCAGATCGACTTGCTGTTTTGTTTCATAAAAAATTACATTGATAAGACTTGCAGTTTCCACAAACTTTCAAGCATTACAATGCTCTCTCGATAGAATGAAACTGTATGCTTACAAGACTTAGCTGTGTTTATCACCGCCCGTTTAATCAATAATAGTAAAGAAAGCTTTGTATAAAAATTGAGTTCTTTGATAAATGGAGAAGTTCAATGATATTCAACTAGCATATCTACAAAACAAAGAATGCAGTCCGCTTAACTTATACGAACAAACAACTATCAAAAACCTTTAGAACTTAAAAACACGTCGGAAATATGGAAAACAGCTATAATGGAATAAAGGACTATAAATTTAATGATTTGATAACTGTGATATAATTATAACGATATAAAATTGGGATAAAGACTCTTTGTGGCGGCCAAAATGTTTCTTAAACGGAATGAGAGGTGTCTTTTGTACTGACTGTGGACAGGGGAAGCGAGGTTTCGAAATATACTGCCCGCTCAAGAAACAACAGGGCAAGCGAGGTTTCGAAATAAACTGCTTACTCAAAATACAACCAATCATTTCACCAGAATCATAAAAAAAGCTGTTTTCTATTTTTGCTCGAGTATCAGATGAGACAAACTTGGTTTTTTCTGATCTGTTCTTCAAAAGATCTGTGTGGCAGCACTATCTGATAGCACAATTTACAACTAGATAATCATCAAGTATTTGAATCTCAAAAAAAAGTGCTGGCAACCGATTCTTTACCTAATGTTTAGACTTCTTGTCTATAACTGATATGGAAAATTATAAGGGCCAAACTCTCCGCCTTCGAACTCTCAAGGCTATTATTGTGAAATATGGTACCGAGAAACCAGAAAAAGAAAAGCATGACAAAACATGACTTACTGAGTACTTTGATTCAACCATAAAAAGAGGCACTTTGTTTGCCAAAAGAGGCAGATTCCTCCGCAGGATCCCCATGTTTCCGATATTAGCACTTTCATCTTCAAGTATGTACCATCCAGGATTGTTTTCGAATGCTATAAAACAGTAATTGAAATAACATAAATATCCACTATTCAATTCAGGTTGATTTAATCTTTAATGTCAAAGTTTTTAGCATTTGCGAGTGAAATACTCTAGGGTCTCAAATGACTCAGTTTACAGATTGCCTCAAGACTGTTTATGGTTTCATAATTCAATTTTAACAAATTTCGTGTTTCTACAAGGAATGTTTCAATACTTGAACAAAACTATCGTAGTCTTTTGAATTTTTCGTTTACAGAACAGCATCATTAAAAGACCTAGGCCAAACAAAATTTCAATGTGAAAACTCTTTCTTTGAAATTTTCCTTGAATTGAAAACTCTTTTGTTGTCCTACTGAAAACACACATAAAATGTTGGTAACTAAATAAAAATGTCTTACTTAAGTAACTAAATATACATATTAAAAGATATATAAATATTGGATATAGTCTGGCTGATGAGTGCGCAAGCATGAAACTCGGAGTAACATGTCTTACTTTTGGCCTATCTTCTACTATAAATATTTGCTTATAAATGCATAAATAATGATAATCGAAGAGAAGAACTGTAAAATTTTTAAAATTGTTTAAGCTTAAGGTTAGATGCAAAATATCAGTCACCCAGTCGCAGCTTTGCATTTTCAAGCTCCGTCGTCCACTCGATTTTCCTCTGCGGAGGATGCAGGTTGAACAGACAAGTCGTTGTCTTTTTGTCTCTAAAAAAGGTGAGACTTAAAATTTAATCACGCACAAATAAAAAAAAGCTAAATTACGGCTTTATTCCGAAAACATACTTCTTTGGGGGGAATATATCTTCCTTAGTTGAAGAGGTGGTCTTTGTGCAAAGGTATGAAAAATTGCTTGTTGTTCCATAGACTTTAGGAAGATATGGTGCGAGCTACATAAAAAAATACAGATTTCACGTCGAAGCATTCATACCAAAAACAAAATATAAAAACAGGGGAATGTTAAAAAGATGTATGTAAAAACTTTTCATGGCGGTAGTTGTCGAATAAATTGACTATAACTAAAGAGGCTGCTGCCGGATATACATACTTCGCTGGAATTGAAAGTTCCAGCCAGTGCATATTGGCAAGGTCGAGTTCCTGGTCGAATGTTTCTTTGACATCACGATACCATTCACTCACTTTTGGTTCATTAATTATCTGCAAAAAACCGATGAATGAGCTATGAACCTAGACTACGTTACTTAAAAATTGAAAAAAAAATATATGACGTGAATATTTTTCAGCATAAAACTTGGACCACCATAAAAACAATGGTCTAAACACTTTATAATTTATAGCAATAGGCAAACTTGAATAATCTAAAAAAGTTTGTGTATGGAGACGGGCGCCACGAAGTTGAACCTGGGAGGGCTAAGAATCAAGTTTAATGACATAGAAGAACCCACTATGCTTCGACGATTCTCAGGAAAACATTGATTATTGATTTTTAGAAAAGATTGCGAGGGGAGGATTCAAGCTAAAACTCTGGTGATAGATGTGGGGAAAGGAAGAAATGGTGACCAGAGGTTCAGAGTGCACATCTCAAGAATGCTGAATTGACTGGAGGATTTTACTTCCTGAACACACATGTGCATCTTCTTTTTCTCGAGTATTTTCAGTAGGCCATGATTACACATCAAAAATGACATTGCAAAGATAGAGAGTTATTTATCTACTGAATTGATGCAAATAAAGTCAAATAATAGAAATATACCTCAATGAGTTGGTAAATCGGTCAAAAAAAATCAAGCAGTACATAAACACTTTGTTCTCTTTTCATTTTACATTCTCTTTTCTTTTCAATTTATACTCTGTTTTAAAAAATAATAGAAAGGACGGTAAAAAGATTTTGATCTTTGAAAAAGTGAGTGGCGCTGTGCCTGGTGTAGAAATACAGATCAAAAGCCCATACCGTTCGCTAAATCAGCTAACTTGTCGCCTTACTCTAGTGTCTCTAATAGAAGGGGGGAGGTAAGAGAAAGGGGGTGTTCATTCCTTCGGTACTTCGATTTAAAAAAGGATTACCGACATGAACACCCGCTTCTGTTAGCACCCCCTTCAATTTTCAATAGAAGGGAGGTGCTTATAGAAGGGGGTGTTCATGTCGACCAGTTTTCAATTGAAGGGGGTGCTAATAGAAGCGGGTGTTCATGTCGGCAATCTTTTTTTAAAATCGAAGTACCTTTAAGAATAAACTGTCCAAATTTGGTTTCATTTTTTTGCATAGTTTTAGAGAAAATTGCAATCATACAAAGATAAATCAAATTTACAGCTTTTAACTTCTAAGTCAAAAATCATCGGTTTCCTTTGTACAATTGAGATTCTACAAAAAACTATGAAAAACAACGAATAATGAAAATCAAATGACTTGATTTGTAAAATTTAATAGAAGGGGGTGCTAATAAGTGACGGGGGAGGGCAAATTCTTCCGAAATTAATACACGGGGGGCGTCTATTAGAGACACTACAGTAGGGACAAGTTGCCGATACAGATCAAACCCTTTCTTAGATATCTCTCAAATAAAAATCTTAGAAAATTTTCAAAACGATGACGGTAATGGGATTTAACCAAGGCTCCCACCCATGATGCATGCAGTTTGAACAAAATAACATGGTTAAACAAAACCCAAAACAAATGCCTACTGTGACAAGTAGAGCCATAGCGCAGCAATTATAGTCTAACCATGTCTCAACTAGCATCGCCTTTGACTGATAGACGACCACCCAGGTCTTTTCTACTCCTCAAGAATTCTAAATAAATTATTTAAATCGTCTACAAAAAGATTTCTTGGAACTGAGATGAATAACTGACGCCACTTTACATTGCCTGGTACATTCAGTGAAAAATCGTACCTCTCTACCTTTAATGACAGTGAAAGTGCTTTGTGTTATAAGCACGTAGTGGCAAATGACGAAAATGCAAGAAAGTCTTTCTTATTGTCGTACAATACAAAATCAATAGAGCTAAGGGGACATAACGAACGTGTTTCATAAAACACTTGACCTCACAAACAGATACAAAATGGACATGGCCATTTGCGTTGCAATAAGTGTAGAGTATTACTGCGAGTAGAGTACGCCGTTAACCACTCAAAGTAACATTAATTCTATTGATCAATTTGCAAAGCGTTCTAAACTGAAAAAGGTGATCGTCTGAACAATAGCAAGATCCTCTTTAATCCATCGAGAGGATCTTGCTAACGTTTAATAGATCCGATAAAAGAACCACAAGTATTAATAGAATATCAGAGTGTCTAATGTTCTCGAGCAAAAGACAAATAAAGAGCTTGCTTCTGTGTGAAAAAACACGGCGAATCGTGCAAAATGCTAGTGATCATCCAGTCTAATATCTTTTCTAAAGTCTGGGCCGCCGAGAGCCAGGCGAGGCCCAGGGACACGCCCAATGCTTGGGTCCCTTCCTACCCAAACAATAAACCTAGAATGTGTTCAAGATGCATAAAATCTTCTTAACCTTTCCCAGAACAGATAGCTCAGTGCATGGCTCAGTGTTTAGGGTCGCTGAGTACAGATCCAAGGGTTCGTGATTAGAGTCCATGGCATGACCAAACTTTCTCTCGGAGTGAGGAGAGTCGCCAGCTTTCTGTTATTCCAGGCGCAGGAATCACGAGGTGTGGTCGCACAAAGAGGAAAGATCAGGACACTGCTCAATAACCATAAGCTTCTCAGTATCTTAAAAACTACCTTCGGATGCTAGTTAGAAACAAATACAAAGTTATGTGATGGGAGTAGCTTGTGTACCTAGCTGATAGTGAATCCTTATAGAGAACATATTTTGTTGGATATCATATTGGTAAAGCCAGTCTGCAGAGTATGGCAGTAGCATGGATGCTAGACCTGTAAATATTTTCTTATTGAGAATCGTATTGTAAATAGAGACCGTTTAATTACTATACTAACAAGAGCCTCTTTACTAAAGCGACAAGGGTCAATTGCCCTCTCCCTCGCGTGGCCTGACTACGCTGTTTTATGTTTCCAAACTTTTATAAAACTTATGATACAATCTTGGTATTGAAAAATGATTGCCAAGGGTCAGAACATTTGGGACTTTTTGGCGAATAGTGTTGAAGTACCCCTTGTCTAAGAAGCAAAATCAATTCTCTATAAAAGGATTTCAAGACACAACTTAGTTACAAAGGTGAACCAAATGATGAATATATCCAAACTGACATACCAAACACCTAAATAAATGACATAACTGATTAGCCAAAATTTTAACGATCTGATAAACGAACTTTGCCCATGTTTGAAAAAGCAAGGGGCGGAGTCTATTTAACAAAAAATGCTTATCATTGGCATGCAGACACACCCCTTGGTTTGTACTATAGTTATTTTTTCAATACATTTTTTTTTTCAACAGAGGCTAAGTCTTGATAACCGCGATGTGCAAAAATGGCGGGAATTAGCAGGCAAGGTTTTATATGACCATACATTACAGCGAGCCTTGGCGCTGGTATGGAGAACGCGGCGATGGCGCACCCAAGATTCAGGCATCATGAACCCAAGGTCTTATCATACTCTGTAAATTTGCCTGATAATAGATAACAAGTTGGCCAAAAACGCAAAAAGTGGGTCTTGTCCAAGTCTCACAAAGCACCCTTAAAATGTACATTCAAACGAAATATTGAAATTGAAATTGTTACCCTGACCTTCTGTTGGGCAAACTTGGTTACTTCGCCCTTACAGTCAATGATACAGGGTTATTCACGGAAAATTCGCATAACTCAAGATGAAAAATATGGACCAACTAGGAAAAATTGTCTCTCCTTTTCGCTAAAATACGTCTCGTATGCCTTGTGAATAGTCCGTTACCCAAGTCATGGCCAGGAAAAGGCAAACAATATCTAAAAGCTTAGCTTAGGCTGTCATAAGCAGCCGCGTCAAAATAGGGATAGCATGGACCTCCAGGGAACTTATCTACCTTTGTTAAAGACATGGGTTGATAGAACTAATGACACATCGCTTAGTTAGATAACTTCTTTAGTTACGGAGAGCTTCTTTAAATGGATCAAAAGATACAATCTCCATCTAAGCCACAATTTTCCATTTAGTTCTTATGACAATGATTTTGTTTGAAACAGGCACGTGCAAGTAATTACAAGTTTCTGTGAAAAAGGGAAAATTGCGGTCAACTGTTTCAATTAACATGATCATGGCGGTCATCGAATAGGTGCAAATGTCATAGGAGCTTTAAACGCTTGCGTCCTTACACGAATATGACCAACATGGATTGTGTGTATTGTATATTGATGAGGTCAACTTCATGCAGGCTGTACAACAGAGAATAAAAGCAAGAGAGGTTTTTTGAGTTGTAAAAGAAAACCTGAAAATGGTAGCTTCCTTAACTTACCATTCACATTCGCCTTCGGAGAACCATTACCTAAAATTTCTTAAACTAGCTGCATTCTAGGATTCCCTTCGCATGCTTCCCCTACAAAGCCCTCGAACCCCCTTCTGCCTGTAGAAATATATACATTCGGCCGCACTGCGTAGAAATCAACATCCAGCACCTTCTAAAAAACTGCCAAGATAGTTTCAATCGCCTTTAAAGCCAATCGATAAAAGGGAAGGATGACGCCTTGCTATCCTCACAGCCTGGCACATTTTTTTACGATATCTAATTAAATGAAATTAAGGTCCTCTGTCGGAATAATTTTGCCGTGGCTTGGTGCCCTTAAAATTTTGTTGATTTGCGGCTCGAGTTCTTATTTAAAAATTGATTTTTCTACATACACATTATATAAACTGTTTCAAAACCAACTAAATAACAGTTTTGCATAACTTTTTAGTACCCCGGTTGATTAGCTTTTAAAACCTACACCACTGGTTCGCATGAAATTGTTCAAAAAAGCTCTCTTTTATTTTTTTCTAATTTAGTATCTGAGAATTAGCAAGCACGTATGCACCTAATTTGTTTGAAAACGAGCTTTCTTATAAAGAGTGGGCTCTCTTATAAAAATGTGGGCTCTTATAAAAAAGTACGGTTTTAAAAATAATAGAAGAGGGTTCAAGCTTCTCTAGCCCTGCCATCAATGCAGGACAACCGAAATCCTGTTGTCTGTAAACAAAACTCAATTTAGAAACTGGAAGCAAACATGGAACCCTATTTACAGAATGAAGGTGTTCAGTAATTATCATATTGAGAAGGTGTCGGTGTTTTATCAATATTTGCCGGTTTGGCAGATTAAATAACCTGCCAACAAACAAATATATCCCTTTTAGTTTGATAATGAAATGATCCTTTTAGTTTGGCGAAGGTAAGAATCGGAACATTCTCCATCCCTTTTTCAAATGTTTATTTTGGTCCAAATGATTCATAAATAAACGTTTATTACAGGTAACACCTTATTCACAAATAAAAAAAGTTATTCAACGTTTGGAAATTGAAACGTGCAAATGGAAATGATTGAAATATTCTCTGATCAAATTTCTCGGCAAGATTTCAGTTTGGAAAAACGGTTATGGAATTTTACGATAAACAGTTTTTCGTAACACCGGAGTTTTATTCGTGACATTAAATACAAGGAAGTTCAGAATAATTCCGTTATTAAAATTTTTTCACTATTTCTTGCTTTCAGGACTGAAACTTTGTCAAAATAATCGAGTTGTTTTTAAGTATTTAGCATGAGTGTTTAGAATTACCCGTGTTCATTTTCAACGATAAGTGACAATGTGATGAAACAGTCAGGGGCGGATCCAGAGAAAATTTGAAAGAGGGGCAGTTGGTAGTGGGGGCGCTGAAAATTTTTCAGAAATTGATGATAAGTGTACGCTGTATTCATTTTGTAAAGAAATTTTTCACAATAATGTTGTATACTTTGAGAAAATCTTTAAAGTAAATTAACCTAGAGGTCTCAGAAACTTTTTCACCTGCTTCTCATTCTTCAAAAATGGCGCAAAATTTCCAAAAAAGGGACGCAAGAGTTGCCCCCTCCTTAAATCCGCCACTGGAAACAATTGAATAACGAATACTTTATTCTGTAGTTCGTGCGATAGAAAAAAATTGTACCGAACTTGCATGAGTTTTTTGAGGAACAAAGTACTATTTCTTAAAAACCACTTACTTCGTATGTACTTCTTTGTTACTGTACTGTATTGTTCTGTACTGTATAATTCTGTAATGCTTTGTATTGTACTGTATTGTACTGTATGCATTGTACTGTTTGTATTGTACTGTTTGTATTGTATTGTATTGTATTGTATTGTATTGTATTGTATTGTATTGTTTTGTATTGTATTTCATTGCATTGTATTGTATTTTAATGGATTTTATTGTATTGTATATCATTGTAATGTATTGTATTCATTGTATTGTATTGTATTGTATTGTATTGTATTGTAATGGATTTCATTGTATTGTTATGTATTGTATTGTACTGTTATGTCCTGTATTGTACTGTAGTGTCCTGCAATGCACTGTACTATGCGACACGCTGTATTGTTTTTCACTATGCAGTATGCTATACTATGCGATATGTTGCATTAAATCGTACCGCAGGATATTTTGTATTTTATTGCACTGGGTAATATGTTACATTTCATTGCACTGTTCTTTATGATATTTTTAATATTAGTCGATAGATCCTAACATCAAGCAATTTCATGGATGATATAAGGCAGTAAGATATAAAAAGGCAATAGAAATTTTGATAGGAAACGGGTTTTCATTTAAAGGGCAAAGGCCAGAGAAGGGTTATCTTCTACTTGAAAATTCCCAAAATTTTCCAAAGAAAAGCAATGAAAGCATTTCTTGTCCTCTATCGTTAACCGTAGGACTGCTATGGTTTCTTCTTCAGATGTAGGCCTGTGGACATTGCATAATGTCCAAACGCGAGCTAGGGCAGTATTTTCGAAATATTTTCGGCAAAAAAATAGGAACAACGCGACAGCTCGTGTGATGGGGGCATTTTCCAGCTGCTTTGGTAAATAAGCGGACCAAGGTTTGCGTGAAAAGCGGCACTTATTCTCTTGTTACAGTTGTCTGGTTTTGTTTAAACAATGGTCACTAGCAGCTATCAAAACGACATCAGTGTACCCGATAAAAATTTTTTTGAACAAAAGCCGGAGGAACAAAGGGGCACCTGTCTCTTAAATTGCAAGCGTATGCACACAAAGTGAGCCTTGTTAAGACTTTCTCTGATAAGGATGCACCAGAGAAAATTCAAAGAGGGTGAGCATTTTAGAAATTATCGCTAAGAGTCACGTTTGACCACAAACAATTGGGGACAAACCTTCTGCTTAGTGCAATGAGGACTTCTAAACATAATTCAAATGGCGAGGTGGTGCATATTCGGAATGGAACTTCGTTTAAAATTTTGTAAGCTCTTAAAGGAAGGAGTCCATATGCAATAAACAGCAGTCCTTGGTGCATAAAATCGTCTTGTGATTGTTTAATTATGCTTGCTCGTCTTCTATCCAACGAAAATATGTTCCATATTATTAGTTACAGCATGGCCACTGAACCAGGAATATATAAAATTCTGATTTTACTTATACTCAGACGTCTACTAAAATTGAGAGATAGAGACTGATGGATACAATTTTACTTTTGAAGAAAAATAATTTCAAAAAAGGAAATATCATTAAACATTGGGGTTGATCGGGCGTTTGGGATAAGAAAAATAAAGAAATGCATTCTTCACAGTATCAGAAATTTTGTTATAAGAACCAATAAATTTAAGTTCAGGCTGACTGTTCTTAATTTTTTTCGAAAATCTGAGGCTGGATTGTTCTTAATTTGTTCTTAAATTAAGAGGGTGCCATTGCTAGCTCTTTCGCTCTAAGGACAAATTTGAATATTCACCGAAAAAGCACCCACACATCGCTAAAAATCCTCGATTTTGAGAAAAAACGTTGTTCAAAATTGCAATTTGCAGAAGCCCAGCCTCAGCTTGTTCTTAATTGGTTCTTAACTTTTGACCAGTTTTGAGGCTCGTGTTCTTATCAAATTGTTCTTTAAAAAAAGAGTGCATGTAGTTCAAAACCAGTCCAATAGGACTCCAATCCTTAATTTGCTGCCCTTAATTCCAAGTTCAGAGGGAGGCCATTCCAACTGGATGGGATGAAACTCGTTTATATGCCAAAACGCTTGCGAAAACGCCTTTGCTGACTTCCATTCATTTCGCTGCTCTTAAAATTACGCCAAACCTCCAAGATCTGGAGCTTTTGTTCCTTTCAATACGTGTTTATGCCTAGGGACTTGGCTACAGTTACAAATAATAGTTTCAGATATTTCCAAAAAGGCCAGGCACGTTCAACGGACAAAGAATTATCGGTCTGGTTTGTATACTTATCGGTACTAATTGGTCTCTTAAAGAAAGATTAATGATATTAAATAAGCTTCAATTAGCATTAGTCACAACCGGAATTTCACTGAACCAGCGCCATGAAAAGGGTATCTTAATCTGAGGACCCTCCGGCGTTATGTTAAAATTTATATCTAGTTACATTCAACTAAGTCGAAATGCCAGGGGTACACTGTCGGCGTTTTCTAGTTTAAGTAAATAATCCTATTTGGATTATTTGACTTATCAAGATGTCACATTAAGAATGATAACTGAGAAAGCATCCCTAAAAAGTATCATTTGCAGATTATTTCAAGGGAAACTTGCGTTCTTGACGTATGCTCTCCTCTTTCTCAAAAAGGATCAGCGTATTGTTAATCAATACGGTTATTAGTTGGATAATTTGGGCCGTTTTCTTCTATCAAGAGATGCCGCGACCAATGGTGAATAAAGTGAGTCCTCAATATAGCGGCCATCAAAGCTACTGTCCGTTTTACTATTGTTCGGTCCGTTGTCTGTTTAAGGTGGTTAGTTAGACAAGGCTCTATCATTAGAGATGTCTGAGACGAACTTTATCTTGAGCTGTCTGTAAATGAAAGTTTTAACGATGATCTTTCGAAAACTAATATAGGAAACACAGAGTAAATTTGGCTCTAGCTTCAATTCTACTTGAGAAAACAAAATGAAACTATTCTCGGATTCGAGCAATTTGTATCTTTATATTTGGCAAAAATGGATAACAGAATTGGAACCTTCATGTTGAAATTAGTCTGTGCCAAAAATTTCAAATTGTTTGGGCCGTCAGGCTGCGAATTACCCCATTTTCAAAATTTAGCTTTTCCTATACAATTCAATGGAATTTGTTGCTGTAGTGAAATTTTTTCAATGCAGCAGCAAATTCCGGTCAAATCTAAAGAAATATCTAAATATTCAAAACAAAGTAACTTTGCGACCGAACGGTCCAAACAAAATGAATTTTTCAGTATAGACTAATTTAAGATGACAATTTCAATTCTGAAGTCGATTTTTGAAAAAGATCCGTAGAGAGCGAGATACAAAATTGATGACGTCAACTTGAATCCATCGATAACGGCAACAATATTCTATAGATTTCATTGAGTCGCTATAATCAAGGACCATATTTTTCAGGCAAAATGCAACTTTTGCAATTTCCTACATTACGTTGCCACTGAAGGTTAGAACCCCGCCTCCCTTGAATCAATGCTGGATTAGCATTTCTATCAGTTGTGCATCAAAAATTCAACATTGACTCTGGGGAAAGGGGAAGGTTACTTTGAAAGGAAAGAGAGAACACCAACCTTGCTGGACAAGTCTAAATCCGGGATTATAAGTACTGTCTAGAGAGCTGTAGCCTACCTGTGAGTTGACCAC
This sequence comes from Rhopilema esculentum, assembly GCF_013076305.1. The sequence continues at coordinate 3,123,912 of NW_027019541.1, read as the reverse complement.
TCGCAGCTAAACACAAAGATTTGAAGATCAATACGTCCGGAAAAAGCAACCTATGCAAAAAGGTAAGCTGGGCTTCAAGGTCATGCAAAGCATTTACCAAAAAACCAGGCTCAAGAAGAACAGCCTCAATGTGACGCCCGTATGTCAACGATTCAAAGAGAGGTCATGTCTATTGATCTGCTTAATGCGAAACCCCTTTTAGAATGTCTTCACCGCAATTTAAAACTGTTTGTGGCAACTCCCCCTGTTAAATATGAAAGTAACGACGGTCACTTTGAAACTACATTAGGTCACAACTCAGTTAATCTCCCATGTACACAGCGAAAGGCGGGATGTAAAGCCTGCGGTTGAGTCAAACTTTGTACAATTTTATCATAATTATCATGGCTAAATAACCAGACCGATAAAGCAAAGCCCTTGGACAAAAAAAATTCAATAACAGCAAAATGCACTTCTCTTTTCTATGGGCAGCTCCGTTTTGGCAAAAATGAGAAAAATTGGCGAATATTCTTGAAAATTGGAACATTGGCTAAATAAAATGACTCCAAATAGTTACGAAAGGTCAAATTGCAATAAAGGGACATGTTCTTACAATTACAGAAGAGAATTAGAAACACGATCAACCATCGCCGGCAAATTGAAGAATTCTCCTGAAAGTTTTACGAAGGGCAATTCAGGCTGGTAAATAGCGTACGAGATATCCAAGAATTTCCAGGTATTTTAAGATAAAACAATAGGATTTCAACAGAAGGTGTATGTGATTTTCATCAAGTGAGTTACCCCTCGGAAACGTTAACTGTTTGAAGATTATTTTTGAGTCTCTTAAACAAGACAGAGTTTTCAGGATTCTTTAGAAATACTTTTTGGAAAAACCTCCTCCAGGACCGTTCGTCTTGGGGGTCTGGAGGGCGAGGTGCAATTATTCTACCCTTCCTACGGCATAGTCTTCTTAAAGAACTACCGCGTCTCAACGATGCACTGACACCTCATTACGCTTTTGTGAGGTTAGTGGGTCAATGGGATAGAAGATTATTATAATAATGTTTGTCTGTCCGAAGCAGTATGGATTGAGCAATAATCAGCCATATTTTAAAGACACTAATGAAACAAAATGACACAAGAACCAGCCGATTTTTGAATGATCACACATCTATATTGTGAGAAGTAGGGGTAGAAGAGTCGAGCTGCAATGGTGATACAATAACTGAGTAAAGTAGATATGGATTTGAGGGCAAATCTTTTATATCTTGGTCACCATCAAATTAGAACACTCATGATGTACTTCAAAAGATAATAATTAAAATATAAAAAATGCTCTGGTAAATTTTTCGAGCACCGTTTGGGGAATAACCATCATTAAGAAACAACTCTAAAGATTGTTTAGCACAAATTATGATCACCCAGGCTCTGCGGCCATATCTAGATTGTCTTTATTTGATGCTGAAAACCCGGCTCTTTTCGGAAGAAAACGTCAGTTTTCCTTTGACTTAAGGGAATTTGATTAACTTTGATTTTCTCTAAATTCTCTGGAGTAAAAAATACCGAAAGTGTCTTTCAAAGCAGATAAGATGAGAATTTCACATACCGTCCTTCAATGAGCGACCACACAGGTATAAAATTCAGATCCAACACACATTTATTCTCACGAAAACGTTATTTTAAAGTTATCAGCTCACTTTGTCAATAAAATAAGACAGATGCACTGGCCTCGTTTGAATGTTTATGACCTCGTTTTAAATTGCCGCCTCGTAAACCATATCAGTGAACCTATCGAACATAGTTGATTCTCTGATAATGCTGAAACAGCTATAAAAAGAGTTTCATTGCGGTTTCCAACCAACGGAAGAAGCCAATACGTCCCATTTTGCAAACCGTTTATTTCAACAACCACAACCACATCGAAAAATAGGTAACTAATGTTTTGACCAAGAAAAGCAAGCTAAAATTAGCAAATTACAATACACGAATTGATAAACAAACGATGAATGCTGATGATATAGGGTTCAAATGAAAAATATTCACAAAGGTTATTCAAGGCACTTTTTCTAACTGCTATAGCAACGGGCTCACGACAGCTGCGCAGCAGCTAGGCCTGGGGTATTTTATCGTAAACCGGGCGATAAAATAGAAAGTAAATATATAAAATTACGCAGCTAATGAATTCTCTGCATATCTTGCTTCGAAGCTTGAACTCTCTCAGGCGCAAATCAATCAGCAAAAACTGAAAGAGGGGGCAACCTCGTTTTAGCATTTCTCTGAGGTAAGCCTCGTTAGACAAGAATGACGTAGAAAATTTAAGAAAGACGGGTGGTAGCAACTACAGGGTTTCCTGTCATTGTTGGTCGATATAAAAGGAGAGTAATTTCATTGAGACTGGGCAGTTACAAACGTCTAGCAAGCAGTGCTTACCAGGAGCTAAACGGCAGAGTAACAAGCAGCCACAGTATCGTCCCTCAAAGAGGCATTGGAGGTTGTGCCATTAGGACCTTACAGGCTTGTGTTACAAATTGAGATATCAAGACGATCAATACCAGGGCAAACCAGCGTGGTCTTAAAGCAGAGCTCGGAGTCGAAATTTGTTGACGGAAAGAAGAACAGCACCTGGCGCAAGTATGCCCCGCTCACTTCTTGCACTGAAAGACCGGTATGAAAGAAAAAAGATTGAAAATGTCTCTTCAGACGACCAAGAGGAACAAGAAGTTGATGTCGAAGGTGAGGCGTTTTTCTATCATCCCATACTTTGAGACCTCTAAGGAAATGAAACTGCCAAAACGTGTGTTGTTGATAATTAACATTATGCAGACATAAAATGGCCAATGAAGATCTCAAAGTGATTAAGCGCGCTTTTCTATCAAAATAAAAAAAATAAAAAGCGACCTCCACTTTCAGAATAAGCGACGTCTAATTTCTGAATTAGCGATTTCTAAATTGAACATTCCATTAGAAATAAAGAAAAATTTAGTCAAAAGTTCCCAAATTCCGTATCAGTAACTGCATTCACGAAAATCAAATGCTGGAACTTTAGCAACAAAATATTAATAAATATCAAACATTTTGATGATTCGATCGACCCTAAGATGTCCATTGAGCCACCACACTCCTTGACATGGTGGGAATTTCATGATAATTAAAGCTCGTTAAGAAAATGGGCCAGTAAGCACACAAACAAATTTAGTCCTTTCTTTTTTGTGCTAAATACGCTAAAAACGTAGACACTAAACCTTTATGAAAATACGAACAAACTGTGTAGAATGGTCGAAAACAGTCCAACTTTTTACTTTTTATATGTCCCAATTTCGTGTATCAAGGCCAAAGTATTCAATGATAAATTCAGTGATCTGTGTGCATACCATTTTGACTTAGTTTTGTGGATTGTTACCATAAGATCTTCGGTGAAAAACTTGCCTTGAAATTAACTGAAACTTAAATGAAAATATCAAGGGGCCTATGAATCTATCCACGCCATTCTTTCGTTCGAATTTTCAGTTTCTTTCAACAATTTCTTCCCTGATTACTTTATTTTTCAAATTTTCCTCTTGCTTGTATTCTATTAGACAGATTTATTCAATGGCCTGCTTCTTTTTTTGATTTAACGCTTTTGATAAGAAGTACCAAACCAAATGCATTGCCGATATGTTCTCAAAAGATCGACAATCAAAATATCCCACGATTGAAATTCAAACGTATCTATCTTAACCCTTGTTATCTATCCCATTTCAATCTTATACAACTTTGCCAGAGCCTTTTGAACAGCCAAATGTTGTCAGCCTAAAAGCACACCATCATTATTAAAGCTGCTTTATCCCTTAAATTGTGACACGTGTATTTCGAAGAGGATCGAACACCACCTATCAAATAAAGACTAAAAAAGTTTACCAGCCTTGGCTTTGCAATTAGTTGCATTAGTATTCACACTAATGATCAGTATAAGCTTCCTCTTTGATATTTAATATGTCACTATTTCACGAACAATACAGGTGCCTTATCAAGCAGAATGGTGTCGAATACATGTGATAAAACGTCATATGCTTGCGAATAGTGGATGTCCTTGCATTCATGTGTGTTCAAAAGGTCCATTTTGAAGGTTGAGACACAGTACTCATCGTTTACTGGGTCAAGAAAGGACAGCAGCAAGCTAAATAACATCCATTCAATCTACTAGTGCAAACATACTTCAGAATGGGAATAAGAGCCAACTCAAAAGAATGATTGCCATATCTAAAAGCTGCCACCTTGATCAAAGTACACCACAAAGCTAAAAGCTTTTCTTAAACAAACAATAAGACACAAGGGCAATGATATCGAAAAACAAAGATCAGTGCCAATTAAAAAGATAACGTCGGTTTCATGTGAAATTGCCTGAATTATTTGCAAAACAAACAAAAATGCATAAAAGGTGAAAATTATCATTAGCACTTCTGTCACTTTTTGGAATATAAAACTTTATATATAATTGGCTAACTGCAAACCTCAAATAGTGAATAATTCAAAATTGCCTGATGATTGCATTGATTAAGCTGAAAACTCAGAGTTACAACCTTGAACCGTCCTGTTTTGATATGCGCAAATGCACATTTGATATCGGACCAGTAAATAACATTTTCAAGAAATATAACTGAAATAAAGTTGTAATTAAATTCATATCTAAATGAAATGAGACAAAATAAAAACAATATTATAAAATAAAATCTCGAAACACATCTAGCTAAAAAATTACACTACAAAATAGAATATGATGTAATGTAATATAGTTTAACATAATAAAACATAATATAACATAATATAACATAATATAATATGATATAATATAAAATAAGATATATAATATAATATAATATAATATAAAAAAAATAATATAATATAATATGATGAAAGAAAATATCAATAAAAATATAAATTAATATTATAAAACAGTACAATATTAGTAAGATCCTTTAATTTCTTACAACCCTCCGTATTCTCTAGTTACGAGACTGGAGACCAATGACTCACTTGTGGTACTGTGGACATTTTTCATGAATCAAATATAAAAATTTTTCATCAATATATTGCGGCCACTCTATCTAAAACACTTGACACTCAGAACCATTGGCGCTTTAGAAAGGTATAGCGGATATCTTCTAACCATTGTTTTGAAGATAGAATAAATACTCCTAAAAAGCACAAATTTCACTAGAAAATTCCAATACTCAATGTGTTTTAAACCCTTAGCTCAAAGTAGACACGATCGAGAATTGGTTGTACTTTGCCCAAATTAGGCCTCAACTTTGAGATTTCGTTGAGCATACCAACTGAAATATGAAATGTAACCAGTCTAGAGATCTTCAAAAGGCAAATAAAACAAATTGCGATTCCATGCACCTGCAAATTATGCACCCAGTATATACCAAATTTAGGATACATCATATAGATTATATAGCTCATCTTAGTTTACGACTTAATATATAAATATATTTCTTTATCTTCTTGCTGTGTTAGTTGGTATTAATTAGCTTATCATAATTTATTATAATTAAGCTAGAATTTTTATCCAACTTTGAATAAAGTATCGAAAAACCTGTTTTTGAACAGAAGATTATTACGGTTGACATTATTCCAAATATGCACTTAGACAAAGTTTTGAGTATTGAGCTTACGATAAACGATAGATAAAAGAAGCTGAGAAGGTGCTTTATTTGAAATAAACATAACAAGCACTTAAACGGTGCTGTGGGTTTAATGGATTATGTAGAACTACTAGGTGAACATTGGACTCAAAAAACGGAAGAAATTAAAACGGGAAGTACCAAACGATAACTCGCCGCCACAGCAAACAAGCAATGGCTACGCCCAACACTTTCGTGCAATACGTCATCAAAGTGAAAGTTTGAAAGGTCTAGAAATTTGTTTAGAAACATTGTAGTAACAGTTTGTGATGTGTATTCACTCGCAGGTTTTCTTTTCAAGGCTAGATGTGCAATCTGATATGAAGTCCTTCTCTTGGAAACTGAATTTTATCAACTTTTTGTGTCTGAAAGTTATCTTCAAATTCTTGGAATTATGAAATTTCTATGGAATGAGTAACAAGAAAACATCCTCTCAAAAGCTTTGTCTAGGGATCCCAATCTAAATCTTTTAGTTAACAGAGCTGAAGCCCCGGTGTTGAAATTTCGCACCCTCGAAGCCCCTAGTTCAATGTTAATATATTTGTCTCTGAAATACGGAAGCTCTAAGCTGTAACTTGAACAGGTATTTGAAGGGAGTGCCGCATATTTATGCTAACAGTTGTGTGTTTTGGTATTTGTCTTCAAAACTTTGCCCAGGATAGAACTCTAGGAACGAAACATCGAGTAGACACGATGTTTCTGTCTAAACTTTTACTCTGACCTCAGTTAACTTCTGCAAAGGTGATTACCGTATAAATTTCTAAGATCGAAAGCGAAGGTTTCGCACGTGTTACAAAAGTATTTCTATTTCGATAGGTGACTATGGATGTGAATTCACAAGACATCAGGGTTGTGCAGTTGCAAAAGATGAAGCCAAGATGCCATTACAACATAAAAAAGAGAGCACATTTAACGGCGAAAAAGAAAACTCTTTTGGTGAATCATTTAGAAAAGTCAGAATTATTGGAAATAAAGAGCCTGACAATGACGAGAGAAAATCAGAGGCTGAGAAAAAGAAAGAAAGCCCGGAATCTGGAGGGAATCAGAGCTCCGAAATCTCCTTTAAAACTCCTGTCTCTGCAATTGAACTCGGAACATGGCCCAAGCCAGTTCGCTGTCAAAGCAGAAGAATGACCGTTATCAACAAGTACCATAATCTGCAGTCAAAGCCTTATCGTCCATGGGAATGTGACAATGGAAGAGTGGAACGACATCCAGTCCGTCCAAGAGCATCTCTGCCACGTAACGGGTTCTTTGCAGAGTTTGGACATCTTGGATTCCGAGAACACTGGCGAAGAATGCATCATGGAAAAGCACCTGGCTTCGAGGCAGAGAGAAAATGGATGTATGACCATGGTTTGCCAGCTGTCGATAATGCTGGTTCATTTGGAAGAAACTGGGTACTAAGTGGTGGTATTTACTCTGGATACCTCCCACCGTACCGAGCCGAGCTTCTTTCATACCCACATGAATGCTATTCATGTTCTGCGCCTAGTCGACTTGGCTGCCTAGATGCATCAAAGAAAAGTGCAAGTAGATCCTTTGAAAAGCAAATAGAAATGGCAGCTCAGAAATTTAGACAATCATTCCAAAGTGTAGAACAAGCCGAAGCTCAAAGTACTGGAATGAAACGGCCTCTAATCCAAAATGACCAAGCCACAAGGAAACGAGGCGTCGGCGTTTACTGGCCTGGTACATCAAATGAGAAAGCGGGCATTTCACAGCTCAAGGCCCAGAGAACAGAAAGCACATCCCCAACGTTTGATTGTGTGACTGCTGAGAAAGCCAAGGAAGTGCAAGAGCGACCATACAGCTGCACCATATGTGACAAGAGCTTCAAGCGTAGATCCAGCCTGGCTACGCACAAGTTCATTCATACTGATTTGAAGCCACATGTGTGTGGTGTTTGCAATAAAAGATTTCTGCGAAAATCAGATCTGAAGAAACACGGCCTCATGCATAGTGGAAAGAAGCCCTACCAATGCGAGAAATGTGGGCGCAGATTTAGCCAATCATCGAACATGCTGACGCACCTCCGCAGGCACATGGGGATAAGACCATTCGAGTGTGGGATATGCGGAAGGTCCTTCTTCAGGAAAGTCGATTTGAAAAGGCATGAGGGAAGACATATGGCAAAAAAGCTCAAGACAAAGTCTGATGGAGAATAATTCAAAGAGGTACATATCAAACGATGAAATACTGTTTACATTTCACAAATATATGATTAAAGTAATGCATTGATTTGAAATCAATATGATCTATTTAGACTAACTAGAAGGCTTACTTTGAAAATAAGCATAACTAACTAACTATATAACTGTAATCATACGATAAATCTAGCAACCGTAGAAAAACTCTACCTTAAGTTATCCTTTAAACAAAAGCATTCTTGTTAATTGACAAAATGGTTTATCCAAATGCTGCTAACGTTTGGTATAATGGAATAAATAAGGATACGTTTTAAGCCCTACTTAAATTTCGTTTTAGGAAACATATTTTTTTACTTTTATGGAGCCTTTCTTCTTTCACCCTACATATTAAAGATTGTTGTTTAAGCTGCAAGTTCAACATGAATTTAAAGAGCTTCATATAATGCACATTCATTGGAAATGTCCTTTTTGTAAATATCAGGCAAAATATGATGTTTTTTCAAGAGCACAGACTTCTGAATAATAATTAGTTCTATGAAAGCAGCATTCAAACTCTACTTCACAAGCAATTTTTAAAACATTGTTTAGGCAAAGCCTTGAGATAACATTGTCAAGCAACATTTTGAAACAACGTTTTGAAACAACTTTTTGAGCAACGATTTGAAACAAGTTTTAGGGACGGATTTCAGAGGCAAGGTGTTAGACATTGGTTGGATTTTGGTCCCCTAGAAAATGACAGAAACGTCCAATTTTTCAAAGTCCATTTTAAGCTTCACGATAAAAAAGATAAAAAGGTAAAAACTAAATATTTTGTATCCTCTGAATACTACTGACTACCAAAAGGTCTTTTTACCGAATAAAAGCAAATTTCGCCGAATGACACAAATATTGAGAGATGTCGCACCAACCACAAACGCCCCCTTCCCCTCCTCCCGATAGGTCCGTCCCTGCAACTTTTTGTAGCAAAATTTTTAAAACCTCTTTGTAGCAAGTTTGTTAAATAGCTTATTTTCAGTAACATATTGAAACAATGGCAACGTTTTGAAACAACCTTTTGTAGCAACGATTTGAAACAACTTGTTGAAACAGTTTGAAACAGGACAGTTAACATAACTGATTGATAAGGCATTTTGTCCTAAACGTAGATAGTTTTAAATGTGCATTAAGAGAGTACGCAGTAAAGTTGTATCCTTCGTATAAGAATAGATGTGTTTATATTTTCAGCTAGTATGAGATTAATATGATTTTGATGATCGACTGATGACAAGAGTATTTTGATATTTTGTATTTTTATAGCTATCCGTGATAATTTCAGTGACAAATTTTGTTTGATTTCTGCTTTCAGCATCTTTTCTGTGAACCCTTATATAAACTCAACGGTGTCTCCCATTTTCCATGTTGTTCACTTTAAGGAAGCAAAAAGGAGATAAGTGAAATAGCTTAACAGTACTATGAAAAATCCCCACAGACAATCCAGATAGATCTCTCTGGCATCAGGGATACCAGGGACACTGAGGACACGTGAAGAGGGCTTCCCCTCTAACCCCACGATTCTTGGGAATGAAACAAAATTTATTGTTGAGCTATCAATGGTTCTAGACGTCTAGCAGTTACGTACAAGTACTATGCATGTGCTTGCGAGCTAAGATTTCTTACTACAAAGGAGCCAGACAAAAAGTAGCTACAAAAACATAAAGGGAAGGGGATCAAAGCTGACAGGCCTAGAAAGAGCACAACACGTCTCAACAACAAGCTGCAAGTGATAATGAGTTTGTTACATATTAATGCGCGACTAGATACTTTGTTGATAAAGACTGCATTTGGTAAAAATTCAAATATACTAGATTGTATATACTTAGAATAATCAAATCATTTATTCTAAAGCCTTCTGGGCCCCAAGATCAAGATTTGATAGGTTTCATGAAACAAGGCACTTTTTGAGTTTGCAACCAATGTTCTCTGTTACGCGACCTTTACCAAAGTAACACTGATATTTAGATAAGGTATTACCAGTACTATCGTCGAATACACGAGAGAGGCATTGTGAATGAAGGACCAAGGTTGTCTCATACATTAAACCAACAGTAAACCAAATGATCTATTCCTACTTTTATAATGAATGTGGCTATTTTCATCGAAATGTTTAGTACCTTGCTTACCGAATAATCAATACTGGTACCAAGATGATACAAGACTTAGCAGGGATAATAAAACCTTTCTTTGCATAAAAAAGAAACAAAGGCCTATTGTCTAATATATAGAAACGTCAATTGAGACTCGAGGGGCCTTTGAATCTTGCTTAAACACAAAAATGGCCCTGGTTTCAGCTGCTTTCGGTAGCAGGGAGTACTGAATTCGGCTTTAAATTTATGGTCAGTAATAATTTTACAATGGTTTCACAAAGGGCCTGGTAACATAGAATTTTTCATCCTAGGACTGGAAGTCCAACCCTCCTACCTGTGGTGAGAAATTTCATGATTACTTGTACAGTAATCAAGCGCTTAGAAACTCTGGGTTACCACTATGCCTGTACCACGAGCAAAAAATAAAATTAGGGAACCAGAAAATTAAGTTTTGTTTCCGTCAAAAATATAAATGTTTCTCTGTTTTAGTCATAGATCAAGACCATGGTGCTAAATGCGATTCGGCAAATTGGCGGTAGACCATAATCATTAAAGAGCGGTTGTTAGCAAACGAGAACGGCGTTGACTAAAGTCAGCTAAAAAGGGCCCAAAAAGAGGTATGACTGCAAGAAAAATGGCTGCAAATTCACTGTGTTAAGAAAGAACAATACCGTTTATCTGGCGAAACAAAGTCGCCTCAAAGGAAAAACGAAACCTAGAAGAACGGTTTTGTTGACATTGATGCAACATCCGTATACATTTAGCCACAGCCATGAAAACATGGTGGTCATACGGTCAGAGGAACGATGAAGAAGGCCGTTGCAAACAAAAGAAAGTTTTTGCGGAGCATCCAAACTCCGTTTTACTCTTTTAATTTTCTGGATTCTATATTTACCCCACCACACCCAACCCCACCCCCTCCCAAAGGTGCCATTCAAGACATAGAAATGACCGGGGTAAATCTGCCTTTAAATGACACAACATGAATAATCACTAGCAAAATAAACAAAAAGTCAATTTACAATAACACGATCCTTCAAAAATTAAAGACTGAACATTCCGTACATACAAGAAGTGCACCCAAAATAATTGCACAGAGACCCTTTGTCAAATTTCCTAGAATGCTCCCTCTCAGGTATTCAGCAAAAATGTTCTACGTATGGAAAATCCAACCTAAAACTCGTCTAAAATGTTTCAATATAATTTTTGGTTCCATTTATTCTTCCTTTATTTAAATTATAAGCGTAAGAATTTTTTATGAAAGACCTTTACACGCCAAAAAAATAGCATCTACGCGAAAAGCTATCAAGCCATAGATTAAAATAGAAATCGTTTAGCCAACAATAGTTGTGTTGACAACATTACGTGACCGTAGCGCCTAGTCAATGGACACGTGTAAAATAATGCGCAGAAATGCCCGATGAGAAGTGGCTTTTTTGCTTGACATAAGTGAGCGATTCAGTAAAATTTTGTAGAATGAACTAGTCTTTGGTCAGAATGCCTGCCAAATTACAACCAATCAATTCAAGATTGGTACGCTGGTACAAAAACCTAATGCCTAGGCCTCCTTTAATTTCAACCTCAGTAGAAACAAATCCCAAAATTCGTTTCCTTTTCATTTGCCCACACTGAAGTTCCTTAGCAAAAGCTTCTTTGGGAAATGAGCAAATCATTTTATTTTCTTGTAAATTAATGTCGTCTAAGCGTTCAAGTAAGATAAACAAATTCTTCGGTATCTAGACTTATCCCTTATTTACCTATGGATTTGTTTTGTATTCATATGGAAAAGGAAGCTGGCCCCGCTACAAAATGTCGTCAAGACGAAATGGCGTCCCCACTTGGACCCTTTAATCTCATTATGCGAAAACATAATGAATCTTTTTATCTTGAAAACCGGGATGAGGATTTTCAATATAAACATGCTCGAAGCCCTATCGCTTGAAGATCATCCCGGTAGGTGGGATGAATTTCATCCGATGAACAAGCCCGAATGTGGGAAATTAGTCATCAAAAGAACAATGAAAGAACTTACGTCGTATCTCTTACGAAGTGAAGCGACGAGGCCAGCGATTTGACCAATGATTGTCAGGTCGTGTTGGAGGTCCTCCAGATGCTGTTCAACGTTGATTGCACCAGGTCTTGGGCTGGAAACTAAGAACGATCGGGATAAGAGGAAAGGGAATCATCACCATTACATGTAAGGTGAGAAAAACAAAGCTAATAACAATACTTCTAACAACAGACAATTGCAGACAATGACGTTTTTCAAGTAAATAAAATATCTCTCAGGGTGACAGTGACGTAAGATGATCTTCCAGACGGGGTTGGAGGGTCTAAGTAGTAAATACAAAAGGAATGATGACATTGGTGAAGATAAATTTGGGGGTTATTTCACCTACTGATAGGCGATTTTTCAACAAACTAAGGGTTTTGTGAACCAACGAAGAGTTGCCGACCAACTTATAAAGAATTGGGGGGTGTCATACCCTCTACAACCCCCACTAGCTACGCCTCTGAATGGTAAGAAGTGATAAAACAGCAAGTAGCGTAGCATTGGATTAATTTGAATTTATTTTGAATTTGAAAAGAAATACTTAAAAAATTGTGTATTTCATACGGGGCCTATCCGATATGAAAAGTGATCTGACATGAAATGAATCCAGTATCGTGTGAAGAGGGCCTAATAACTATGTTTCAACTAAATCAGAAACTATGTTTCACGTTATGTGCAATGTATTGTTGTATTGTCATTATAAAAGTAAAATATTATGTATTGCATTACTGTCTATATTAATATGAAAATGATAAAATAACAACAGTATCTTCAAACCAAAGAACAACTCTCAAACACCTGGCAAGACCCTACGTATTTGCACGTTTACCCTCCCATAGAATTGCACGTTTACCCTCCCACATCGGAGTCGAACCCTCCCACGGAATTGCACGATTACCTTCCAGGTATAACTCACTTCCTTAAATAATCTATGCAACAAAGGAATATATTAAAAACAACAAAACTTTTATATATTTACCAGGATGCGTGTATTTGATCGTTGTTGTGTTTTTACTGTCCATGTTAACAAGAATTCCAGAACCAACATCAAGAATATCCACTTCAGCTACGGGGACGCACCACTTCAGCCGGTATCGTTTCTTCCCTATGAGGTTTGCTGCATTTGTCCTAAAGATTTGCATTCAACGTATTAGCGTTCTGTTTGTTTAATTACAGCGTTCACATCATCAGAACAGGTTTCAAAAGAAAAAAAATTGAGTACAACAAACTTGGTGGCTACACGGCTGATGATCAGAGAAAAGACCGTTGAAATAAGGTTTATCAAAACCCATAAATGTTTTCATTATTTCAAAGTTTCTTATTTTCAATGGGGTCAGATCCATAAAGAGGTGCGAAGACTTCTAAAGAATCTGAAACGGAGGCAGTTTCATGGGGTCAGGTTAATAAGGAGGTATAAAACGCTGATAGAATATAAAAGGAGGCCGTTCGTGGGGTTCATATTTAAACAAAACTTAATGGAATTTTTTATAGGGGGCATTTTCAGGGTGTCAGGTATTGCAAGGATACAAACATCGTTTTCTAGAATATAAAAATTTGTATGGGTTCAGAGTAAAATGTGTTCTCAATTATTAAACATGTTCTTTCAAAAATCATTCTAAAACAGTGTAGAAGTTCTGTAACACGAAAATTGGAATGACAAAATGTCCTATTGAAATTGCAACGGAAAAAGGAAAAAGAAATTAAATCACGTATAAGATTCTCGTGGAAAATTTAAAATATATTTCAAAGAATTTATTTGTATCTATCTAGCATCCGAAAGTAGTTTTTAGGGCTCTGAGAAACTTATGTTTATCGACCAGTGTCCTTGTGCTTCCTCTCGATGTGACTACACCTCGTGATTCCTATTCCTGGAATTACAGAGAGCTGGCGACTCTCCTCACCCTGGGTGGCGACTCTCCTCACTCTGGTATTTCAAAGTAAAGCATTAGCAAGGCTTAAAAGTAAAGGAATACTAACTTGTTGATAATGCTTGCACAAATAAGAAGATCAGAAAGTAGAAACAGTCTTTGGTGCTTAGTACGGACAACCTGTCCACCAGCAACTTTCTAGAGGAAGGTGAAAGTCAAGAAAATCAACTTTCTGAAAGAGAAGCATAGGGCATTTATGCAACAAGAGTGCTTGTTTTGCTAATACAAAAACTTTCAAGGATAAACACTGCAAGTAGTTTTTTCGCTACTGAAATCTTGAGAAGGAAAGGAAAACTGACTTTAAATTAGCAGCCTTGACACAAAATAAGCAAAAGTCTTCTTCGTAATTAAGAAAAATGATAACATTAACACTTCTCGATGGAAACATTGAAAATCTAAAATTTTGAATTTCACGGCAGCCCCCAATAAAGCTTTTGCTGGAAAACAAATTGGTCTTTTACTAGTGGACTGTGTTTTTCAACCACTGTACCACAACATACTAATGTGCCGTGAGATATTCTCTGTTGTGCGTGAAAAATTCTCCAATTTTACCTAAGTGGTCTAAAAAAGTGAGAAAAAAATGATCATCCAATAATGTGCCGTGCTGTGTGCTGTGGTGATCAGCAGAGTAATCATTTAAGACTCTTCTATATCTACCTTGAGGACGAGTCTATATTGTGAATATAGGCCGAAGAGTTTCATTTTTTAACATTTTCTGTTATTGGTGTGCCTCGTGATTTTTTCAATAAAAAATTGTGCCGTGGATCAAATAAGGTTGAAATACACTGGACAAAACTGTATATTATATTAAAATAGAATTTTTGCAGTGATTCGTTTTGGCTCCAGCTAGATTGCCTACAAAAAGGCATTGCATCCTTTGTTTGAGAGCTTCAAACTTGATCGATGTGGTTCATGTGCTTTGAAAACCAACTTTTAAATCTACGAGGCAAGTGAATAAATCGAAGGATATTTCACGAAAGATAATCAATCGTTGTTTTTGTTGAAATTCAACCTCCTTGCTTTGATATATTTTTAGGGGATTCGATGTAACAAAGTTTCCAAACTTTTGCTTTGGAGTAAGCTTTTTTAAAGTTTTGTAAAAAAATACAAGTATAAACTGTGATGAAGCAGACTTACGCATAGGATCATATCATCATGTCGTATGTAGTACCTCCGTTCTGAAAACAGTGACTAAATAAAGAGAAGATAGATAATCATTATTATTGTATAACACATTTTTCGTAAATAAATTTACTTAGTGTAACACATGGTTTATAATTGAAATGTCTTTGTTCGCCAAGTTTGTCTTTTGCTAGTTGACAAGCTTTTTTCCATTCGATTTTTTAAATGCCCTTTAGTTTTGATTTTGTTTTCGAGAGCCAAGTTAGTTTTGGGTGGCCTCTTAGTCTTGTATATTCTTCATCCGCGTATGCTAAGGCTAGCTTTGCAGGGGTTTGTTCCGGTAAACAAAGTGCATGTCCTGACCATCTGAGTTGACTTTTTTCGATTATCTTGCTCCATGGAGTTTCATTGGTTTGTTGGTAGACATCGTCATTTTTTCATTATTTTTGGATACAAAATGTTAAAGATGTATGTTCGTAATAGTTTCTAAGGAAGCTATCAATTTTAACTTTAAAAGATTTCATTAATGTCCAGAGTTCTGAGTTGCATAGGAATATGAATGTAACTTAGGTGTTAAAGGCTTCAATTTTTGTGCTGATGTTGATATTTTTATTTCTAAAGATGAACTTCAGTGAATTTCGGTGCAGATTGAATAGCGAGACCTTTACGTCTGGTGGTGTCATTTTCTAGAACACTACCGAGCAGCTTGCAACTTTTCCATTTACATTCGCATACATGGTCACATTTGTATCCTGTGATAGTAAAATTCTCGGTTTTGCTTGTATTTATGGTCAATTTGCGTTTCGGAAGAAATTCTGATAGGTCGTTTTGCTTTTGTTCAATGTAGAAGGTAGAGCATATTAAAAAAACAAGTAACTAACAAGTATTTTGTTACAGCAAACTTTTAAATCAAGTTTACAGGCAAAAGTAGCCAAAAAAGAATGAAAGCCAAAATTGACATCGAGCCAACAAGATCAACTGTGAATGAGATCAACAGTGAATGATTAGGGATATTCAGTTTTAGTTTATTATCTCTAGGTATCGCCTTGAAAAAATGTTCAGGTATACACACCTTGTTGAGCCCTATAAAATACTTATCGAGCTGAGAAACTTTGTATTTCATTTCCATGTCTCTTCTTTTGTCACATATCAACTCAGATAAACATTCAAGGTGTGTCAGTGCCATTTGAAGTGGCAAACGATCTGGATGACTGACTGGTGTAACTTTCAGTAGTTCCTGGAAACAAAAAGGAAGCAAATTTCACGTCAAAGGTAAGAATTTACATCAAGGAAGAAAACTTCTTATCGATCACGGAAAACAGAGTATAAGAAGATTGCCAGTAAATGCCAAGCTTCTAACTGCAGATCATGAAAATTTTTATTTCAAACTCAGGTTTTTTGACTGTGATTTTCTAATTGTAAATTGTGTACATTCTCATCAAATAGCTGGCCTTCGCTATGATTTTAAGCGATGATTAATTTGTCGAACTTAAATAGGAAAAATGAATAATAAAGTACACAGTCCTGAAAATATGGCAGTTGTACAGTCAAAACCCACGATGAAGGTCATTGAAAGCAAATGACATCTAAGAACCAGGCCAAGACCCTGCATGTCTGCTGTTTCAAGGGAAGGTATCGTAGCTTGAGGGTGTTGCCAGAGGAGAGATAGGTAGGTTCAGGAATGAGGAGATTCCAAAGAGCAATGGAAAAGGTCTCCTGAGGTGAAACTACGTAGGACCAAATTAAAAATAAAACGATAAAAATTTCACTGAACAAAAATCTTTGACACCAAGCAGCTTGAAAGTTTTCTTGTCTGCAGGAAAGTAAATCCATCTCATAAAAAATATATTCTAAAAAGCTCAAACATCAAGAAATTTATAATCTAAAAAGCTTGTAATCAGTTTCAGGAAAAATCCTGTTCTTTTAATAACTTTTTCTATGATGGGGTGATTGAATTTTTGTTTAGAAATAGAATTGAAGAATATGATAGGCAGGAGAAGATTGGTTTACTTCATATCGAGCTTATGGAACCTTGTTGTAAGCATGGAAATTTTCATCTCTGCACTTGCTTGGAAATGAAGGGGCAGAAAACTTCAGATCAAGTTTCCAGGGATTTCCTATGTGAGTTTAAAGCGTTTTTAAAGGATTATTTGCAGAGTTTTTCAGTGTGTTAGCAGACAAAAATCAACTCATACAAGCCATATAATACTGCGTGTAAACCATTTCAAATCAACGAGACGACAGTGTCTTATGAAATAATATCGTTTTCATCACACTAATCTTGAATAATGTTTAGAATTTCTTAAATGTCAGCATTTCATTTTCTGCTTTAAAGATGTTCTCTTCACTATAGAAATTTATTTTTTTCCTAATATCATTGTCTTTTTAATAACTGGCTATTTGTGTTTACATAAAGCTGAAAACCATAGCTCTAATTAACAAAAATGGGACCTTGCCATAGAGCTTTCTAGCAACACTTCTCTAATTAACTTGTCAAAGTATACTTGCCTGGAGAAGGACTACAAGTTGGGGGAATCTTCCGAGAGGCCTTTTGAGAAGATCATAGAACGTGTACTTATACAATGATCGCTTCAACCGAGCCTACAAGAAAAAGTCATTACTTAAATTTCGTTTACATAAGGTAACACATATCATTGTGTTTTACCATTGGCAAAATCCTTTAGAGAGATTGATGCTAAAATAGGTGGTACAAGTATTACTAAACTGTTGTAGCCTTTTGCAAAAACTTCTACTGGACATATTTACTTTGGTGCGTGGAAGACAAAAGTTTGCGATCGCAAAAATCTAGCATTGACCAGACGCAGGATGTTCTCTACGAATTCAGTAAGAGACCTAATAAATATCGTTTGACTAAGTAAGAAAATCCCATTACAACATAAATATCAAACGCCTCTTGTTTATCGGATACAGCTGTTGAAGATCTGAGAGGCAACGTAGCAACGATATGCCAGTTGTCCGGGAAATCATTTCATCGTTCAAAGTGAAACAAAATTAAACCACAGCTTCTCGAATTAAAGTCTTAGCCGTTTTACTGTAGATTTCAAGAAAACAGGTAGGTAGTACATTAAACTAAATTTGCAGAGCAAACTAAAAACAACTTTCTCAAGCTATGCATTCATGTTTTGTTTCTACAGAACCTTCATTCTGCTACAATCACTGCCAAAAGTCTTGGAACACTAACGTAGGTTTTCAGAGGCAAATTCAGCCATCCCCCTCTCCCCCTAGGAACAATGTGGATTTACTATAGAAAAAAGAAAGGGGTTATGGAGTACGCTTTTTCTTGTGGATTGTTTGGTATTTTTCTATACTTTCAACATTGTTTTGGGGGGAAAGGGGGGTGGAAGTGGTAGTTTTCAAGAAAACAAACGAAAATTAGAAAAGCACAGCCAAAAGTGTTAGGTGTTCCAAGTAATTTTGGCAGTGATTGTAGCAATAGACCGTAGTCACACAAGCTCTGATAAGAATAATACTGTCCAGTGGAGTAACTTACCCTTAAAAAAGACAAAAAGGCAGGCACCATCTTGCATGTTTCCTTGACTCGATCCATGGCAGAAGTAAAATTATCGACGTAGCTTGTGTAAGCCTTCAGCACCATTGACTTTGAAAACTAGAATATTGCAGAAAGCTTTAGAAACATCAAGATAAACAGTAAAAGGCAAGACATTTTCGTTGCAGTTGTGCTAACTTTATTTCAAAACATGTATTAGATACAGCGAACAGACTAACCCCGCGCATGAGAACTGAAATGAAATTCGAAATACATTTACGACGGCCTTTATGATAAAATATAAAAGTAATAAAAATTGGTTTTAAGAACACTGTTACTAGGAACACACCAAAATACCTGACAGATTCGTCTCTCAAATGTAAACGAACAAATCAGAGAGTATTCTTGTGCCCTATTAGCATTTTATATCACCACATTGAAATTGAACTTGGAAGCCCTGTTTGAATCACGTTAGTTTAAATCGAATTCAACCGAGTTGAGAGAGCCAAAATAAATGTGTGTAGGTAGTGTAAACATAACCATGGGTATAGCCCATCTTTTGAGGTTAAGCTCTTCATGGCTCACTTTCACGAAAAACATTTAATGGCTGAACCTGGATTTGTTTTAAGTCACGCATGTGTACGCATATACAATTCTCTCTATGCCTAAATGTACGCATCAAGTATTATTAGTACAACCAATTTTCTCGTTTACACGACTGCCATTATCTGGTTTTCTATAAAGGCAACTTAACCTGAGTTAAAACTGAGTTCCTTCTTGGTAGTTTAAACGGGATGGGAATTCGCCAGAAAAGAAGGTTAAAGAGAGATGAGAAGGCAGAAACAGAATGTACAGGTGTAGCGAACACACGTTGGAAGAGTTACTTTCCTTTCCTTAAAAAGGGTCCGTTATATTGAGGTACTTTTACCAGGGCCTAGATGGTGGGGAAGAGATTTTGGATTTTGTTTGATCTTATCTGTATACAGGGTATCATTATGGGGATCAATAAATGTATTAGATTGCGTATCACACAATATCATGTAAAATATTACTTTGAATTTAGAATAAAATTGTACAAGGAGAGAAAGAGCTAAATATTTTAACTTTCTTTGTGTGAGTCTAAAATTTCTTTTACGTGTGGAGAATATTTGCTGATGAAGAAAACCGTATGGCTCCAAATGACTCTCATAGCCTTGGTGAGTTGCGTCTAACACGATGACTCATCAACATTAAAAATGCTAATGCTAGAAACAGTTCTTGCCTGTATCCTATCATTCCTTTTTTAAGCCATGCATACTGTCTAATGCCCGCTGATTTGTTCTAGCCATAAACACAATTCAAAATTCAAACGACCTCCCTTACCGACGCGTATATTATGTCTCCGATCGTAGGATTTTGACTCCACTCTGCCATTCTGCCCGCCAATGCAATATTGAATAACTGATGACATTGCGCAATTTCTTGAAGATGCATGAAAATAACTTTTATGCTGTCTGGAGTGATGACTTTGTTTAATAACAACGGCTTTTCATAATCCTGAAAAAGATGACATAATGTGAGGTTTTTCATTAAAAGGCATGTTCGAGTTTCTAGAAATGCAAAGCGAGTCAATAATTTTCTAAGCGCAGAAATATGAGCAAATTTATAAAAGCAAGATATCAAAACCTAACATATCCAATAACATCATTAAAAAGAATTTAATAACGAACTAATGAACTAATAAATAACGCTGGTGCGGAGCAGGAATGATTGGTGCAAAGCAGGAATGAGAGAATCCCTAGGTCATCCTGTCTGTATCATCCTAATGAAGTCCAAACAACATCAAATCAAGAAAACATATCTTAGATTTCCTACGCTCTGTGAAAAAATGAACTTATTCTTGTTGAAAATTTGAAAAAGAACCACTTTCAGTATTCAATATTCCGGCTTAGATGTATATTTTTTGAAAAACAATTCCATTATAATACAGAGATATAACCTAATTCAGATACAACAAAGAACTACATTTGACATAAGCAAGTGCAAAATTAATGAAAAGTAGTGAGAATTCAATTTAATTCAGCCATCACAACACAGGGACAAGAAAAGATATTCCTCCGTTTCATCTCCAGTGCAGTCAGTTTAAATTTAATATAACAAGAAATTGAATATTTACAACATTATTTAAGGTACTGACATTACATCACAAGACGATACCATAATGGGTGTGTACAAGAACATCTCCTCTGTTGCAAACAAGAATTTTGCGTACAGAGAATTTCAGCGTACGCAGGTTTATCAAACACTAAGCTCAACAGTTTAACAAACAATAAATAAGAAAAACGATGTACATGTGTTTACTCTTAAAATGTTCAGTTATAATTTTTCTTTTGATTTTACATTTATTCACACTTTTACAACTTTATTTTAAATTAATTTGTACTTGAATCGCTTTTTGTTGAATTTCACGCCCATTTCCCAGCAGAAGTTGAAATATACTTGCTTCATTGAGGTCGTTTCGTGGCGTATTAAAGCATTTGAAAGACGGATGATCTGCCTTAGCAGGCACCGCGGAGCGTTAAGCAGAGTGGAGGGGGGGGCTTAAACCCAACAAAAAGTGGCTTGACTGATGATTCATTGGCAAATTTTTTGCATTTTTGGCAAAAATTGGGGGTTATAGCCCCCCAGCCTCTAAGCCCCAACCCAAAGTAAAGTTGATGATCATCAAGAAGAATTTTGTATTTTTTGAAATATAATTTCTGAATTATCGTTGTTTATTTTATGACTGAAATAATTAAAGACATCTCTACAAGGATATGTGTTCAGGCTTCTGGATGAATTTCAAAGTGATCGATTTTTTCGACAAAGAATTGCGTTTTTATATTAATTAAAAAGAATCGAATGTTTTAAGTCTACACGAGGAGGATGCATTTGAAATCGTTGCATTATCAATGCTTTTCACACCTAGGGGGTCCTTTCAAATTTTGCGCTTTCAGACATATATTTTTATTGTTTAACGTAAACGGAAGCTAAAAACGTGGAGGTTTTATTCCACTTTCATTTGAAAATTTTCTCAGACGTGGCTAAAATGTACTTGGATGAAAATGATATGCAGATTCTCTAAAAGCTAGAGATGTTCTGTCGAGCAACTTCTTGGAGCAGGTCTAGTCAAAGATAACTGAAAATTAGCTACCAACTTTTGATATATCTGCTGGTTATCTTGTAATGATAGAGAAGTTATCTGGAATCCAAGGAACTTTGATGCTCCATGGAATGAGCAGAAAAGGGTTGAGAATATTAAGAGAACAGTGATAAACACAGACGTGACAAATAAATCTTAACGAAAGAAACGCACCTGAATAAGATTATTCACAGTTGAAAGATACATTTTCTCGTTTTCCAAGATGTACTTGATGATCTGATATCTCTTTATCTGCAACGAAAGAAACACATTGTTTTTCTTGTTGCCCAGTAGTAATACCGGAGAAGTGATTTTATGATTAAAATGGTTAATATGTAAGAAGGAAGCTACGCTGGATTGGATAAGTTTTCTGCCGGATTCTGTGAATCTTGCAATGGGTTTTGATAAAAGTATAGACAAGAAGTATTTAAAAATTCATTTACTCATCCGTTATATTTACTCTGATGAAGCCCAGTATGCAGGGATCAAATATCAGTTGTGCATCTTAATTTAGTTTAAAAATCGGTTTTTCAACCTATTCCATTCTCGTTGTGGTTTTTCTAAGTTCATGTCTATGACATGAAATGGTTTCGTTGTACTTTATAATATATTGAGAATCGAACATGCCACACAGAACCCCCAAAGTGCACCCAAGTATACAGACATCAGGAAAAAAAAAGGAGCCGCACCGTTAGCAATAATTGGTGCAAAATAGAAAATAGAGGATCCTTTGGTTCTCTTGAATCATCCTAGTGAGCTCAAAACCCAAAACAAATTCACTTTATTCCACCCTATCACATATAAACAAACTTACATCGTCCTCGCTTGCAAACTCATCCAAAGGAGGCAAAGAAGGTTTGGGTACATCATCTCCATCAAAAATGATATCCACGTAAGGTACGGCTTCTAAACAAGATATCATGATCTATGTTAGAGGTATCGTTTATTCTAATAGCCTCGTATGCTTTCAGTGGTGACCTGTGATAATATTTTGATGTTTCTAGACAATAATTGTATTGGTACCGAATTCGATTGTCCAAAGTATGTTAATATTAGGAGCAATAAGTTGATCTAGCAACCGAAAACAATATTCCTATTATTCAATTTTAAGACATCCTAAATCTTTGAAGGAAACACGACAGCATGCAATCAAGCAAAATTACTTTTACCAAGAATTGCATGTAAATTTTCTCAAAGTTTTATAAAAAATTTCAGTTTAATTCTACCCTGTCTTTAGGAATTCTATAGAAATCCTTCAGAACTAAAGAACGTGAATGCAACTTTGGTTAAATAAGGGCATATTTAAAGTGAATAAAATGAAATTCCATGGTAAAACATGTAAATGAGACGAAACACCTCTTCGTAAAAAGGTTCGAAAAAATTCAGAAATAATTGAGTTATTTCACTTCGTCAAATTAAATGTGAATTTCAAAGTGACCCCTTTCTTGACAAAAATGGGATCGATTTAATTTTCTTCAGGCAGAAATCGATATCTGTTCCTTGCTGTAACAAATAGACACCCCAGTCTCGCAATTCGAGTTTGCTTTCATTTGGAACCGATTTGGAAGGAACCGCAGCAGGAATCTTGGACCTGTCTACAGAAAATAATGTCTCAGTTATTGAGCAAGCTAGT
Organism: Rhopilema esculentum; assembly: GCF_013076305.1. The sequence continues at coordinate 3,100,590 of NW_027019541.1, read as the reverse complement.
TTAAGCAAATCAATCCCACCTTCATCTGTCACATTGAAAGATCCGGATTCGTCTGGGACCGGAGGAAGAGGTTTAGATGGAGCTGGTGGAACATGCTTTTTAGCAAAGCTTGGTGGCGTCCGTAATGCTTGGGCAGTTTTGGCTCTAACAGCAGTAAGTGCTTCATACACCGAGTTCCTCTAGAATAGAAAAATAAAAATCTTAGGTGAAAATAGCACAAAATGAAAAAGGTGAAGTGGAGTTTCATTATGTGTTTCACTTAAAGCATTTATTTCATTGAAAATTGCTAATCTGATACACAGAGTAAACCTGGCACTTGCAGAAGCGCTGGCAAAATGCTGGGCTAACCTAACCCCAGAGGTTGATCAAATCTTTAAAGACCAATATATATACTGAAGACATATGAAAGTAGCAGCTAGCTTCAGAGAGGGGCAATAATCGTAAAATGTTGCAATAAGATGCAACGCAAATGATGATAAAATGTGTATGCAGAGCATTCATGAGAAACTTAGACAGAAGGGGTGAAAAGGTTCGCTGCCTGAGATTCAGGCACAGGGGCGTCGTGGGGAATGACCAGAAAGAAAAACTTTCCGAAAAACTTGTTTTGATTTATTTTGACCAAATAGAAGCATTTCATGTTAGTGTAAGGGGGATTGGACAGAAAAACTCATAAGTTTTACTTTTGCTGGAAATATTTTTCAAATGCACTTTTACTTTCTCTCTGTTTTTATACTTACTGTCAATGTCCCTGACATCTCGCAAGGGCAAAACATTTTATCATCTTAATGCTTCAAGTTCGCTGGAACTTGCATTTTTTTGAGCAAATTTTAATAACAAAATCCTAATCTCAAAATGAATATTCACTGGCGGAAAGCGAAGGTATTCATCGACATATTTCTTGTTCTACCTTATGCAACATAACCGCATAAATTTTCAAATCTGGGACAAAATTTCAGATGTGGTGATAGACACAAATTGGCACTGTCCCGGTCAATGTCAAATACAGATATAATTTATGGCTAAAACTGCAAATTTCAATCAGTTTCAATTTGGCCCTTGAAGATTCGGATTTTAACTGGCGAAATCCGACCAGCAAATCACACTTTGGTAGAAATCGGTTCGGTAAATCCTGAGAAATCATGCTTTTGTGGAAATCTAGTATTATCTATACAAAAGTGAATTGCTTCACTAAAAGGTTCGTTTCACTTTTCTTTTTTACCCACAAGTTTCATTTCACTTCTCCTTTCAAGGTTGAGAATGTTCCGACATAACAATAATTTTTCCGAAAATCTGTCAACTGTTGAAATCAGAGGGGGCCACGACCCCCTGCAACCCCCCAGAGGGCGCGCTCAAAAAATTTTTTGACGCATTAGGCTGTATTGTGAGGATGGCTCATTGGTTAGGGTAACAGACCGCAGATCCAAGGGTTTCGGGGTCGAGGCCAAGGGCCATGACCAAGCTTTCACTAAGAGTATGAAGCCGCCATCACACTATAATCACAAGCATAAGAAGCATAAGATGTTGCTACATCAAGAGGAAGGACCTGGACGCTGCTCGATAAGTAAAGCCTCTCAATTCCTTAAAAATTACTTCTGGAGCCAAGAAGAAACAAAGCGTAAGGTACAAAAGAATAGGTACCAAATTTTCCAGTCAAAGTTGTTTAACTATTCTTAACATCATAACAGCAGAAACCTTAACCTGTTAGACTAGATAACGCTTATTTGCCAGACATGACATCACCAACTCACAGACACAACTGCAGCTAACTTACATTTGAATTAACTTTCTTTGATAGGTCGCCCACAACTTCATAAAGCTCGTTGTCGCTTTCAACCTCATCGTACACAGTAGAAACGCTGCCAAAATCCGACCCCCATTCATCGTCTTCTTCTAAATCCGATTCGCCATTATCACCAACAGGAGAAATAGGCAACACAACGGCACTCATTGGGCGGCTCCTTCCATTTTCTGTAAAATGAAAAATTCAATCTCTACTTACTGTAACATTAGGTTTTTCAGATGAAATCAATATGAGCCACTGAAGTAAGACCTATTAAGTATTGACTTCGAGGAGAAAATCATTCCTTAAAATCTCATACTCCTTAAATGGAAATCCCATTATTTTATCAAAAATTCCCATGAATCCTTTTACTTCGGTAGAAATAGGGTACTTATTTTGCAAGTTTCCATTGCCTCTGGATTGAACCCATAGTATGAGGGATTGCTCTTTCGCAGAATCTACAACTGGCTACGAATATATTACATTGTAATCAGGCGCGACTAATAAGGATTTTAAACAATTAACAAGGATGATAAACGTTCCATGGTTACAATTACGATGGGAAAAATGTTTGCTGGATGTTAAACCGTAAATCGTCGAATTGGCTCCCCCTTTCGAAAAAGCCCCTCCCTCAAAAAAGCCCCCTGGAACAAGCCCTCACCCTAGAACTACAAATTTTCAATAGAAGCCCCCCCCCCCGAATAAGCCCCACTGCTATCCTAAATTCTCAAATTGGCCCCCCTAGATTTGTTGATTGTTGCCATTTTAGGTTGCCTTTGGTGCTTTATTCAATTAACACAAAAATTTATACTTTTGGTAATAATTTATTGAATATTGATAAAGAAATTTCTACTGAAATATACGAGGTCTTTCAATAATGTTTTCTTGATGTCCACTATCATTTTATAAGCCCCTTATCGTATAAGCCCTCCCTCCCTCGAATAGCCCCCATCAAAAAAATAATGAAAAGCCCCCAGGGGGCTAATTCGAGGATTTACGGTATAAGCAGGAGAGTGTTATCTGACCCTAGTCGCCCTGAGATTCGTTTATACAGTCAAAAACTCCTAGCCATGTATAACACGAGACTAATCGAATTGTCTTATCTGGAGTTGTCAGTTCAGCCCCTAATAATACGTACTACGCCGTATCGTATAGAGACACCAATCAGGCATCGAAGAGTTAAACAAAACGTGAAAAGATAGCACAAAACATTTGTGTAAATAACCCACCTTGAGCAGATCCAAACCTCCTTCCATCTTCCACCCAATCAATATCTTTAACTGGACTGCTGTTCAATACTATTTCCCTTGTACCTGTGACGTCATCATTCTCTTCTTGGACGTCATCATACAATGGGGCTTGTGGAGACCCAAGCTGTGAATACACGTGCTCGCTCGATTCATCTTTGCTCTTATCCCTTGGCGTCCATAGTCTGTCGTAGCCATCGCCATTTCCAAGGGAATCACTCTTAGACCTTGCTTTCCTCGGAGGTCTTACGGGCATTGGACTGTCTTCGGAGGCCGAATCGCTTTCTGAAATAACATTGTAATAAAGTTCATAAAACATTTCAATATGAGGTCCAGAACATTCTTTCCTTAAAATCAGAGTTCAGTCAGAAGCAATGGAAGATGACAATGCCAATCAGCAAAGATGAAGCAATTCGCCCTGCACGCAGTTAAACCATCGCTTGCTTAGTGAAATTCTCAGCTACAATGACATTAACTTGAAGTCATCAGCAAGCCAATAATGCAAAAAATACTTGTCTCATTGCCTGAAAGGGAGCTGGCACGGCTTACAACAAAATCAATCAATCCTTTGTGGCATCATATAATAAAATACACGGATAAAGAGGCTATAAAAAGCCTTTTATTGGAAAAGATACAGACAGTTTCGGCATATCGGGCATAATGCATCCTGTAAAAACCAGACCCTAGCGCCAAATGACTCAATGAGCATTCATGACTGCAAGCCAACAGGATACTTTAGCATGAGAGAATAAATGAATTCTCGAAATCAAAACGAATAGAAAGCTTTCCTCTGTTTCCAAACTACTGCGATCTCAAAAGACCCACTCTGGAGGGCGATTTCGATCACAGGACTACCGTTTCCAGCTAGTCGTAGTGGCGTTTCTACGGGGGGGCCAGGGAGCCACGGCTTCCAAGAAATTATTTGCCCCTTGTCCCCCCCCCCCCCCCCCCCCCCCCCCCAATACAGTTTTTTCAAAGTCTTTATTAAGAATTCAATATTTTCTTCGAAAGCTGTTCAATCGTTGTTTGACTTTGTTAGGACTGCTTTCTTTATTTTGCTTAATGCGATCTTTATTGCATTTATTTAACAAGCCAAAGGCCCTGATAAGCGTTTAGGTTTGTAACCGAGGTGAACATTTATGAAATTTTGGCTCCTTTTTGTAGATACCAATAAAAATTCTTTCTTGACAATCATTTAAATCCTATATTTGTTATATATTATTACGAACATACACCTTCGCAGAATCAGCCCAAACCAAGGTTCTCCGCATCCCATTGTAAACTCTTTTCCCCCTGAAACCCAGCGCAGGGAAATGCCAATACCATCCCAGTTTATCTTGTCAATCTACTATTGCTTATCGAAATTCTATTATTTGCAATTCTGTATAAAAGAGTGATTTGCTTGATCGGTTGGATATACGACAAAGCTACTATGGACAAATTTTACCAATCAACTTTACAAAGCTATAAGTCATAGTTATTTTTAGAAGTATACTCTTCTTCTGTTGAAATTCTTATGTTCATTATGCATTTTTGTTAAATAGATAAAACTCAGTGGAGTAACAGAACAAAGTTACTTTTAGTTAAATAAGAAAAGGTCCCGAACCTTTAGGGTTCCCAAACAACAATTTTTCTATGCTTTCTTTGCCCAGAGGAGCCAGCTGCTCGTTACCCCACTAATAAAACTATTTGGTATAGTGATAATGGCCTTAATAGAGCTGTACCAAGGACATGCGCTAAAAATCTGTGCTTGTAGCTAATTTTGAGCCAACACGCTAATGCTTTACATTATACTAGTTCGCAAAGTAATGGCTAGCGTTGGCCCCTATAACGAAAGTTTGGGCCCCGGCTAGGCCCCCCCCCCAGATTTCCAAGGCTAGATTCGCCACTTGCTAGTCGTTTAGTAAAAACCCATGAAGACGCTGTGTTTTTCATTTGGGACTGTTCGCATAGACCAGGCCTAAAACTATTTCACAGTTCGTCCGAATATCATACTTCTATCAGTAGCATGAAAAAACTGCATGTAAAACAGATACTTTCACAAATGAAAATATTTCACACAAGCATTTAGTAGCTCCCCTTTGAAGTTTCTTTCCAAGAATATTACTATCATACATTATTCTTGGAACTCAGTTACCTTTATTCGACAATTTACTGTACTTCCTTGTTGTTCTCTCATAGCCACTATAAAACCCTGGGACACCTTCTTTCATTCCAACTAGACTTGCTCTTATATCTCCTCCTCTCTTAAAGTTCTGCTTACGGACCAATGTAGAGTCATCCGTCCCAATCTTTTCACCTCCAACAACTTCTAAATTGTCTTCAGTATCCACAACATCTTCTGTCCTCCCTTTATCAGGTTGTCTCTTCTCTTTTTGTACAAAGTCCGGGAGATCGTCAGTAAAATCACCTGGAAGAAAAATCTGAACTGGTAGTGGTAATCCAGTGCAATACCAGACACACCCGAGCTAAGTAGCATAAAATGTTGGCAATGGGAGGCTGCATTCTCGGCAGTGGACTTATTTCCAATCTGAAAGAGACATCTGTGTCAAACCAAAAATTCTGACCTGAATAGGGCGAGTACTTTTGGGCGTTAGAGTGAATTAAAAGTTAGCTAAATTTCAGGGTCGGCAGGAAAACTTTTCGATATCCTGAGCCAGTGGCCTAACTGAGCAGTGTAGGGCCCTTATTGAAAGCAGTGTTTGGGGCCGTTATACTTAACTTAATTTGAGTCAGGTTTTAGAGCCCAAATACTCACTCTATGGGGTTTTCTTGCAAAACCCAAAGAAATAATATATGACAACATATGAAGAGAAATTCTGCTCCATGATATTTTCTTTGATCTTCATCTAACAAGCTTTTCCTGGATTTTCATGCAGCTAAACAGATGGTTGTTGAACATGCACTTGAAAACATGTTCAGAAAGTTTCATATTTTCAAACTGCTTTTTGGAGGAAAACAATTCCATATTTCAATATTTGATATATTCTCGTAAACTAAACACAAAGTTTTATAACTATATGGATGTGTTTTAAGGGGAAACCTAATTGACATGCTATATCTTGCATCATTATAATGTGGTTGCTCACATTTGCAAAACATATCCAGTCCTTCGCCCATTGTAATGATGTTGTGAATAATATTAGGAAACATATGCTTTCATCAAAAAACCTGTTCTTGTGAGAAACTCTTTGGGGGTCCTTTCTGGGCACAAATGCTTGGGGTTGGGGGCCCTTAGTTTTGTGCTTAAAGGTGCACACCGTGCATTACGCCACTATCCTGAGCTTTCACTAACTCAGGATTGTATTGTGATCTGAGTCAATAGAGTTGTTCTTCGGGTCTACATATTTTTCGTCAGACATTGACAAACTGCATTAGAAGAAAGATTTGCAAATAGGTAAGCAGGATAGGTGATTTCAAGCACCTTGTGACCTCATCAACTTTATATACTTGACCTCAAGCTAATCATTGAATTTCGGGGGACACTATTTCCAATTATTGGGGACTCTTTGTTACTGTTACTCAAAGGTGTAGCCCTAGGAAAGAAATGGCCAATGTTCAATGGATTTGAATGGGAATGGCAGGAATTTCCTCTGTGTGCCAAATGTCTCGACCAGATGGAAAATTTTCAGATTCTTTAGATAGCTCAACATTGACTAATTCTTGAGGAGACAATGATAGCAATTAACAGCTTTTCGCATCTCCAAGGTTAGGACAACATAAATATTGATCTTCATCTATCAATTATAGATCATAAAATGTCTGGGTACATAAAAGATATAATTTGGCAGCAAACACAATAAAGAATTGTAGGTGGACCATTTAGTGCAAATATACTTGCATAAAAGTTGTTATAAAAACACTATATTGTTATAAAATAATAAAAAACAATTTTGGCAGAATCATCTCCCAACATACACCACACAAAAATTCAAAGAACTATATACAGTTCGAAAAACTAAAATAATTATTGCAAAAAGATAGAGATTATTTTAATTTGGACAGAGATTTTGCATAGGGAAAATTTCAGTTGATAGAAAAATGATAGTGTCTTAGTGTTACATAATTTATAGAATTCTTTGACAGCCTTGAACTATAACAGTACATAATGTGGGACAGTGAAAGACACTTCAGAACTATAAAAAGTTGATGAATCAAGCTTATACAAACAATGACATCAGCCTTCATAAGGGTTTAAGTAACATCATGTCCCCTTTTAACCCTTAATAAATTAAAGGAAAAAGCTCAACAAAACAAAAGAAAGTTATATAGAAAACTCAAATTGTATGCTACTTACTTATTTTACCATCATAACCAGCACCCCCTGCTTTTTCCATAATTTCCTTTAGAGAAGGCTGCAACTTTGAAACTTACACATCACTTTGTACCATAAATGGGATGCTGTTTAAAAACAATGAGAAAAGTTAATTGTTTCTTGGAGACAACATAAAAAGGCAAAATCAACAAACTTGATATAACCCCAGTGAAAAATCTTGCAGGATACTACAGGTCCTGTGGGATCCTAGGAGGATCCTAGATTTTTAGGGTCCTGGACAAGATCCTACCAAAAATCCTGCAAGATCCTGTGTGCATAGAATCTGATGCAAGATCCTACATAAGGATCCTGTAGGACAAACACAACTTAAGATCTTACACCTAGGATCCTACCAAAAATCTTACAGGATTTTAAAACAGGATCTTGAATAGGATCTTGCTAGGATCCAGAATGACATTGTAGGATCTTACAAGAACTAGATTAGGATCTTACCCATAACAATTCCAAGATCCTATTGGATTGTGACATGGATCCTGTCACAATTTTTGAGGCAGGGATGACTAGTTAAAAAGTTGAAACAGCCAGCACTCTTGATCTTGAACTTAGCACTTGTTTCCACAAAGAGAAAAACCACCTCTTCCTTAAATTAAAGCACCTTATCTAGAGGTACTATTTTAGCTGCAAATGACAATACTGAAAGTCATTTACATTGAAGAAAATAACGTTTCTCCACTCTTTCATTACAAAAGAAAATTAAATCAAATTTGACATTGACTGTGGGAAACATGTGTTTCAAAAATTTGAATGATGACTCTTTAATTTATAAACTTGATCAATACAATAATCAAAATAACAACAAATGATTTTCCAGTATAATATCTCAATTTTCCAGGTTTTAAAAATTACTGCTATCAGTACAGACTTTTGCACATTTTGCAATTTTTGCACAAGGGATAATTAGGACATTATTCTAAAAAAGGGACATGATGGGTAGTACCTGAATTTTAGAAACTTTTGCTGCAGCAATATTTGAATTCTAATCATTTCCATTTCTTTACATTATACAGTCAATGCAGGAATTTCATTCAAAATTTTTTGCTCCTCAAAAAGTCTGACTGTTATGCCCACATCAAAGGCAGTTGTGTGTTGTGCGTTTTCCTGATAATATTTAAAATACTTTTTAGTGTCATTACACGTTGAGTTGTACAGAGTTTGTTGACACCTTTCCATCCATTTTAGCTTTGAAAAAGTACCTCATTTCATATTTTATCTCAATTCAAAAGATTATCAGTTCAGAATTTTTTTCTTTAAGAATATTCTGTGCAAGCAGTTACAGGTCCCTAGTTAAAGGAATAAGTTGACTCTTTCACTGAGGCAAAACTATTTGAAAATTATTGTATATTCATCTTTACATCAAAGTTGTAACTTAAAAGATGGATGTCAGACCAAAACAACTGATTTTTTAAGAATTTATCAGTGAGAGAGTCTGGTACAGATAAGAAATTGTTTTAAAATTTAGTGTAATTTTATATGAAAGAAAATCTTAAGGAACAAAAAACTATGAAACAAACAGTGCAATAAGGAAGCTAACCACCCCAAGAAGCAGTTACAAACTTGTCAGCTATTCCATGGGTCCAGTCAAGATAATTGGGATGTCAGAGAAAAAGAGACCTAACAATTCAATTTTCATAGGAATTTTGACAGTATCAACAAATCACAGGCCACCTGGAATCGGTAGGTGCACTCCTACCCCCAGTCTGCAAAGTAAATGGAATTTATCAATTAGATCTTGTGCGTGCAATACTCTTTCATGCCACGTTTTCCACATGCAACCATCTCTCTACTATTCATCTGTGCTATGGGAAATTTGGTTTGCAGCACTGTCCTGGCCTTGCACATGCTACTGTAATACTCTGCAGACTGGCTTTACCAATATGATATCCAGCAAAAATATGTTCCCTATAAGGATTGACTGTTGGCCAGGTACACAAGCTACTCTCATCACACATAAATTTGCATTTGTTTCTACCTAGCATCTGAAGCTAGTTTTTGGGACACTGAGAAGCTTATGCTTATGGAGCAGTGTCCTGGTCCTTTCTTTTGATGTGACCACACCTCGTGATTCCTATGCCTGGAATTACAGAGAGCTCTCCTCACTCTGGGTGAAAGTTTGGTCATGCCAGGGACTTGGTCATGTAGAAAGCACCTCTAACAACTGAGCCATCCTCACACAATTGTGACTCTTTTGATTGAATTTGCCTAGTGTTCCTTTTTGTCATGCCACGTACTATAAAATGACATGGCCCAGTCCAAAGATGACAGTATCAGTTTAAACAATAGATATATTTGCAGAGAAAGAAGGCATTTCCTAAAACTGGACCAGGCTGGAGAACTTAGTAATATCTCTTTCACTTGCAGGTTGCAGCTGATAATGTGCTGTTGTTCAAAGCTACATACCAGAGTGCAAAGTATTTTTTGTGCGCGGGGAATTATTTTTTGTCGCTTACGCTTGCGTGGGAACAAATCATGTTGCAAAATGACAGGTTAAAAGCTGCAGGATTCCATTTTAAAATTGCACTTTTAGGGCTCGAGATTAGGCTATGCGCGAAAATCACACGAAAGTCCATGTTCCAACTGCTCGGATTACTCAAATTAATTTGCAAAAATGCGCGAACGGATTTGAGCAAAAAGTTATTGCGCGGTCACCGCGCATACCCAAACTTTGCAGTCCTGGCTACATATGGCCAAAATTATACATGCTTTCCAAACTGGGTATTGAGCAAGATCTTAGATATATCCATAAGCCCTGAATTCAGATATAAATTAATTGATTCCTAAAAACATATTAGATTTGCGTCACTGTCGAGTAAAGAGGCAAGCTTTAGGTGCTAAAACTATTTCCAGTCGTTAGATCATAAGCAGAAAAAGGAACTTTACACTCTGTGTGTGTGTCACAGTGTGGCGACAGCAAAAATAAAAAAGCTCGCTTCCTGCAAAGTATAGCGCGAAAACTTATGCAAAAGATGCTTCAAGTTTACAAATATCTAAATATACAAAGATCTAAATATGGTACAAATAATTAAAATCACAATCAATATAGTAACATAACTTTTATATTACCAGATAAGTGTCAATTTCCTGGAACCATCAAATCGGCTCGTTCATGTGTAATCTGCTTCCTTTCAGCAAATGTTTCTGATCCATTGAGTTGAATTGTTCAAAGTCACATGACGATAAAGTACAAGAGCGCAAAATGCAACACGCATGCGCAGCGAAACAGGGCTGTTATCACCACGAGTTGTTATTTCTACCTCGTTGGGGAGTTTGGGAGACGAATTAGAGAAAACTTTTTTGATGAGCAAGGTAACCCTCCGTCCCGGACTCAAAGAGCGTGCGCATGGAAGGATGGACGAACGGTCAGTGGTGGAAATTCATTTATCAGGTGGGGGAGCGAAACCCACAAAAACAAGCAAATTTTCCTACTAATAACAAAATTAAACGACAAAAGCGCTAAAAACTGTTTCTAACGGACAATTTGGCAAAAGCTGGGGACGTTCGCCCCTTCCGACACACCCGGAATTTGCGCCACTCTGTAGGGCTGCATCATTCATTTGAAGATTTTTGCTCGCTCGTCTCCTCAACAATGCCCCCACTGGATTATCATCATTATTAGCCGTGCAGGGCATCTGCTGACTGATTTCCTCTTCAAGATCCCTTTATCCCTGTTCTTCTGCGTTTGACATGACACACTTGCTGCTTTCTCGATTTTCTCCCGCCATCTTCTTATTGGTCTCCCTCAATTTCTTTGTGGTTTGAATGAAGGCAGCAGCCAGGGCATTTTTTTAAGGGTTTTGGAGTGGTGGGGCATTTTTCAAAAGGGCCCATGCTGACCTCAAGGGGACCTCAAGAAATTGTACGGGATTTATGGCCGGTGGTTAAGAATTAGGATTGTTATATGCTTCACTTACGCTAAAATTCTGGCTTTTTGCAAGGGTAACTGGATTTTTTCACACATATATCTTTCCAAAATCTTAAAGATAACTATTTGAATAAGATGTGTTTTTATCAAGGACATTAACTAACAGAAGTTTGCAATTTAGTTTTGGATGTGGAATCGAAAATTTTCCGTTTTTGCAATTTATGGTCACGCTTTTTTCTTACAGAATTTTTTTAGGATTGAAGATTTAGGCTTATGGATTTGCCATGAATTTTCTTTAAAGCATTCTTATATGTTATTTATAAAGAAAATTTGAACCTTTACATGGAAATTTAAGGGGCAAAGAGAGTGGGGGTGACCTTTTGGGACCATGCTCTAAAATGTTTTCTTGCGATCTGCTTTTAGAAGCACCAAAACTTCAAACTCACAACTAGGGCCACAAAAAGGTGCGGGCGGTGGCAAATTGCCTTAGGGCCTTTAGGGTTATGAGGCCTCTCGAGGTTTCCAGTTTACGAAAGCCATTAGTAAGACTAACAAGGTTTTCAATTTTTTAAATGATTGTAAAGCAAATGCCTGCAAAAAATATTCTGAGTTTATGCTTATCTAAAGGGCATGGTTGCCAAAGATTTTTTGCTTGCTTCGCTCGTAACAGACCTCATCTTCTCGTTTTGCCACAGGGCCTCCGAAACCTCTCGGTCACACTGCTCGCAACTAAGCCAGAAAATTATATCTATATCATTGCAGCTAGGCCACCAGAAACTACTACTACTACTACTACTACTATTTCTACTACTACTACATACTACTCAGTTCAGTTTCATGGTTATTTTCGTCATTTTATGCAAGGCTATTGAAAACGAATTTGCAACAGCACATAGAAAATATCATCAAAAAAATTAACTGGTGGATTTTGTGTACCAGCAGAAATGCAAGGGAAAACAGGCTTATTAGCGAGCGGAGCGTCGTAGTGTAACTGCTACCCTAAATATCACTCCGGAGTAAAAGTTACGATAGCAATCCGGTATAGTGTAACTCTAGCCCAAGTTGCCCTAAACTATGTTACGCCACAGGCCCGTGATTAGGGAATGCAAGCATGAATGCTAATAATCGACAGAAATCATCATAAAGGCTTGCTCCTTCTACAAATAGATTATGAGTTTCTGACCACCTTGAAATGGAACACAAACTGTTCAATAATCACAAGAATAGGCAGGTAAGCAAAAAAATGCGTGAATCGCTGATAATGGTGCAAATCATGTTCACAAAAAGATATCGATAAAATAATCAATACATTTGGTCGCTGTCATGGAAGAAATTCGCTTTTTTGATGAAAATGTGTGAGGTTTTAAAAATGCTTATTATTTAACATTATTTTTATGACGTTGTACTTTAATCATTTCCTGACTAATATTAGAAGCTTGTATGTGTTAAAATATACTTTATAAAAATTCGGGCGTTATTATTTTTCGGGCAAAAAAATTCAGCCCCTCCCTCCCCCCGGGCGTGAATTTGAAAGGCGAACTTTCAAAGTATAGCATTAAAAAATTAATTTTTAAATAGAAACGCCGAAAAAAAATTTGAACTACACCTTCACACTATCTTGCGCCCGAGCCTCTATTTGACAAAGACGTCTCGTGGGAAAGAGTTGATAAAATGGCGGTTGATAAACAATCGTGTCGGAGAAATTAGTATCAAAGGAAATATCACACATTCAGTTGCATGAGGACAACAGTTTAGACTTATTGATTCATTCTATAACGAAGAATATTTGCTTGCGATGTCAAAACAATTTTGGCTTTCTGCTTATAGCTAATGAAGAAAATATGGAGAATGTTACGCCGAAGTCCTGTTGCTTCAAAATTGAGCCGCCCACTCTGATATTATTCTATGAACTAAATGAAAGTGGTGCGTCCTAAATATATAGTATTTCACTTTTTCCTAAACTTTAATTAGACTTCTTAGACCCACTTATGTTGTTTTTGCTACAATTAACGGCGTATCCTGCTGGCTGCTGATATGTGTATTGAAACCAACCAACTAGGCCTGAATCTTTGCTGTTACACAATTAACTCTTTAGCAGGTTTTCTACTAGACAGAATTTTCCGCGCGCAGCAGGGTGACTTTTTTCTGAAACAATGCACGAGCAAGGAAAAGAAGAACCTTCAACTAATGATCAGAAGTAGCTACAAAAAAACAAGAAATATTTTGGGTCCTTTAGCTATATCAAGCAAGAAATGGGGGAGTTTAATCTGCTAGTGAACGACACGATGGTCTTTGAACAAGAACCGTTTTTCAGATATTTTCAGATGTTGCCACAGATTTTGAAATACTTCTAAGATGGGTTGCACTTTGTATTTGCAAGAAAATGGGATCAAAGTGAGAGGTTGTGATCATGGGATCAAAGTGAGACTTTCAAACACGTGTGCAGAGTAGCGACGACTAGAAGTGGCCATTGTTTGAAATTAACAATGCAAATACAAAATCCGCTCTACTGCATGTGGAAAATTCTGCCTAGTGGAAAACCGTCTTTACTCAATTACTTTCACACTCTCCACACCATACTCACTTTCATAGCCTGCATGTAGACTTTACAAATGGTGAAGTCTCTGCAATTGCGTACCCGGTATGGATTCCATGGCAGCTGCACTCCCGATAAATTTTGTAAAATTACCTGTGCACCCTTCCACACCCAGAGGATTAAAGTGGTTTTGGGTGTGGCTCAAATTAAAAAGCTTTTCCAAATATGACAGAATGACTTTCAAAATTTTTCTACAACTTAGAGATTGGAAAAAAATGTGTCCTTCTAAATAAAATGAACTTCTTGTGATCAAGACCACAGAGAGGTTTAAGTAGCTTTGTGCAAAACTGAAAAATATGGCCCCTTATGAGCAAAGCAAACAGAAACTTTTTGTGACCAGGTTCTTTAGATTAGCTCAAAAGTACTTCAGAATATTTTTGCAATCATTTTCTTGCAATTGTTTAAGATGTTTTACTATTTTTTAAGCATGTTACGTTTGATTAATTCCATTCTTGAAATAAAATTTCTTTATAAGGCTTCCTAGACCTTACAAAGTGCACATTCAATTGTACGCACTTATCACAGATGTATTCCTGGGTAATAGCTTGTGCTTTACAAGATCTCGCTGAAAGTTGCCATGAAACCTAGACATGCCATGGGCCAGAAACCTCTGGTTGAAAACTACCATGGTCCAGTAGGTCAGCACTTCTTTATTGAATCATCTTTGTTCACAATATCTTTTATCTTTAACCCAATGGCTTTGAATTGAATTTTAATTATTTGTACCCAAAAAAGCTCACAAGGACATAGACAGAACAATGATAACATGTCTTGCATGATCAAACTGATTTGATTATAAGCATGCAAAGAAATCCCCAAAGGCATAGGGTGAAAGAGGCATTGTTAAGATTTGTTCCTTAAACTCTTGGAGAGACATCTCATTAGCCTAATGGTAAGAGTTTTGAATAAGGAACTAGTCTTGCAAAATAAGTGGATTCAATTTCCTCTATTTGTAGTGTCTGCATGCAGGTTATCACTTTTGCTGCTTTTCATCATCAAAGCATTAGAAAGGGTTGACTGGCCATTGCCTAATGATACCAAAAGTGTGAGACTTTGAGTTGCAACTTAGAACCAACCTGTTCTATACGCCAAAGTGTATTCAAAATTTTAGCTAATAGCTTGATTATTTATTTCTTGAACTTTCTTGAGCTAGAACTTTTGTTAATGATCCCGTTGTTTACTTGATTTAAATTTCAGCTACTAGACTTGTTTCTATATTATGTCTTTTTCTTCTCCTCAGGTAAGATTCATAGAAGGTCTATACCAATCAGAAACCTTAATGAAAAATCAAGGTAAACCAGATGATTATTTAATTCTTACATTCCAGCTCTTTGAGTAAGCATAATGATGCCACATGGTATCATTAGTCAACACTTCTGTATTGCTTGATAATATCCGCAATAAGAAGATCTTGCAAAACCAATGCTGGTAACATTCAAGAGGCTCAAGGCTAGTTTTTCTGATCTTGGATTAAATTTGAAAATTCATCTTGAATGCCATATTGGCATTTTAATACCAGATTATGTTGCAACACTGCCAATGCTTGAATTTTCTTTGAAAAATGACAATCTGTTACAGCCCTTAAATACTTTTTTATAATCCCAGCTTTTTCAATGTTCATCTATGAGTGGTATGATTACAAATTTTTATAAAATGTTAGTTTTATGATTTAGCTTTACTCAACTTTGTTTAATTTTTGGTGACTCTAACTCTAAACGTTTAAATCTTGTTTTAAATTAGAATTGATGATATAATAAAAGACCTGAACAACACCCATCACCAGAAATATCTCAAGACAGTACCAGAAAAACAGGTAATGTAATTAACATAAAAGCCTTTTTGGCCTGTTACCACTGTGTGAGCATTACTGTGTTTCTTGAGAATATATACTCGTAATAAGTAGTTGGTGAAGAGAACCTTAAGCTTATGTTATACCCCCTCTTCCAGCTAAAACGGCTGCTCAGAAAGCTTCATGAGAAGATCTACAGCTATGGAAAGGCGACAAATCTTGTTTCTCCTTCAAACAGTGACGAAGATTTCAATAAACTGGATGACGAGGAGCTGAACAAAGTGAAAGACAAAATGTCCGAATCTTTCGAGCAAAACAGAGTGAAACCCGGTGACCCAGAATGGAAGTATGAAATTGACGTGGATTTTGAAGCGGGTAACGGGAATAAACTGGAATCAGGATGGGATTCAGAAGAATCCGAATTGGAATTTTGAAGCCATTTTACCTGTTTCATCGTTCAAGTCTGTTTTATTTTTTTGTTCATTTCCATATGAATTCACGCACTCGTTTTTTTTACAGTTGATGATATTTTTGATATTTTGTTCGAATTATATAAATTTGATACCGCGAATTGATTGTTGACCAGTTGTCACTAAATCGTTTATTTGATCTCCTAGGTGTTAGATATGATTAAAGTTTGGTTCAAATTGCATATAAATTGAGCTAAAGCTAATCAGTGACGTGTCATATGATCTTAAGAATGGGGTGGGGGGAGGGGCGTCTGTCAAAAAAAATTGATCCCTAGGTTTTGATCGTTTTCAGAATGATCAAGACTTTATAGAAAAACTTAACATCTGTTGATAAAAAGAAAATAAATTAAAGGGAAAGAGAGAAGGAAAGTATGTAGCAGAAGTAGAAAAGGAAAGGGTGAGAGAGGAAGGAGAGGAAGGAAAAAGCATGAGCTAGGCAAGAATGAAAGCGTGTAATAGCAGGATAAAAGCGGAAGGGAGAGTATGGAGCTCTGAAGAAGGAACTTGCAGTGTATATTTGGATTATCGTGCCCAGAGAGGCAAATAGCTCACTCTTGCAAATAGTATACGAGATTTTTTCCAAAGTAGAAGGTATTTCCAGGAATGTTCAGGTAAAATAATATAATTTTCATAAAAAGGTTTACGAGAGTTTCATAGAGTGATTTTGCCCCTCGATCGTGTCATGACCGGTGTGTAAAACGAATGAATCTTTGCACTGTAGTTTCCTTAAAGCGCCGTCTGGTGCATAAAACCTCTTAAAATTTGTCTATTTTGTGTGCAAAATTTTTCATCGGAAAAATGTCACAAGCCAACAAAATGACTGAAAGTCAGCAATCGAAATTTCAATATCGCTTTTAGAATATTGTCAGAAATTTTCAGTATCTCCCAAACTGAGGACTCTAGGAAAATGGCTACTTAGGACACTTTCCATGATGATACAATAATTTTAATTATGGTATTCAGCCAAAAACAATTGAACATTTTCTGCTGCTGAGACTTTGCGTCGGGCATGTGTAAATTAGGCTGCTTGGATCATATAAATGATGTAGCCAGTTTTACACTTTACCAATAGTGGCTCACAAGACCAATTCTTTGAACGTTTTTTGAAGCACCGGCCCCCGCAGGCCTCCCCAAATACATCGTGAAGCCCTGTATTGCAATAGCCAAAATCAGCTTAATTTGTTTATCACAGCAGAGTACGGGGGCTTCAGCTTGCTGCCATTCAAACATTTCCTTTATATAAGTGGCGTACCCAAGGGGGGAATACGGGGGTCCGGACACCCCCCCCAGTATTTGTCAATAACAATTGTAAAATACTTTACTGTTTACCGTAGCTGACATGAATCAAATAGTGGGGTGAAATTTTGCAAAAAAGGCTTTTCCCCGCATTTGCGAGTGTCTGAAGGGCGTGGTCCAAAAAATTTCTGGGGTCTGCGCTCCAGACCCCCCCCCCCCCC
>NW_027019541.1:2938150-3082956 GCF_013076305.1 Rhopilema esculentum | reverse complement strand
ATCACTTTTGCTGCTTTTCATCATCAAAGCATTAGAAAGGGTTGACTGGCCATTGCCTAATGATACCAAAAGTGTGAGACTTTGAGTTGCAACTTAGAACCAACCTATTCTATACACCAAAGTGTATTCAAAATTTTAGCTAATTGCTTGATTATTTATTTCTTGAACTTTCTTGAGCTAGAACTTATGTTAATGATCACATTGTTTACTTGATTTCAATTTCAGCTACTAGACTTGTTTCTATATTATGTGTTTTTCTTCTCCTCAGGTAAGATTCATCGAAGGTCTATACCAATCAGAAACCTTAATGAAAAATCAAGGTAAACCAGATGATTATTTAAACCTTACATTCCAGCTCTTTGAGTAAGCATAATGATGCCACATGGTATCATTAGTCAACACTTCTGTATTGCTTGATAATATCCGCAATAAGAAGATCTTGCAAAACCAATGCTGGTAACATTCAAGAGGCTCAAGGCTAGTTTTTCTGATCTTGGATTAAATTTGAAAATTCATCTTGAATGCCATATTGGCATTTTAATACCAGATTATGTTGCAACACTGCCAATGCTTGAATTTTCTTTGAAAAATGACAATCTGTTACAGCCCTTAAATACTTTTTTATAATCCCAGCTTTCTCAATGTTCATCTATGATTGGTATGATTTCAAATTTTTATAAAATGCTAATTTTATGATTTAGCTTTACTCAACTTTGTTTAAATTTTTGTTGACTCTAACTCTAAAGGTTTAAATTTTGTTTAAAATTAGAATTGATGATATAATAAAAGACCTGAACAACACCCATCACCAGAAATATCTCAAGACAGTACCAGAAAAACAGGTAATGTAATTAATATAAAAGCTTTTTTGGCCCATTACCACTGTGTGAGCATTACTGTGTTTCTTGAGAATATATACTCGTAATCAGAGTGTTATTTTTTTTCAAAACTTCTTATGATTGTAAACTTTTTAAAAAAATTTCCTGTGAAATCAGTTTGGATTTTGTGATTCAAAAACCTCAATAATATAAAATTATGTTGTTGAAGACAAAAGGAGTCACATGAGTAAAAAATAAAAGTACCTATTTTATCAGAAATGTTTTGCCATATTTATAATCAGAACTGCAAAGAGGTTTCAGAATTCCTAGGACAAAGCCAAAGGTCAAGGCCCCCAGTGAGCGGAAGGGAACAGAAAATATTTGTCACCAAGCCCTTAAGATTAGCTTAGAATGCATTTCAGAATATTTCTTGCAGTCATTTCTCGCAAATTTTTTAACATCTTACGTTCTTAAGCATACTTTTGCTACAATTGATTAATTCCATTCCTAACATCGTGCAATCAACCCTGAGCCCCCCTGGGACATTTTGCCCCTCATCCCCCCTTTCAGCAGCCCCACTTGTAGTGGATGCTATTGTCAAAACTCTTTCAAAGGGTTGGCAAAGAAATGTGGAACATTGCCATTCTTGCATCAATGAGCGAGCACTAAAATAGCAATTCCTGCGTCTTGATAAATGAAGCGATTTTATGAAAGACTCATACCAAAAACTATAACTTTGTACAAAGGAGATTTATCTGTAGTGTTGTGAGTGAGTTACAAGCAGGAAATTTTTGCAAAAATACACCTTTGATACGGGATGTTGGTTCTTTCTTTAAAGCCTGCATTTGAAAAATATCTCAAACACTAATAACAGTATGGGGTCGTAATGACATATCAGTAATGACATAATTTGTTACTTTTTGCAGCGAAAGCTGATCCCCTTAAGACCCTCAGCACAGTATTACTTTCTGAAACATAGTTTTGATCTTTTTCAGTGTGATGAGTTGATTAATTCTGAGTATTTAGATTCCTTCCAACCTGCTTAACTTGTTATAAATAAAAGCATATAAATCGTTTCTATTATTTATCCATGGTTGAGAAATTTCCTGTGAGAAAAAAATTCTAACTGATTTCCTGTGACCAATGGTCACACGGTCACGGGGAAAATAATGCCTTGCTCGTAATAAATAGTTGGTGAAGAGCACCTTAAGCTTATGTTATACCCCATCTTCTTCCAGCTAAAACGGCTACTCAAAAAGCTTCATGAGAAGATCTACAGCTATGGAAAGGCGACAAACCTTGTTTCTCCTTCAAACAGTGACGAAGATTTCAATAAACTGGATGACGAGGAGCTGAACAAAGTAAAAGACAAAATGTCCGAATCTTTCGAGCAAAACAGAGTGAAACCCGGTGACCCAGAATGGAAGTATGAAATTGACGTGGATTTTGAAGCGGGTAACGGGAATAAACTGGAATCAGGATGGGATTCAGAAGAATCCGAATTGGAATTTTGAAGCCATTTTACCTGTTTCATCGTTCAAGTCTGTTTTATTTTTTTGTTCCTTTCCATATGAATTCACGCACTCGTTTTTTTACAGTTGATGATATTTTTGATATTTTGTTCGAATTATATAAATTTGATACCGCGAATTGATTGTTGACCAGTTGTCACTAAATCGTTTATTTGATCTCCTAGGTGTTAGATATGATTAAAGTTCGGTTCAAATTGCATATAAATTGAGCTAAAGCTAATCAGTGACGTGTCATATGATCTTAAGAATGGGGTGGGGGAGGGACGCCTGTCAAAGAAAATTGATCCCTAGGTTTTGATCATTTTCAGAATGATCAAGACTTTATAGAAAAACTTAACATCTGTTGATAAAAAGAAAAGAAATTAAAAGGAAAGAGAAAGGGAAGTATGTAGCAGAAGTAGAAAAGGAAAGGGTGAGAGAGGAAGGAGAGGAAGGAAAAAGCATGAGCTAGACAAGAATGAAAGCGTGTAATAGCAGGATAAAAGCGGAAGGGAGAGTATGGAGCTCTGAAGAAGGAACTTGTAGTGTATATTTGGATTATCGTGCTCCGAGAGGCAAATAGCTCACTCTTGCAAATAGTATACGAGATTTTTACCAAAGCAGAAGGTATTTCCAGGAATGTTCAGGTAAAACAATATGATTTCATAAAAGGTTTACGAGAGTTTCATAGAGTGATTTTGCCCCTCGATCGTGTCATGACCGGTGTGTAAAACGAATGAATCTTTGCACTGGAGTTTCCTAAGAGCGCAGTCGGGTGCATAAAACCTCTAAGATTTGTCTATTTTGTGTGCAAAATGTTTCATCGGAAAAATGTCACAAGCCAACAAAATGTCACAAGCTTTTAGAATATTGTCAGAAATTTTCAGTATCTCCAAAACTGAGGACTCTAGAAAAATGGCTACTTAGGACACTTTCCATGATGATACAATAATTTCAATTATGGTATTCAGCCAAAAACAATTGAACATTTTCTGCTGCTGAGACTTTGTGCGTCGAGCATGTGTAAATTAGGCTGCTTGGATCATATAAATGATGTAGCCAGTTTTACACTTTACCAATAGTGGCTCGCAAGACCAAATCTTTGAACATTTTTTGGGGCACCGGCCCCCACAGCCCCGCCCCCAATACGTCGTGAAGCCCTGTATTGCAATAGCCAAAATCAGCTTAATTTGTTTATCACAGCAGAGTACGGGGGCTTCAGCTTGTTGCCATTCAACATTTCCTTTATATAAGTGGCGTACCCGAGGGGGACTGGGGGTCCGGACCCCCCCTCCACTTTTCTAAAATATGATCCTCTAGATTTGTCCAAAAACGATGTAAAACTCATTGGGAGGGGGGGTGTAGTATACTGTATGCTTGTGTCAATAACAATTGTAAAATACTTTGCTATTTACCGTAGCTAACGTGAATCAAATAATGGGGGAAAATTTTGCAAAAAGGGCGTTTTCCCGCATTTGCGAGTGTCTGAAGGGCGTGGTCCAAAACAATTTCTGGGGTCTCCGCCCCAGACCCCCCCCCCCCTTCCTCTGCTGCAGCCCTAGATACGCCACTGCTTTATATTTTTCAACCGTGTCCTTGCCAGACGCAATTCTTTGTACTGGCAGAGCAATAAAAGTTAACATAAAGAAACCTGATAAGTTGTGTAAATAAACTATGTTCTTTTTTGCGCAGAATTTGTATCATTTTCGTGATCGTTGTTGTAAAAGATGTTTTGTATAAGAGTAGCCAGGATTTTCTAAGGAAGACTGATAACTTTGATAGAGACCACGTGCACGAGTGTATATGTTAAGCTCTTCATTTGGAATTAAGAAATTTCCTCAAACATATCATTTTGATTAAGTTTTTACGCACACGATTAGATATCTATTAAAAATTCAGCGTAGACAGCTCTTATCGGTAACCGCCAGACGGCCACGTAATCGAATATCATAACTGGTTCCAAAACAGTGCCTTCTGAAGTTAAATTTGTCTTTATCTACCGATCTCCATGTGATTTCTAACAGCTTTCGCGTCAAAATGGATAAAAGACGGGACAAGCGTCGCGACAAGTCGTTAAGAAGACAGGCCTAAGCTATATTCGTATTCAATTGAATTGAATAACTAACAGAACTGATAACCAACTCGTCTACATAAAACAAAACATAATTTAATGTGTAACTGATTGTAAGCATATAATCTTGCATTGATAATTGGCACATGGCGAAACCGTCGGCTTGCTTTGTATTTGTCTTATAGATTATTGAATTCCTGATAAAGTAACAAGATGAAAAAAGAAAATACTAACGGCTGTTACATGATATTTTCTAACAAGAAAATTATTTTAACAAACAGAGGCCCTTTGTTTACAGTGGGTTAATTTTCAGCACAGTTGAATATTTACAGATGTTGATTCACATAACCAATAGATTTTCGTGCAAGATCATTCCACTTTTTTCAGTTAGTTTGGCTGCCAATCACATTTGTGCATGCAAGAAGCTGCTTAGGCCAAATTGCTTGTACAGCCTTCTCAACGTTTGTGTACGTCACTCTCGGCGTTTTTTATTGTTGCTTATCTGCCTAGTTGCTCGACCAGCTTCACTTGCGTTGACTTCGTTCTTTATAAATTATGAAATATTGTTGGATAGCTGTTGTCTCATCGATTGGTCCCTTCCTTTCTTCTTAAGTTGTACACTTTAGGTATTACGCTACATCAAAGCGAAACACTTTTACTACATATTCACTTACCGGAGAAAGGTTTTCTGAAATAGGTATTTGCGGCAAACAACTTTTTATTTTTTGAATATACCATAATGACTTTGAGTAACATCCTTTGTAAGACACCAACCTGCGCACCACTTCCACTCATTTTGCAACTCTCGATCTTCCTTGTTCTTTCTGTATTGAATCATCGCCTTTTATCTTCCTACAAATATGTCTTCTACAAGTAAGACACTGCCTTCTGGCGTTTTCATATTTTTTAAGCGTAATTAATTCTGGTATAAAATTTCTTCGCTGGTTTAATTAATCTGATTTATAGCTCCTTGCCCATTTATGTATGGGTCTGCAAAGATTATTGATCTGTGTGTGATGGAAGCGCAAACAAATACACCGAGCATAAAGTCTTTACCGTAGCCAACTGTTGGCAGGGGCGCCTACACCGGGGGCTGGAGGGGCAGCTGTCCCTCCTGCCCCCTTTGATAAAGGGCAGAGGGGGCAAGAGGTGCCCTGAGATATACGACTTCCAAGAAAAGATTATAGAATCTTATTGATAATTGATGTCCACTTTTACCACTCTTGTTATGTTAATTTCCATTCGAAAATTTTACAAAGATGATAACACCAGCACAAAAAAGCGAAGGTTGAAATGTTTGTCTGTGACAAGGAGGGCCACAGAAGACGAGCGGCAAAGATAAAAGTAGATAAAGAAGAGTCTTGTTCCCTTAGAAGTACTTCAGGAGCCTGAAAAGGATAAATCGGTATTAAAATGGGCAATATCAAAATTTTACAATCAGCCCATTTGTAACAGCCATGATTTTATAAAACCAGACATTGTGAAAAATGACAAGGCCATTTGATACCCATTTAATTTCATCAACTTTTTCTCTATGTTCAGAATCTTTGATGGTAAAAAACCCAGCTTTATGGGTGGTATATATTAATATTTTATTATGTTATTATTATTGTTATATTTTATTGTGTTCTTATGTCAATTTGCCCTCAGCACCAACACTGCCCCTCCTGCCTCAATCTTGTGCAGTCGTCCCTGACTATTGCTAGATAACTAAAGCAATTGTTTTATTTTTGGAATTGAATGTGCTTTTTCTAATCTTTCAACTCTTTGGTGCTTTTTCATTCCTGTAATTGTTTTAAACGCTAATATGTTATCTCTTCTACAAATTAAAATGGTGGTGCATAGTCGGTCCTGGTTCTATCTTTCCATTGCCTTTGTGGTTAATTCTCAAGAAGATTGTTCAAAATAATAGGAAAGCAAAATTCGTAAAAATCGAAGAGAAAAATGCAAACTAGGCAAAAAGTCTCTCCACCTCTTCCAACCTAGTGGCTATGAATATAAAGTTTGTCATGTAAAACAATACGCTGGAAGTGCTTTAATTATTTACATTGATCGGAGGCAGTCGAGCACATTAGGAGTCATTTAGAGTTACTCTATGGGTTGAAATCCTATTACAAACTGTGCAAATTCTTTTTAATTAGTGCAAAAGAGTCCAAGCCAGCCAGTCCATACCAGTGGCAGATCTAGACAAAAATTTGAGTGGGTTCCTATATAGGCGTGGTCCCATATTTTTTCCTGGCAACGCCCTTCACTTTTGTCCAATATTGGGCGACGCCCATTTTCGCTTTTTGATAAGATTCACAATTGCAAGATTTACTTTAACAAGATGTATCATGATTCCAAGGCAAGTAAAAAAAATGAATCTGTAAACCAAACCAGGAATTGTCATTATGAATTCTAAAAGAATGGTTTCAATTTCTTGTCAAATAGAGGACCTTAATAAATTTCTTTAGCTTGTTACAGCAGGACATAAGCTTACTGAGTGTTGCAAGACTTAGTGAGATTCATGCTATGAATATTACCAAATAATAATAAACAAGACAAATTTACAAATAGGCCCAAATGGTCACTAAGATTGTCAAGAATGGATAACGATGGACGAAACCACTTATCATATATGCAAACAAACCCAAATATCCCATTCTTTAAAGTCTTTCATTTTATCTTGATAAAGTTCTCGCTCTATAGATAAATGTATAATGTATCGGGCTTCAAGAGTTCTATAAACTTTGCACGTCAAAGAGAAAATATCTTCGACATTTCGAGCTTCCTGCAAAGAATTCTCTCCTGCTTATTGCAAGCTCTCGTAAACGCCACTTAAAAACTATCTGAAATGGACTTTTCGCTTGATCCATGAGCAAGAAAGCGGTGATCCGTCTTCTCCGGGTTAGCTAGGCCAGTCGACTGATGAGCAAATGAAAAATGAGCAAATGGTTGGCGAGGCGAGTTTGAAAAGCTTTGTTGAAAACTCATAGCACTCTTCCATACGATTATCAAATTTCATTGATCTTCAGGTGCTGGTCTCTTCCTATTTGAGGGCTAAAACAAGATCTCGTCATTGTACAGTCAAAGCCACCAAGCCTCCATTCGCAGCTCCACGTCACGTTATTTTACTAGCACTTAATAGGCTCAATTGTCTTTCTTGACTCGTAAGGAAAAGAACTTGTCTTTTAAAGTCAGCATTCGAAATATCTTGCGTACTTTCTTTAGCATACAGTGGACGGATCATTTTAGAATGAAACTCATATCCGACGTACTTACAAATGATCTTTTACAGAAAGCATTGACAGATTAGTGTCCAAACTTATGAAAAACCTGAAAATCATGTTAGAAACAAGTAAAGGCCACATAAATATTCATTATTCAAAAGCACCTTAGAATTTAAAACTAGTTAGGCGTTATTTTTGATTTCAAAACGCGAAGAAATAAAACTTAGCTCGCATTAATTGAAAATAGAAACTGGATGATATGAAAAAGACCAACTCCTGGAGAAGATGACACTGTGCGATTGCAACCTAGATTCCCTGCCAGTCCCCCACTAATCGTAAGCTGATAATTCTACGCCTCGTTGAATGTTATTTTTCTTGTGAGTAGGTCTAAGCGTTGATCTTTTGCGTTTTGAAATCTAAAATAACGCCTGAGTGTTTTCCAAATTTTACTTTTTCAGTCCTAGATGGGGAACTTAAAAGAAAGAGGGCTTATTATAGAGGGCGCTTATTAATAATTCAATCTAAGAAATATTATATAAATGCCCTTATGCATTTTCTGTTATAAAAATGACATACAAATATTCTCAAAAACTTTGCTAGCAGCTTCGAAATGTCCTCATCCTCCTTGGAGTCACCAGGATCAATCAATTACCCCTTGGACACCTTCTAATCAAAATCACCCGCCGTCCTGGAGTCAGAGAGCATGCGTAATAGTAACTTCGTTCTTTGCGCATGCTATTTGACTCCAGGACAGAGGGCTGCCTCACTAATTAAAAACTTTTTTGCTCGTCTCCCCAAAAAGATCAAAGGCTAACTAGAAGCAACAGAAATACCAAATGCTAGCAGATATGGCATGTACCTTCTAGGCCAAAAAACATCATAGACGAGCAGTACTTTTTCCTTCGATATTAGAATGTACTTTTCATAAATAGATAATTGTATTCAGTGAATTAGCAATGTTCAACAAGTCATTTAGAATCAGTAAATAGTTTAAATGATTGCAAATACACAACAGAAAATCTTTAACACATATGCAAATTTATTTGGCGGGATCATTGGTGCTGTCGGGGACAGTGGCGGATTTAGGGGGGGCAACTAGGGGAAGTTGCCCCGCCCTCACCGAGTTGAAGTAAGTCTGGCGCCCCTTCTTAGGACTTATAGGTTAATTTGCTTCAAGGATTACCTCAAAGTATACAACAATTACTGTGAAGATTTCCTTGTAAAGTGAATAAGGAGCCTTCAGTCAGTAGTTAGGGTCTGAAATTGTTGTATACAGCGTACACTCGTCAACATTTTCAGCGCCCACACTACCAACTGCCCCTCCTTCAAATTTGTTCTGGATCCGCCCCTGGTCGGGGAGTGGATTCTAGCAGTTGCTAACAACACAGGCCCCATCTTAACTTTATGAGTCGGTACTTCTGCTTGATGGATGTATCCTGGGGCAAAGGTTTTTGTTTAGTTGTTTTAAGTTTCATTCTCTATTTGACTGCTAGCAGTTTGGAACATTGCCAGTTGCAACCATTTTTTAAGGATGGTTTTTTGAGCTGGTCGCACCATTTGTGTTCAACAATATTTTTCATAGATTGGTTTTTTTTTAATTCTCAAGATGGAACAAATAAAGTCATCGGATCACGCAGTACAGTAATTGAAAAGTAAGAACCGAAAAATTGCAAAAATTTATCTTATCTCCTGTTTTCTAAAAGATTGGCAAAAGACCCTCTTTTATTTGAGTTTTCGAAAAAAATGCTTCCAAACTGTAATATTAAAAATTAGTGTTTTTTCTTTTGTATATTAATCCTTTTTAAAGAAAGTGAATAGTGACGTCAAAGAGGCGTAGTTCTTTATTCCTGGTATATACAATCAACCTTACAGCTCTGTTATTTTGCAAATAATTCAGAAACCGAGCTTTAAGAGATCTTGCGTTGCATTATCATCAAAATATCGACAAAGAACTAAGCAATAGAATTTTGTTTAGACTAGAACTACAATTTCTGGGACATGCTCGCTTAGTTAATTACGGGGTGTTGATAAAATTTGACTTTTTAAAAGTCACCGTCACATCTTATCGCTGTTGTATGTTACATGACATCAGCAAATTCTTTATAACAGCAGTAAATTTTTACGTAGTCAAAATATCAAGAGACATAAAATATGCACTTTGAAAGCAGTTCATTTATCACGATAAAAGAATTTCTTTGTTGTAGATTGAAGTAGAGATAACACTTTGCCGAGAATTGTTTAAAATTCTTTATATTCACTTTCAACGCATTTGAAGCAGAAAATCTTCAAAAGTTTGTGAACTGTTTCAGATTTGCAAAAATGGACCACTTAATTCTTCAAAACCTAGATCGGCAATTAGAATGTTGAACGCTTATGTTAGATAGCTAAGTAGTGTCCAAGTCATAAATTTGGATTTATGGGAGGAATATATAAAAATGGAAATTTTTTAAGCTTTGTAATAAACTCAGATGTAAAATCGACGTCTGCTTGCATGTTATGGGTGCATTTCAGGGCTAACCTTAATACTCGTTATAAATGTATTTTTTGTTTTTTCATGCGTATTAAGTTAGTTCGTTTGCTGTTTTGAAGTCCTTTTCGTTCATTCGAAGGCCCCACCTTGCTGCAGATTTGGAGAAAGGGCAAACAGGATCAACCGTAGACGTCACCAATATATCTGATAAGTAACATTGCCAAATAAACAATTTCTGCCGGAATAGTTAAATCGAGCAATTTTCCGTAAGATAAATTCAGTTCAAGATAAACAAGAGGAAAACAAACTGGTATGATTCCAAGGATTTCTCAATCAGTCACATTAGGAAACACTGAATCTACAATTTATTTTCCGATAAAAACGTTTACAAACCGATATCCATAATATATTCTCTAAACATCCTCTCCATACTCGCGTCGAAAAAGAAAGCAACCTCCATTCAAGCAACCCAACAATCAAAATCCTATCAATGAATGCCTCCCCTAACCTCGATTAAAGGCAGTCTGCCCCCTTCGTGATAGGCTAATTATAACTTGGAAGCCTCGCCTCTAAAGAGGGTTTTCTTCTGCCTTTTCAGCATCCGACATTAGTTATTGTGGGTGAACATGACAAAAAATGCCAAATCTTTATATCATCGAATCTGATTAAGACTTTTGCCACCGAATCGAAATTCATGGCAACTCCTCGCTCAGGGATATTACGCTATTGTGGTTTAGCATTCTGATTGTTTCTTTGTGCATTAAATCAACGATGCATCAAAATCGTGACCTTGGAAAGAGTGCCAGATAAATTTTATCCGCATCAAAATTAGTTCAGATAGGCGTCGCGTTTACACTAGATCCACGCTATCCGCACGAATTTGAGAGTAGCTATCCGAACAAAATTAGTTCACCTGGGAAATTGGATTAAATTAGTTCGAATAGCTATGTCGTACAGTGAAAACGTTTTTATCCGAATAAATGTTATCCACATTGTATCTTGCTCGAAAGCGATTGGCTACTTCATCCAATATACACTCTTTTTTTATAAGAACAATTTTATAAGAACGCGAGCCTCAAAACTGGTCAAAAGTTAAGAACAAATTAAGAACAAGCTGAGGCTGAGCTTCTGCAAAATGCAATTTTGAACAACGTTTTTTCTCAAAATCGAGGATTCTTAGCGATGTATTCAAATTTGTCAGCAAATTAAGGCTGTCTCACTCACTTTGTTGGCAAATGAGGCCTTAACACCTCCTTAGAGCGAAAAAGCTAGCAATAGCACTGCTTATACCCTCTTGATTTGAGAACAAATTAAGAACAATCTAGCCTCAGACTTTCGAAAAAATTAAGAACAGTCAGCCTGAACTTAAATTTACTGGTTCTTATAATAAAAGAGTGTAGTTTTCACTATCTCGCAATCAAGACCTTTCGCCATCTTGCCTGCCTTGTTGTCGATAAATACTCATGTTTAAAGTGCAGTATCTTGCCAGTCCACGTAAAATTGGCATCCTTGTCAACTTTCCCTACTTTCGTTGCTAGAACAAACAATTAAAACAAACTAGGCCTAATTTGTATTGACAACATCTTTGGATTTGGTCTAAAAGAGAAGCAGATGATTCTGAAGAGTGAAGTCTTTTTACGTTGGCGGGAATTTTATTATTATTTTGTTGCCCAGAGAAGACTTCATTTTGGGAGAGCAAACGGGAGAGCAAAGTGGACAAAGTTTGTGCGGCACAGTGTAAACGCTAATTAATCCGAACAAGTTTTATGCGGATAAATTTTATCCAGCACAGTGTAAACGGGGTCTTTATATACATCACGGAAATAAACTCATTTACAACGTGTCCTCTGCAGAGTCTTCATGTTTTCTAACAATACCTTTCTGAAGAGCGCAGGAGACAAAACCCCAACAGCTTCATTCCCAGTAAAGCGACCTCGAATTGAAATGCTTGATTCTTCTTCTTAGACTTCCCTAAAGTCCATTTTCACGTTTAAGGTGTACAGTAAAGATGTGCACATATATGGATTGAACATAAAAATAGACTTTAAAAAATCTATCCCTTCCTTGAATTTTTAAAGCGCCACTCCTCTTTTGACACGCCCATCCCCACTCCCACGTATTGTTGTAGGATTTGATCGCTGCTTACGTATTGTACTTACTATCACTTACACATACCCAGTGTGCTGTTAGTTAGATATTAAAGCTTTGTGATTAAGATTGTAGAGAGAACTGTTGCGGGAGGCTACAAACTGATAGTAATAAAAGTATAAGATGAAATAAGTGAGTTTCGCTTACTTTAAAACTGCTTGTTTACAAGTGCCTGCCTACTACAGTACGTCAAAACCTGTCTCTTCATTGAGAATCTTTTGCTTAATTATTGAAGCAGCGAACCTTTACTTTTCTTAAGCCTAATTCTAGCTTCCCTTGTTTGAATATCTCTAGTTTTTCTTGTGTAGCTATTGAATATATATGATCTACAGCAGCTAAGCATAAACACGTGAGGCTTGATAATAAATCAACTACTTGTGTATTGAGAAAATTTGCAGCCAGTTCAGAGCTTTCAGATGGAAAAGCGAAAGACAAACAGCGCTTTGGAATAATCCTGACAATCAAAAGCCTGGATATCTAGAATTTAATAACCTAATATTTTGAATTGTCAGATAGAAAATGGGTCGATGAGCATACAGGTGAAATTTTTTTCTTTGCTCACGCGTATGATAAGTATGACTACCATCAGTTGCGAAAAAGTACATGTTGCGTAATATTCCGACTTTTCTCCGCCTTTTCAAAGGCCATATGCAAAACTTCAGAAGCTTGGACAAAATTTTCAGCTGCCTTCTTTGCTCTTTATTTATGAACTTGACAAGACTACGTACCCTAACCACTCGCAGTATAATTTTTCAGCCTAATGGTCCACGCCTTTGAATAATTACCGTTAATTGCTTTAATTAATTATACAAAACCGAGAAACATTAGGTTGTTCCGAAACAGAAATGTGACCTTTTTTCAAGCTCGATTCTTTTCAAGAGTTGAACGGTTGAACCAACTCATGAGCCAAATCAAAAAATATTTCTTCGTCAGCAAATTTCAAATCTTTTATTGAGGAAATTTTTATTCAAATCTCAAATTCGAGGCTAATGAAATGTACGAAGGATAATTGCTGGCTGGTACTGCGTAATGATAGGAGGGAATTCAAGTTTGGAAGGAATAGGCATTTTTGCTGCTCGAAGAAATTCTCAATTCTGAAGTTAATCATACGGACAAATGTTAGAATTTTAGAACATGTGCTTGGAAAAAAAATATCCGAAAAAGAGTGACTTAAATTCGACATCTTTACCGCAACCACGTAGCTGTAGGTGTCGGCTAGAGAGGGGGGGGCAAACTCGAGCAAACTTGATAAATTAGTGTAACAGCAGCCGTATTTTACAAACCAAAAGTATTATACTTAGGTTTCCAGAAAATAAAAAATCCTACCTATCTATTTATCTTTACCTTTATTTGATATGTTGGCCCGCCATGCACTGGGTCCTGCGAGACGGAGGAAGACTTGATCACGTTGAATAACATGATATTCTTGCAAATCTTATCATGAAAGGTTTGCAAAGGAGTCGTAATCTACTTTCCAATCAGGTTATTGAAATGGAGCTAAAAACCTACCCATTCAATGTATCGATGCTCTTTCGCCGAATCATAAAAGTACGGCCTTTTAGACTGTCGTGCTGCTCAAGTGAATTGAATTGAATTAACCGACAAAAGATTTTCTTTTTGGTGACACTGTGACGTAAATTTGACGTCACAGTGTTTTTCGGATAATCACGCCACAAACCGAATCGAACGACGGCGATTCGCAAATTGTACACTGCAAGTGATGGTACTCTCAGTTTATTTCCACCGACTATAAGTTTAAGCTTTTCAGACACCGACTCTGAAGCCGTTTAGCTGTTCATCGTTTCTGGAGAACAACTCAAGTAGCAGTTTCGATTCGTTATACACAAGGGAAGACCTAGAACTGGAAGCTGTAGCCTTGTACTAAAATACATTGTCAGCGGCTTTGCGCCATTATGTCTTTAACAATTCGTCTCCAGTTCTCTCTGTTTGCTGTTATCTCTTGCAGGACTTTCAATGTTTTTTCAGCAGGATTTGACTCAATGTTTAGTTTTATGTTGATCAGTGACAAGTCAACAGAAAATTCTATCAATTTTGTCCACGTAGTTGGCGGTCTTCCGACTTTCTTTAGGCGCATAAGGTGGCCCAGCCAATTTAATCGTCTCCTCCCGATTGTTGTACTCCATGGCTCTGATTTTGCTTTTTTGTATAGTTCATCATTTCTGATTTTTTTGGTCATCTGATATCGATTACCTGTCTTAATAGTCGCCTTTGGAAAGAGTCAATTTGATCTTCTAGAGTTATTGTGATTGTCCATAACTCGAAATTATATAGGAAATTTGACGCGCAAAATCCATTAAATGTTCAAAGCTTCAATTAAAGTGATATCTTTTTGGATTTGAATATCGAGTTATACGTGGCTAAGGTGGTGATGGTCAATCCTTTTCTTCTTTGTACATCTGCTTGTGTGTCTAACTTACTCCCTAATAGGCTAATAGTTTGCATTTGTGGGCCGTAGCTTTGTGGGCCTTCACAACTGATCAAAACAAACTCGTGACACAGCATGTAGACAGTCAGCCTCACAGAATTGGAATCATGGTATGCATTTAATATTCTTCGATCTTAAGAAACTCCTACTGTAGATTTAGACGCAGTTATTCGAAATATATTTCCTTCTAAGTATGCAACTCTTATCAATGCGTGACCATTTTAGAGGGAACTTTTATTGGGGTCTTTATTATGTCATTTTCTATGTTATGAGACATTTGTGGATGATTTTCGTTAAAAAGGTAGAAATTCTCGAGTATTTGATCCAAAACGTATTTATATCCATTGTTATTTCCATGGGACATCTTAGGACATCAAGAATAAATTATGTTCAGCCTATCCCCTACCCTTTACCACTATCCTCTTTAACAAAGCATCTTAATTTATCACCCCTTAAACAGGACTCATATGTTCTGATATATATTTTCTATGCTTTTTCACTCGTTTCTGCTTCAGTTCTGCTATCATTAACTTTAAACATACCCACATCTTGCACTTCAATTTATCTTTTCTTGTTTTCTAGGCTGAACATTGAATATATACTTCAGTTTACATTTAGAAATGCCAATCAAATTCGAACCAGATCATAGTTATTATATCATAATACTATACTGCGCGCAATCTAGTATATCAATGAGATGGAGTAGACAAAAAGTGTCAAAACATCATACTTTTAAATCTAAGTCAAACTTTGATAACTATTTCTTGAAACCTTGAACCGATAGTATAGGTTCAAGGCTCCGATTTTCCAAAACAACTCTAACTATATCTACGATAATGACTATATACACAGTAATCAGTGAATTTCCTCCATAAGAAGATAAATCCGTGATACTGTAGGCTGTAGGTGCTCTAGGCTCACATCTCAACTTTGCATTATTTGCATTAAACACTTGTTTTTGTTAAAGGCGTTACTATTGCTTTTAACTTGTGTTGGAATTTGGTTGAGGTTCGTTCATTGATTGGTAGAGCTATTGGTTGTTGGTTGAAGAATAATCGTGGTGCTTGGTTGAAGAGTAATCGTGGTCGTGGTTTCCCGACAACCATACGGTTGTGGATGGAAGACAACATAACAGAGATGAGCCAGAGATGACACTTCTTGTTGTTTCTTCGTTCTTTTTTATCTATTGTAGAAATCTACACTGCAGTGCCCAGGACACCGCAAGCTCAAAGGCCGCCACATGTGCCCTGCGACTTCTACACTGACATCTTTCTTTTTCCCCCCAATTTCTTTATATCACAACTCTATTTAAGGGTAAATTATACAGGTGGTACGATCAGATAGATATGATACCTGGCACGATGCCTCGTGCTACCGTTAAGGCACAGGTGCTTACCTGCGATTACCAAGGAGCTCTTGATCTTAACAGTCTTACAACAGTTTGAGGTAGCTATTTGTAAGTTACTCGAGAAAGAGTGTTTGGTAATATTATTTCTTTCTTGTCTGCTGTATGACCTGCCTGGCAATATTGCCAGTAAGCCTCATGTACCCAGGGTTCCATTTTGATCTTAATGACATGTTTCCACTGATGAATGCCGCTTCGCAGATTTTTAAATTCTTGCGATTCTAAGGCAAAACACGTGATACAAAGATTAGAGCAAGGGCCAAATCTGCAAACAACACGTGATACAAATACTAGAGCAGGGGGCGAACCTACTAACAACACGTGATACAAAGACTAGAACAGGGGACAAACCTACTAACAACACGTGATACAAAGACTAGAACAGGGGGCAAACCTACTAACAACGTGGTTTCAAGAAAACTATATGAAATTGAATAAAGTGAATGCAAACTCTGCCTGTTGGATCAAATAAAGACAGATTTTATATACAGGTTTGATGAACCAAATCAATCCTGTGCTGTAGACAAGTTCAAAAGATCACACCCATCATGACCACACCCTTATCACACCCAATATATTTGCATTTGTATCAAAGACTCTTTGTTGGGTGCAGAAGTCATTCAAACCATTTTAACTTGCTCATTTATGAGAAAACTATAGTTAAATAAAGGTTGGCCAATCACAATTCGTCCAATCAAAAGTGAACTCACTTGTTAAGTGGGTCTTCTTTTCTTTTGAATGTAATTCAATAGGCACTTTCTTCTGAGTTGGTAAACGTACACTACTAGCTAGACTAAAGCTAATCAAAACCAACTAAATATATAAGCAGTAACCGAATTTAACAACGCAACAAAAATAGACGAATAACTAATAAGATACATCAATGTACAGTAGGTTCCCTGTCATTATATATAGCCCACTTATCTTATAAATGGTTTACAAATGCGGCATGAGCAAGTGAGCCCCCTGAGGTTAAGGTGATTCAGTTATGCTAAAAATATCTTCCATCAGACTTTGGTTTTCGAGATGAATAGTTTTGCAAATTTCTGTTGCAGTTTGCTTTAAATTTCTTGTATGGATCGTAACCGTGTTGTCTTTGAGCAGTAGTTGTTCAAAACTAGATGAAAAATCGTTATAGGCTATTCGCAATCTTGAGCCCCCCCCCCCCCTAAAATAAATCTCTTATGCTCCTACTCATTTTCCAATTTTCATCGAGCTTGAGGAGTTAAAGCTATTGATTAAGACATCCATTGATTAAGATTAAGACATCATAGTTGATTTGTAGTCTTATTTTTCATATAAAATTAATGCCTCTCAATCTAAGACGTTACTGAAAGTGAAGCATTCAGATTTATGGAAAAAGGCTAGTGCGGTTTTACGTAGTGAAAACTACATGAGAAAATGTAGTTTCATAAAGAAAATGTTGGGTAATGTTTCTCTGTATGAACAGGCCATATAATAATAATATATCTCGCCAAATCTCCATTTCGGAGCAGTTACGATAGCACAAACAGAAATGCCAGGAAAGACGTCATTTGCAGTATAGTACCACAGGCTAATTTTCATTTAAGTTTGAAAAAGTTCAACCAATCTCTATCAGGCCTTTTGATTTGCTTTTTAGAATTTGTTCCATTCCTGGAAGGTGTCTTTTGAATTGTTCGCATTGCCATAAATGTTTTAAGTTTTCTTCATGTAATCCACACCTTCTGCAACTTATATTATCATACTTTCCTTTGTAATTAGCTTTTAAATCGGTCATGTTTAGTTTCAATTTTAGTAACGTTGGTCCCTTTTTATGTTTTATATATTCTTTTATTCCAGAATTGCCTTTCTTAATGATCTTTGTTTTATCGCTGTTCTTAACTTGCTTCTCTATCTTCTCTATGATTTTGCTTTTTACTATTTTTTTCCAATCCTTTCTTGATAGTTCTGAAATTTGTATTCTTGAGTATTGTACATTTGGTTCAATCAAGTCATTATTATTTCATCATACCAGCAATTTCTTAGGTTAAGATGCTTTTGTTCTTGGTATACTTGTTTTGTTAAAGGTGTTTCTTTCATGTTTATTAGTTTATTTAGGCACAAAAGTCTTCTTAGTTTTATTCGATAAACCATTGATATAAGTCCACTTTTATATAGTAGGCCCTTGATAGGGTGTTGATTTTGGTATTGGAGTGGTTAGGGTTATCGCATCTTTTTGTATACTTTCAAGGATTTTTAAGACTTTTCTGTTCATATTAGTCCATGTTTCACACCCATATAAGATTTTAGGGATAAGTACACTTTCAATCAATTTTATGCTTATTTCCATGCTTGGTTTTTTCAATGCTAGTTGGCTGATTAAGAATTTTATTTCATTAATGATTTCCTTTGCTGAATTTTTCCTGCTATTGATGCATTCCACTACTGTTCCTCTGTATTTTCTATATCTCCTAGGTATCTATATTTGCTCACCTCTTTTTGGGTTGCCTCAGTTAGCTTTAGTTTCTTACCTTGATTTCTACTCTGCTTATTTTTTCAATTCATTTTCATTCTTTCACTCTTATCAAGCTTAACATTTAGTTGGTTTTGTTTGTGAAATTCTTCTGCTATGTTCAACATTTGTTGCATTTTCTCTATTGAAATAGATGCAAACATAATATCATCTTGATACCATGGAGGTGGGATAACCATCCTTCCTTATCGTATTCCTAGACTCTTTTTAATTATAGGTTCCATTCCTTTATCAATGTGATTTGCACATATCGGGGCTACTAATATTGTGCCTTGTTTAAGATTTTCACCTATTTCAATATCCTGAGTTTTTCCACATGATGTATTCATTTGTATACAGCCTTCTTTGTTCAATTCATAGATGCTTTTTAGGTATTTACCTTTCACTCCACATTTATATAAATTTAGTAAACATGATTTCAAACATAATTTGTCAAAAGCTTTTTCCAAATCAAGGAAAACTAAGTTAATATAACATTTAATGTATTTGTAGTAATCAATCACTGCTTGCCACATAACTAGGCGATCTAGGGTTGATCTTCCCTTTCTCCTACCAGCAGCAGCCTCTGAAAAGCCATTTTCTATAGTTTTTCCTTAGCCTATTTAGTATCAGCTTTTCAAAGATTTTGCTGATATTGATAGTCAGAAATATTCCTCGCCAGTTTTTTAATTGTCTCCTATTACCTTTTCTCTTGTATATTGTTATGCATGAATCATATGCATGAATTGCAAAGATTGCATCATAATGTATATAATGAGATGCGATAGGATAATCCAAAAACCTAGCTAATTCTTAAGGTAAGGCGTGGTATAGCCAGTTGCCACTGTCAGCTATCAGATATGATGTACAAAACCTTTTCAGCAACAAAGTATCTTTGTTATAACGACGCTTTTTTCTGACTTTCAGCTGCTAAATTATGAATGAGCAAATTTGAATTTCAGTGACAGCCTGATTTAAATGCTGTTGATATATTATTGATGAATGCAATACAGCCAGGTTCTTTTTCTTTCTTGTACTGTATAATGTTTACGAAAATGCATGTTCTTGCAGTGTGCCGAAAATCAGAGCACCGAAAATGGTAGATTCTCACAATTGAATTACATTCATCATCTTACCTGCACGTTATAGAGCAATGTTATTTAAATAAAAAATATTTTCCTGCATACTATTAGATTTTGGCAACTATCTACTCAAAAGGGTCGAGCTAATAAGCTATCTTTTAGAACTGAGCTAGACAAATCACATTTTCTTTAGTCGAATCCCATCTTCAAACAAATGCTACATGCTTGCATTTAACATGTATATTATACAGAAAATACTTTCTTATAATCCTAAAGCCCTTTAGCATCGGATTATAGTTACAATAACAATCAATGTTAGTAAATTGTACCAGAAAAATGTTTTTAAAATAAATAACGACGTTTCGAGCATAGCCCGTTATCAAGTAAGAAGTATAGTTATGTTTGTTTTCTTATGCAATAAGTCCGAAGAACAAGAACCTACTTTCAAATCATAACATTTCTATATTTGTCAAATGGGTTGAAGCAATGCTACAGTTGACTCTGTCTAATCCGACCTCGTGTAATTCAAACTTATACTAATTCGAAAAAATTCACAAGTCCCTTGGAAATCTCCTAACAAATCCTTACAAACGCCTCTTTAATTCAAACTTTTCGTAATGCGACCAATTTTTCGGTCCCCTCTGGAAAATAATATTTCTAGCTCGATCTTTCTGCGAATTTCAGGAAATATGCAAGCGATATAAGTACTTTTTTTATAAAACTCTCTTAAAATTGACGTTAGTGTAATTATGGCTTTTATTTAAGTCAGTTCTTTTATATATAGAAGATGCTCCTTCCGAACTCTTGGCAGTATTGGCCTGTCCTTTGCCGAGCTCTGAAATACTAACGGTCTTGCCCATTTTGCGTTGCATTCTTTAAAAAAAAAAAAAGTTATGAAATAGTGTCCTTCTATTTACAATTACTGGGCAAGTTGTAATTATATGGATAAAGGCTAATTATATAGCTGAGGTAGAGATAAATGAGGCAAAGTCCAGGTTATTTGGAAAAAAATCGAAAATTTTGTGTTTTGAACATTTTGATGATCCCCCAGACGGTCCAAATTAGACAGAGTTGACTGTATTTGCATTTGTGAAATTATATTGCGAGGAAAGTCGGCAAAAAGAATATTTTCACAAAGGAAATGGGGTAGATTATAAATGGAGGAAAGACTACGCTGGCCAGCTAGAACAATGATCATTTATACTCTATGACTTCTTTTGCTATGGAAATATACACGTAATGAAAATTCTACATACTGCTCGATGTCATAAAGGCAGTTCTGTGCAAGTCGTCTGATAATCTCATCAATTGTGGAATACGGAGTTGCAACCTACAACTATCCTATTTTAGATAGATCAAAGCGACTAATTCAACGTGTATAAAACTTTACGTAAAAGAATTCTTTATTACGTACAGTCTAAACAAATTAAGAAATGATTAGTCTTTTCTATACAATTCATTTGGCAGTTTGTCCAGAGATCCTGTAAGATATGAAGAGAAGTTCGTGGTAAAATACCATTCTCACTCTTCAGGGCTGAGTGGAACTCTTCTTGTAATATATAGGTTGTGCCTTGGAATTTTAACCTTGGAGTAATTAAAGGCGATAAACCGTAAATCCTCGAATTGGCCCGCCCCCCTCGAACTAGCCCTCACCCCAGAACTACAAATTGTAAATAAGCCCCCCCCCCGCAAATAAGCCCCCCATACTTTTGGTAGTAATTACTTAAATGCTCATAAAGAAATTCCTACTGAAATAATCGAGGTCTTTTAAAAATGTATTTTAAATGTCTACAATAATTTTATAAGCCCCCCCCTCCCTAGTATAAGTCCCCCATCCAAATATTTCAAGAATAAACAAGCCCCCAGGGGGCTAATTCGAGGATTTGAGGTATGCTCAATAGGCAATATTTTGAGACAACTGGGAGATGTAACTGTTATATTTTATGGTAAAGGCTGAGAACACCGCATCAGAAAGTGCTTGCTATAGCTTCAATAGAAAACTTCAATATCTAAAGGTTTCAGAGAAAAAGGAGCTCTCAAAGTGCAAAGACAAAAGATCTTAAATGTTTTTGTAGCAAGGCTGTAAATTCTTCCTAGCACTTGATTCTAAAAATTTTCGAGAGCTCGGTATTTGTATAGAGTAATCTCAGTAAAAACTAGCAATTTTCTGCACACATTAAGAATTGCCACGTTACTTGCTCGACAGAAATGCTTTTAAGAATGATAAGAGTGAATAAGCCGCTTGATAAACGCAATAAATTATAAATCACCAGTGACAATAATGAAAACATGTTTTTGCATGCTGCTTTTTGTGAGAGCAGCTGCCTCTATTTTGTGGCTATAATGTAAACTCCCGATAAGAAGAACACTCGCTAAATCGAACTAATATTGCATTTCCCTTGACAAATACTTCCATATATAACTCCCTCCACCCCACCCCACCCCCTCGGTTAACGAAAACTTTCGCTATCTTGAACCATTCTATTGGTCCCTGGGAGTTTTGAATCATAGGAAGTTTACTGTAATTCCGAATTTCAGACAAGTTCAATAAGCATTACAATCGCTTATTGGTACCACTAGGCGTGGCACGTTGTCTGAGAAATTGCCAATTTGACGAATATTCCGATTGAACATCCATTCGCTGATGCAATTACGTTTTTGCCCTTTATCTGGTTGGGGAAGCAGGTCAGGAAAGCCCTTATCTGATTTCTACAAAACCATCTATAAATACGGCAGCATGTAAATAAAAGCGATCTCAAATAAACTGAAGTTGATTTAAAAAAGTGTCTTTATATCACAGCATTGAGTAGTGGCTTTGCTATAAAGATTTAATTGATATCGTAAAATTTCTTATAAGTTCGACTGGAATTTTGCAAGATGATCTCGCCACAAATGTGGCACCTTGCTAGTTAAAATCATATGGAGTTTTTTTACTATGAAGAATAAGGCTCATCTGACAGGAAGATAAAATTGAGCAGCAAAATCAAGTAGAAGATCTGGCTAATTGGAAGGTCTGCAAAGAGATTTTCTACGAGGGTTGAGGTTTAAAAACGGAGAAGACTTTCTGGTCGAATTGGTAGGGATGTACACTTCGGTGCATTTAAACGAAGAAAATACGATTTTTGCTGATTCGATATAAACACTGAATTCCAAGTTTGACTTCCAACTTTAATAGAAATATGCAACAGCCACGAAAGTAAATGTCAAAGGCGAAAAATCCTATTCTTTAGAGTTTTGTTAAAAAAACCATGTGTAACTCAGAGAGTAGAGTTCGGGAACTCAGAGAGATTCCGGGGTTAGGGCGTGGCTCAGTCCCCATATATGGTTCAAGGTATGGGTATAGCATTAAGAGGTTACCTGCAGCATAGCCCCCCCCCTCCTTTTAAGGGCGGCACCGCTGTGCCAAATATTAGAAAAGGAGATATGACAGCACTCGCCCGCATTGAGCTTCTCTATATAGTGTTTCTCTATACAAAAAATAGCAGAAGGGGGAAGCAAGGGTTGGAGTGGCAGTAACGGCCATCAAAATTCACTATCTTGAATGGAATTGCTTTCTTCCTCCTGGCTAATACTCTCATCTCTGATTTCATTAAGCTTTGTTACATCCTGCGCTATGAATGCCTGTTCACTTCCTCGTAAACTTTTTGTTGTAAATATGCCACTTACGGCTTTCTACCACGAATAGTCACATGGTTGACTTGTTAGAATCTTTAGTACTCTTTTCTTGAATCGTGTGGGTTAGATACCCTTTGCATATTCAATAAGATCAATTAATGGAAAATGTTCACTCAAGCAAAAACAGTTTACGCTGAGCCTTCAATGTCCAGCAAAATCAAGCAATTTCTTCAGGAAACAAAATAGGAAAAAATTAGGATCCACGGCAAAACGGAATGAAAACATACTAATTTTTCTACTATACCATAATTCTGTATACATATTTAATTAACAATTCTCCAAGCTACGATAAACATTTGCAGTAACTGATTGAATGGGAGTTTCAAAGATAACACATCAGACAAAACTGGGCAGGAGGGCTTAGCATGATACGCATTCTTCATCAGTATTTCTAGTGCATGATGAGTGAGTTGCAAACAGTGTGGCTGAGAACATTTCAAGTTCTGTTTGGTAGATTTTTGAAGCAGGGGCGGGTTGGGGTAGTTTTGAAAGCAGGAGGGTAACATTAACTGCAACCTACTCAAGATAAAAGCTTCCTATATGAGCTTAAGTATGATGATGTTATATCATTGTTTTGCTAGTACTTGCCTGGGTTTGGAGAGGATGACAGCATTTTAAAATTGGCATTACATTGCACCTCTCTAGTCTGCTGAAGTAAAAGTCAAATTCCTCTTAAAAAATCAATGGACAAGTTTCTACCCTTTACCCCTCATTGATGAATCTAAAAGGACTAACATCACTGGTATTAACTTGATGATGGAAGGGTGACATGTGCCAATAGGCTGCAAATAACATAAGATTGCCTTCAAAAAACACCTTTATTTCACGAAAGTTGCTTTTAATCCACAACATACTGATGATAACTAGATAACTTTGGACATACTACATGTTCCACTGATTTCTTTTTATTGTTAAGACATCTCAAAATGTATCATTTCGTCGTGAATAAATCATTTTATGTTTAGTATATTGAATCCTGGAGAATGTCAAAGTTACTATAAGATACAAAAACACTAGGCATTTCTGCAAGACACTATGATACACAGATACAACAAACAATAGTGGCATGATGTGTAAAAAGGGCAAAAAGGAGCAACTGGAAACAGAATCTAAAATTCACACCAGGAAGTTAAAAGTACAGCCCACATGAAAGC
Source organism: Rhopilema esculentum (assembly GCF_013076305.1). Next base: position 3,058,494 of record NW_027019541.1, on the reverse strand, counting down.
TGACCAGAGTTAAATCTATTCTTGGAATCTTATTGATAACATCTATCCTATTCTTTAAACATACTTACTACTCTAGCACCTAAATCAAAGTTTAACATATAATTCTTATGTCAAACAATAAACTTGCAAGTGCCACAAAGAAAACTTGCATAAATCTGATCATCCAACTTTCCTACTCTATTAAGCTAAAATAAACAACAAAATGCAAAACTTCATGCCACCCATAGTCTGTTGCATTACCAACTTGTTTAAACACTTAGAGATATTACAGTAATTCTCAATTTAAACAAGCTACAGAGTTACACAGTAATAATTCATACATAAAATCAAAATAAAAATGCCAAGTTCAACAACACCTTAAATGATATCAAAATTTGGCTTTTACCTCAAAATTTTAAGTCACTGTTTTCCCTTTACACGTTCTAACTCAAAACGCTACATAAAAATCACAATTAGCCTAAATTAGCAGCATAACAATATGTATATATTTATAATGGCACTAGCAGTTAAGGCCATGTACATGCCAGACCTGATCAATCAATACTTTTTGGTTTTTTTTCTTATTCAGATGTATGATTCCTATAAGTTTTCCTTGCAAAGTAAAACAAAAATATGAAAACATAAAGGTATTATATTATTGGGGCTTAGCAATGGTTGCTGATGGTTTTGAAGTTGATTTGAAATCAATTTTTTGAAAAAGGAGCATACCAGCAAAACAGCATAATATGCATCCTATTAACTTCACCTTTTGAACCTTAATTAGACAGGTTTGATGCAAGGTGTTGTAAAGTCAAAAAACTTCCAATAAAACTTGGAAAATACTGACCTCTAGTAATGCCTAAGGGATGTTCCAATAAGAATATTACTTTTTATCAAATACTATTCAGAGAACAACAACTAACATCATACAAACAAAATTATGTTGTTGTCTACCTTAGTATGACTTACAAACCTTCTCATTTTGTCAGTAAAATTTAAATCTTACATATATTGGTCAACTCAGTCATGTTTAAGAGCTGGACCTTGAAAATCCCCAAAGAGACATCATGACAGGCCTCTGAGAGTCAGAATGCAGGATTAAAATTGTATTTGTCAAATTAAAATTCTACCACCATGAAAAGGTATGCCTGACCCCTTGAAATTTCAAAGTGAAATGAACCTACTGTTTTGTAAAGTATTGATTCCTAATAAGTACATGGCTACAGGCTATAGAAACAAGTGATGATTGCTAAATGAAGTACTTAACAAGTAAAAATACCTCATGTTTCTATTTCAACATCACTCTCATCGGATGTCTCTATCGCATCAAGAGTTCTCTTCATTTTCTCCGGGTTGGCTCCTCCTGGGCAGATGATCACCTGGCTGTCCCTTGTATTTTCCCTTTGGTATGAGAGTGCTGTACTCTGTGTAGACATCCCTGATGTGTATGGTGATATTCCTCTCCATGAATCCATTGGATCTTCATCTGCTTCCCGTTTCAGATGGACAGGAAAGTGCCTCACAATGCTCTGTGCTTGTGGATAGTCAATATCCATGTTTGAACTTTGTCGCGGCACAGGTTTACTATAAGAGCTGCTGTGAAGGAGGTTCTGCACCTGTTTCCTTAAGTTTTCCTGCTCAATTTGACTTTGTTCTAACTGCACCTGCAGCAGTTTTGATTCTTTCCTTAAAGCTTCAATTGTCTCTCTTGTGTCCCCAGAATCACTTGCAGCTTTGTGTCTATTGGCTTCTTGTTGGAATTCCCAAGTTATGCGGTTGAATCGAGCAATGTCCTTCTGGTGCTCCCTTTGAACAATTTCTAGTTCTTGTTCCACCCTCCTCTTAGTTTCAAGCGACTCTGAAAATTTCTTTTCATAGTTCATTTTCATCAAATGCAATTCTGCCTGTAGCCTTTGATTCTGCAAAGTAAGCTCTCTAATTTTGTCCTCCTCACTCAAATGTAACTTCTTTAATTCACTAGCTAATATTTGACTGACATCACTGATGTTTGGTTGCTTGACTTCTGAGGACATGTACTTTCTCAAAATATTTTCTACAGTGCTTTCTAAGCTGTCACTGCTCCCTGACCTTTGAGACTGACACCTTTCACAACCAGCTGGGCAAGAGCCCTGGCCACCAGAGTCAAGTCCTGATTTGTCATTTTCTCCCGGTCTTTCTGATGCTTTTTGTGCCAAAAGTTGCAACCCACTACATGATGCAGCAGCAGCATTCTTACATTGTTGACATGACAAATAGAGTGGGGATGACCCAAGGGGTGCAGGGCATCCACACTGAGCATGAACAACAGCAAGGTTTGCTGCATGTTGGTAGCTCCCCCTGCTTGGGTAACTGTGAGACGGTTTTGGTGTGGCACTGATGTTGAGGTCACTTTTCTTGCTACCAGATGGAAAAATGAAATGTGCTTGGCTTGTTGTCTCCATTTCTCTTCTCTGAGATGGGAGCTTGTGTGTGGGTGACCATGGGTGAAAGGCTGAATGTCTTGCTGTGTCCTTTATTTCATTAGCAGAAGATGGACGTCCCTCTGAGGAATCTGTGTCTGAAGAAGACAGCCTGGCCTCTCTATCTATTCTCAATGTCTCAATTGGTGAGAATGTGGCCTTTTTTCTCTCAGGAGACTTTATAAAAGCCACAAAGTCTGGATCCTGCTTTTCTACATTGTCTGAAGATCCAGACTTTTTAGCAAGGTTGTTATTAAACTTGCTCTTTACACTGTCCCATAGAATCATTAACTCTCTTGTTGGCTTTTGTTCTACCAACAATAAATAACACCTCCATCTTGAACTCTCGAAACCCCAGTGGCACGTGTGTACTTCGTCGAATGATGTGTGATTGTGGGAAACAAATTTCTTTGGAGAAAATAGGCCATTGCACTCTGTACAACGTATGCATTGCGAAGTCGGTTCTGTGTACAGATCTGGCTCAAATACACCGACACATCCACCAAAGCACTCGTGATAAACCTCAAAATTGAGCGTTCCCCGTCCGCGGGTTTTCGGGTCAACTTTCGGAGCGCGAGGACCGTACAAGCTTCCCCACAAACGATAAGCGTCGCTCTTAGTAATTAAATTGCTTGATGTCGAAGTCCACGGTAAGATTCCTGCGAGTTTTAAGGCATCGAGTTGCTGAGGCGTACATTTCGAGCAATAAACCAGCAGTTCATCCCTCCGGCTGAAAATTTCATGCACGTTGTAGTCTTTGAGCACATTCTGGACAAGTTCAGTGAAGCATAGCCTCTTTTCTCCTCCAGAACTGAAGGAACCGACATTAAAGCCGTCTAAATTCGTCTCGCGAAGTTTATTAGGATCGGGTTCTTTTTTCAGCTTAAAATCTTTCGATTCCGCCCTAAGATTTGCTTGCCTTACATTCTTGAAGGCTTTCATATCAGATTTTGTAGCAACAGGTCCTCGAATTGAGTCTCGAGCTGCCTGGCTGTACTTTTTAAGGATCAAATCGAGTAAAGGATCACGAATAGGTTCACGATGATGCATCCTTATATCCATAGCTGAGTGAAACGATGACATTTTTCTTCGTTCTCAGTTAACAACACAATCCAGCAGCAGGCCGTCAACCAATGCGGCAGCCACAATTTGAATGTGTACTCTGTGTGTACAAGTTTCTGGCTATCTCCCAAAATATTGTCCTCCGAAACTACAGGTTATCAAAACAAATTACGGTTTAACGATACCAACCGAGAAGTTTGAGAATTCCAGCCAAATTTTCAAATTAATTCCCACGACCGTTCGTTGCTTCAAGCGACGATCGCCATCAATGTTTCACGGTCAAATTCGTTGAATGAAAGCCGCAGATTCAAGAATTTCCTTTCATATTGTCTGTCTCTCCCCTCACAACAGCTTTCCTTGACCAGAACTTCGAAATGCTCTCTTTTAATCGCAAAATACTGCAAATAGCGGCGAAGACGTGGTCGAATTGTCCAGCACAACTGTTTCGCCACGGCTGTCTCGAAGCCTTCGAAATTGTCGTTCTAAATTTTCGATGAAACTCTCTGAAATACACAAGCAGCGAGCCCGAAAAACGCGCCCAAATGTTAGCTATGTCGTATATTTTGACTCGAAAATAAACTCCTTCCCAATGAAGAAAGGAAACAGGCGAAATCCCTTCAAATTTCGAGGAAACACTCCGCAAGAAATGGCGATCTGGCAGGCTGTTCGCAGCAGTTAAAAATAACTGAGTTACTGGGCTTCATAGATCCTTGCAAAACGGAGCAGCAGTTGATTGAATTTTTATGTATCCAAACTTGATGCTGTGCGAAATATCAGTAAGAATCACTTTGATCGAAAAATAGCTAGAAACATCGAGTTGATCGGCATAATGTTGAACACAACAAACTTTCTTCTGACATCAAACGTGGATCTATCCAAATCCCTATGAAATCCGCTGTGCTGTTGTCCAGAAATTATCCGCGGCCAAAGACAAAACCTTCAGGAGCAATTACTGGCCAAGCGAGAACAAACAACTGCTTTAGTATCCTAACTAGTGACGTCTCAAAGTACAGCTAGCTTTTCATACGCATCGAAGGCGAGCATGCAAATGTGACTCAGCCTTAGGCAAGCATGTTTACAACTTATTCACAAAGCAGTCTGCACCAGCAGACACATCCGTCAGACAAAATACTTAGCGAACGTCGCAGACAAACGGCGTCACGAAAATCCACAGACACATGAATCATCTAATCGACGAAGAAGTACGAGAACTTATCCAAAAAATTTGATGCATTAGCCCTGATGAGCCTATTATTTGCACAAAAACACGAGTGAACCATTTATGCCGAAACCATGAAGTGCATGTGAACTCCGTTAAGGAATATTCCACTGGCGTAAAACCCCTAACGATCAAATCTTGGCAAGAATCCTAACCCAGCTATTCAGTTTTGAAATCGCGTAACGCTTGCTCAGCATGGCTTTTGTAGAATTCAGACCGCCTCTTGTCGATTGGTCAAGCAAATCACTGAAACAAAGCAGAAATTAGCGGGATGCCTCTTCAAGACACCAATCAGACTGGACGAAAGATTAACGGCTCCTGGCCTTAGCCGTATTTCGGAGCACAGAAGTCAAAACCGTTTGTTTTCATCAAGTATCATAATCATGATGTTAGATATTAGTAACCAGATTCATCATAAACTTATCCCTATTTCAGGTGCACTCAGAATGGGTAAATCAAAATATCTTAGACTGGACTGTGGCAACAAAATACATCGGTATAAAAATTCCCTTTAGGCCTATTTCAGCTTTAAAAAATACACTTAATGTTATATAAGAATACTACAAGTTTTGTCCAGCCTCAAAATTCTTAAAAAATTTTGTACACTAGAGAAATTAACAGCTGTGGAATGTCTCATCTGAATGTGCTTCTAAAAATTTTTTGAATTACACTATTTTATAAGAACAATTTTATAAGAACACGAGCCTCAAACTTGGTCAAAACCTAAGAAAAAAATTTAAACAAGCTGAGACTGAGGTACTGGAAAATGAAATTTTAACAAAGTTTTGAAACCCCCTTGAATATTCAGAGTAGTTTTTTGCCCACCAGGGGTGCTTTGTCGGTGAATTTTCAAGTTTGTCGGCAAATAAGGATATCCCACTCATTTTGTTGGCAAATATGGCTTGAACACTCTCCTTAAGCACAATAGCTTACAACTGCACTAATAATTTGAAAACAAATTAAGAACAAACCAGCCTCAAAGTTGTGACAAAGTTATGAGCAGCCAGCCTGACTTCAGTTTTCTAGTCTTATGATAAAATAGCGTGTGAACCATGAAATTGTTGGCAGTAGAAAATACATTAGCCTAATGACTTGTTTATAGTAAATTTCATTATTTGCGAGTTGTAAGACTGCCAATTGGATTGCAGATCTTCTAATCTGTATTGTATCATCTAGCTAATTTCCAGTGCAAGCAATTACCTGAAAATTAGTTGAGCACACGTATCTTGTTTTAATTAAAGCCACTTATAAGAATTGAGCGAAGATGACCAGAAAAACTGCTCGAGAATCTTATTTTAAAGATCGGAAGGCGATATCTCATTACGATTTATATTGCACCCATTTTCTGTTCAATTGACATGGATCAATAGAAAGTCCTTGCGACTTCTTCGTTGCTTTTGTTCCTGTTGTTCTTCCATGTTACATTTTCGTTTCTAAAAATGCAGCTTTGTAATTAAGAAACCTTTAGCTCAAAATTGCCGAAATAATCCCAAGACTGTGTCAACTCCTGGCATTAGCAAGGAGGCTGGGCCCGAGTCACTTTTATTATTCAACCCATTCTCGTAACTCTTCACAAGCAAAAATAAACATTAATTTTTTCCTTAGTCTTATTTTCATTTTATTTAGTTCTTATTTCATTTAAAAATTGAGTAATCAATTTACACTCAAGTGCAAGAGTTTCTAGGTTTACATCAAAGTAAGATTTCGTGTTTAAAAAACCATTTTAATGCACTTTACTGAAATTTTAGGTTAACATATGTATCAAAAATATTTTTAAAGTATATCTATGATGATCATATATAAAGAAGTATGAATATATAAATTAACATGGTGTTCTTTGGAAATTTCTTCTTCTGGTTTTACATTTCTGCACATGACCTGATCAAAGGTTTTCTACCATGTCCGTCCAACAATGTTTATTTGTCAAAACTTTTCTTTCTTTGTCAAAGATTGAAATATTTTTATTAGGACATTTGTCATCTTTTTCGCGAAAAGTGTTTTTGAACAAAATTTATTTTGTATATGGATAACTTTCTGCCGCTGATGCTTACGCGGGAACAAACCACGTTTGAAAGTAGCAAATTGAATAAGATGATATCATCAATTTCAAATAAGTTCGCTTTTCCCGCGCATACTCAAATTCTATAGTGTCTCGTACTGCCAGTTTTTCGCAATAATGGTGCCATGGACAAGGACGTACATTGTCACTGATTCGAGTCCTGCCATTGTCGCGTCGCTCGCTCATATTTTCCGTCAGTAAAATATTTATTATGTCTGTCACCAGAATTTATCACTACCAGAATCAATTTGTTATTATTGTAAATAATTTTGGTATCAGCATATCTCTGTGTATATTGTGCTTCTTGAGCCTGTCACTGTGGTTTTGAATTACGGTAGCTAAGCTAACAAGTGCATGGAACAGAGAGCAATTGAAAATGACGTCAGTTTTTCTGTCCGAAATATCTTTGCGGTTGCAAACATTTAATGAAATTGAAAACTATTCCTTTCTGTGCTTGAATACACATACATGCGCACGAATGTAAACAGAGTGAAGATATTTTACAAAGTTTGCTTATGGATTTTTCAACAGTGAAAGAAACATTTGTAGGCGATAACAAGAAACTGCCCATTAGATTGTATGGACTGAAGGTTTGGATTAATCTTTGTTGCAGAAGTCAGGGGGTTGGCGTTACATCAAAACGGAAGCGTTTAACCATACTTTTCTCATAACCAGAATTTTGACGTCTTAATGAATGTGAACCCGAAAAAAAATTTCTGCAAAAACTGTTGCCGGATAAAATGGCCTAAGTTTATAAGGCCTACAAGTTTGTTCGTTTATAAGGAACTTGGACCAGCGCGAGGGGCGATTCACTCTTAAAAATAGCGTACAAGATTTTCCCAAAAACAAAAAGATTTCTGGGGATTTTCAGCTGAAACAATAGGATTTTCAAAAAAGGTGTACGAGATTTTTGTAGAGTGATTTGCCCCTCGGATCAGCGCCAAGTACTAAAGTTTCTTACGAGGGGCCAATCACTCTACAAAAATCTCGTACATCTTTTGTGAAAATCCTTTTGTATCAGCTGAAAATCCCCAGAAATCATATTGTTTTTGGGAAAATTTCGTACGCTATTTGCAAGAGTGAATTGCCCCTCGGCTTCTTATTTGGCTTTCAAAATTTGGCTTTTTTGTACTTAAAGTTTCTTAGTTGGATTCTTATTTCGGGACCTGAAATTGCCCTATTGGTTTGAAGTTGAGCATTTTGGAAGAAAACAAACACAGATCATCGCGAAAAAGCCCCATGCAGATCATATTCCAAAGTATGTTTTCTTTTCCAAAGAAATATCAAGAAAGTAAAAATTTTTTAACTCTTTTCTTAGAAAAGAAAATTTTACACTTTCTTAAATTTTTTGGGCCTAGAACTAAAGCTACACTAATTTTTGGCCATCCTGGTACTAGTTTCTTCTAAACTAGTTTCTTAACAAATTAAAAAAGTTAATTTATGTGCATTCTATTGGCCTGAATTGGTACAACTTGGCAACGTTAATCATTGCTTTCCTACAATTCATTAGCCCCGAAATTATTTTGCATCATTTCATTGACATCAATTTTCAATCGTGTCTGCAAGGTCACAAGTTTATCTTTGTTTTCCGAAGAAGAGTCAGTTGAGAAATATGCGGTAGCTGCAAGAATTGAACCATCACCAGCAGAAGTGCCATCCTTATACGCTAAGAGGGGCTGGTCCTGCAGACAACTTCTAGAACTTGTATTCAAGGTTCTCTCTCTGTTGTGTCTACGAAATCATTCAAACTATTCAACACTCAGAAAGACTGCTACACTTAATAGCTCATAATAGCTCACTTAAATGAAAGCTAAAGCATTATAAAGGGCTACCAACACACAAATGCGTACAACCAAACAAGTGCTCTCCTGTTAAGAGCTGATTCCTTTTATGCCTTTTAACAAGGGGGTCGAGCCCCCGGCGTCCCCTCCACAGCAACTCTCATTTCCAGCCCGCTTTGGGGTTAACACAATAATCTTAATTGTATTAATGAAGGAGGATTATTTCCCTTCCTTCTATCTGGTTTCAAAGCCCCGGCAAGGTAAGCAAACAAATCTGCGGACGAATTCGACATCCGCTATAGAAACCGCACTGAATGGCAAGAAGAAAATTGGGATTTCTCGATATAGAGGTCGATTCAGAAGGGGGGGGGGGCTGAAAAGGCCCGATCGCCCGTAAATTTTCCTCAATATTGGGTTTTAAGTGTTGATGTGGATGTTTAGGATACCGCTGAGATAGCGTGGCAATGAATTTGAGTTCAAAACAATGATAGGCCCAGTGCTTCTACTTTCCAAAATGAGATTTCCTTATTTTTTCCTTATTTTGTTCTCATGTCCTTCCCTTAAATCAGAGAATTTCTTCTAATTTCCTTCCATGTATATTTGCAAAAAAACAAGGTAAAATTGGTTGCAAAACGCTCGCCTGTCTACAGCATGCTACAGTGACATAGCGCTCAACTAACCTCCTTGACCAAACGGTAAAAAAATGATCACCCACAACTCAATCACACAGCAACACAAATACCCTGGGTACCAGACTCACTTTATATAAAATAAGAGCGAGTATCTTATTTTATAGAGAACGAGTCTGGTACCCAGGGTACAACACAATGTAACAGAAACAAAAAATTGATTCTATTAGAGCATAGACGTAGGAAGTAACTCTGGGTAAGGGTACCTTTGTTGGCTGTAAATAGGAACATAGCTGCTGGTTTTGAGAATTGAGTGCATGTACCCCTGTGTCCCTTGTGCTCGGCTTCTAGTAAATGTAAATATATACGGTGAATATTGAAAAAAGTTTCTATGATTTAAGAAATTGCTTTGACTATTATAATCATCAAGTGCTTTCTTAATAAACTCTGGGCTGCTTCTCTGTGCATCACATTTTCACATAAAAGTTTCCTTTCCTATAGTTAGTGTCATTGTCAAAAAACAACATCAACCTTAGTGATTCTGTCTATACTGATGAATACGTAAGCAAAGTTTTCAAGCCAGAATTAAAGGGTTTAAGAAATTAAGAACATAAGGAAACTTTTCTTGCAATTGCTTTGCTATTCTTCCAATTTCTATCTTTTTTCCTTCCAGTTTTTACTCTCTTCTTTTTTCCTCAAATTTTTTTAGGAAGGAAATTTCCTGCACTGGGAAGGCCCACATTTACTTTACATTTTCACAAGAAGGCCTTAGAAAGAGCATATTGTCATTAGCTCAGTAAAGTGAGTTTTGTCGATTTTAATGTTTTGAGCGTACCACAGTTAAAAGTAATAAATGTAAGAGATAGTCATTTACTAGCATGATTGACTGTTCTGCTATACTGGACAATGGTTGCTATCTTTTCTCAGACGTAACAAAAATCTAAATCGCCGCATAATGTTTTAAGGACATGAAAGCTTCAGATGATAATGTTTTAAAGAGCACGAAGATTTCTTCATTAAGTTTCTTCCATGAAATGTTTGTTGCTTAAGGTACTAGATTTATCTTTAGTTCCAACATTCGACATTTCGACATTGACTTGTCCACTGATCAATGGTCTTGTCTCTGAACTTGGAGCTGTAACAGGAGTTTTTTTTAACACGAAGTTCTACACAAAATGTGCAGTCCTAAAAACCCCTGTAACCAAGGAAGCTCCTGACTATTTTACTAAGTTTTTCTCGTTATATAGGTTACAAGGAGCCTGATTTCTAAATCATTCTATATTTTGCTGTTTAATGTGGTGAAATAGTTAAAGCTGACACAGGGAACCTAGACAGGTATATTACAGAATCCCAATTGAAGAGGCTTCAAAAAAGAACTTTTGGAATAGAGTCGACATTCAATAATTTCAACTCAATGATCTCTAAATCAAAGATGAAAATCATTCATAATATTATCATGCTAATACTGCACTTTTATTGGGTCACAAAGAATCTTCCTGCAAGCCATGACATTTGATTGCTTTTTTCCTTATGACCATGCTTCTAATTACCAAAATTATTCGAACACTAAAGGTAATGGTTGTACTTTCTACACAGTATGGTAGATCAGCCAAGTTTTTTATGAATGCGGCCTAAGGTTAACTTGCTCTTAAGGCAGGTACAAAAAGTGGCGGCACTAAGCCTTGATTTCAATTCTCCTATTATGTTCATGCTTACTCTGTATGCAAATTTCTCTTGGCAGGACATATTGGGATCGATTTCTATAAGGCCACTAGGCCATGTAAGGAACGCGATAATTGTATGGTCTAGACCATGGACAATAGAAATGCGTTTACGTAGTGGGATCTTTTCACTCGATCTCGAATCAATGTGTGGCGACAAGCTACCGGCTTCGTCTGTTGAACATCTATCTATTCATTCAGACCCAGAATGCTGTGTCTGTCAGTGCATTTTGTTTCTGAGAACATGGACGACCGACGCTAATCGTGATTATGTTTTAGTACTCCATATACAAACTAAGTTTTCTTGTTTAATAGATTACTTTATTCTACTCTAAATTGTCTGATATTGTTTTCTAAAAGCTGCCGACTTAATAGACATCTCTTAATTATGCAATGAAAAAATACTAGACCACGGAAATGAATAATTCAAATATATTATAATTTCATAATAATGTAACCCCGTCAAAACACGACAAGTTGAATTAAAAATATCAATGACTAGAATCTACCCGTTCTGGTGACGACGTGATGGAATAATGGTTTAGAAAAAGACTGTCTGGATTCCCTTCAAACAAAAAAACCAAATGTTACAAAAAATTTTATTCCACGTCCAACATTCAAAAGTGGAAGACGTTTCTGGATGTTCTTGAATTTTCCAAAACTTTGAGGCTTCGAAGATAACAAAATGTAAATACGAGGAAATAATGCATTTGCTTTGTAAATATAAGGGATTGTCTTTTTAATAACATTGACAAAAGTATCCCCTTTCATGAAAAATATCCTTAATTAAAAACTTTCTGGCATCCTTACATTTACAGTGCAACCAGCTTCAGCTTGTTATATTTTTTCTAGATTTTTGACCAAATTCGAGGCTCGTTTTCTTTTCAAATTTTTTTTATACCAATGGCCTAATAGGTGTCCACCTTCCAGTCAACAAATGACTTTATTTGGTTTTTTCAAAAAACCATTTTTTATTTTCAAATGGGCCTTTACGTCCGCGAAACCATTCGATATATGTCTCCTGTTGAACGCATCTTTTCACATTATATTTTTCGGTGGAAAGGATCTGGGTACTAGGTATAAAAAAGACTGGATCGAGCTTTCCATTGTCTTGAAACACCAAAGTTTGAAGCCCTTGTCTTTTTGAAGCCTTGAAACATTGTTTTTCTATAGATCAGTGGTCAGGCCCAGTTAAAACCAACCATAAATAGGCCTAAATAACCCACAATAAACATAGCAATTTCGTTGCGTAAAAGTCAAAATTTAATTTTCTATAATTATAAGATAGTAGCAAAATCGCAAAATTTAGTGTTCTTTACAGTATAGTATTTTTCACTACTATTGCAAAACTGTCCATTTTATCTTGCTATTATCGTTGTTGACTTTAAGGACGTTTTTCTATAAGATTCTGTCTGCTTACTGCCTGACAAAGACGTTCTTTTTGATTAAGCTCACGTAAAACAGGTTAACCCTATTCTTAATTGTTTTTGAATTTTATTTCATTCTTTTTTGAAATTGTGCTACCCACTGCTTTTACCTATAATTTGATATCAATATCGTTCATAAAATATTGTTACATTCATTGCAATATCGCTAATGAGGTCTATTTGAATTACTGAAATAGCATTCTTTGTGTAAAAAACATCAGTAAGCGGGGGCAGGCAGGCCTATGCTTCACCCAGCAGGTAAAACTATTTCTTCTGATTAAAGTAGTTACGTTCACAAGACTTTTTCGTTGCTATGATACTTGAGGGACAAATTACGGCATCATTTAGCTTTGCATGTGAATACAAACTAGCTCTCGTGAGTTTTTCCGCATGTCCTACAGCTTAGCAACGTTATAATTGCTGTTTTTCTTATATTGTTAGCTTGTATCTTTGTGATCTACTTTTTATAATTTAACTGTAAAACTTTCCTCGTATATACAGTATTTAGTAATTTATACTGTAAATGAATTGAATTGAATTATATTGCGAGGCAAGTACCCTTGTTTTTCTCATCTCCATTCTCCTCCCCATTTCTTGGGCTCTGGTATCCCACCCAAAGCACGACGGAAAAAGGGGAGTTTTTTTGCATTCAGTTTATGAGCTGAACAAGCCCTGCCCAAATTCAAAACGTTTTTTCCGGAAATTCAAAATGAATTAATTCTATAATATAAGCGCCAACAGGGCATTGTGGAATATCTTCTTTTTAAAGAAACAGAAAATTCCTGACGAGTTTAATGTTCTTCTTTGCTGGATAACGTGAGACTCAGCTGTTTTTAACGATGCGCTTTTTTTATATAGATTTGTTTTGCAACTACATGCTCAAGGTTCTAATCTAAGACAACTTAATAACAGCTTTGCAAGAAATTTTTAGTTGTACGATTCATTAGCTGATAAAACCTGCTCTGTTTTATTAACACGAGAGAAAATGCTCAAAATATCTTACTTTTTCTTCTAATTTTTCATCTGAGGCTAGACATGTTCTTATACTGTTCTTATTTTTTCGGAATATAGAGCTTCGGTGTTGTTATTAGGTGTTTTTTATAAAAAAAAGAATGTAGTTGCGAATGTAGTAAAGTTTGTATACTTTTTTTCTTGATCGTAATATAGATAAATAGGCCTAAAAGGTCCTTTAGTCTATTAAAGCCCGTGCCAATACTGATTGAAATGATATTAAGCAAGATTGATATGTACTGAAAGCTACTACAATCCTTGCCAAAGGTCTTGGTACACTAACGTTAGTTTCCAAGGGCAAATTCAGCTATTCCCCTCCCCCCTTTGAACAATATTGGTTTACTACATAATGACGTAGGGGATTAGGAAGAACGCTTTTTTGCGACCTCAATGATATTTTTCTAAATTATCAACATTGTTTAGGGGGGAAGGGGTGCGGAAATTTCAGTATCCGGAAAAAGAAGTGAAAAACATAAAAAAGCAACGCAAATTGCTGGGTGTTCCAAGTACTTTTGGCAATGGTTATAGTTGATAATTAAAGAAGATGATCGGTCAGAGAAACGGCAGGTATAGACAATAACATTTCAAAAGGGCAGGGTTACTGCCAGATTCGTCGGATTTGTCGGTAGAATTAGGGTCAAAAGCTTTATAATTTCATAAAATGGATCTCTTTAGCCCCTTCTGAACTTCGATTACGTAGAACGGCTTTTCGAATTCTGAATACCAGTGATTTTCCTTAGCGCACTAGAATTCATTGAATAGAACTGATTACATAAGAGGAAAGTATCATATTGTGCAATAAGCACAGTAATGAATCAAGTGTAACGAACCAGGTTGGTAACGAATCGCATGATAGCTACAACTATGCCTATATATGGTAATATATTGTGTAATATACCGATTTGAGTCACATGGTAATGATTAACATGACGTCACCAGCTATGCCTTTATTTGGTGAGCTGAAAACTATCATGTGTTGATTTTTTATGGAAATTTCTACGAGTTTTTGACTGGGTTGACCTTTCTAGTATCAAATGATTCACATAGAAAGTTATTCTATCGTGAAAGTTATTCTTCACATAGGAAGTTTGCAATATTTTCTAATGGATTAAAAGTAAGAAAATTGTAAAAGGTTTTGCAAAACCCCATTCAATCACCCCCACGAGTTTTTTGAATTACACATGATGGCAACGTATCGTCATAATTAATTCATACTTCGATGAGACGGTAGCACAAGGTGTCGTATTGTCTCCTCATTCAGGCGCCAAAGTGTACTATCAATACAAGAACCTAATAATTTATAGAATAAAGCCGTCTAGACACAATCGCCAATTGCTTTCAATGAAAAAAACGTTCCCCGATTGATATCAGCAAGAAGTTCTTGAAACTACATCATCATCAGGATCAAAATCAGTTAATTACTTTACAATGAAAGGGTATTTATACCAAATAGGCCTCCGAAACCACCATTGTGAACTACTTTGAAATGTGAACTAGTGTGAACTACATTAACTATAGAAATATAACAGCAACAACAGCAATACTCGCAAGAAAATTTAATTTAAGGAAAAAACTAGTTTGAAACTAGATATCAATCGATTATGCCCCTGACGGTTCACAATCTTGAATATTAAAATGAAAAATCTTTAGCTTTGATCAAAAGAGAATAGAAATACAAAACGCTGCCTTCAAAGAATTTGTACCTTGACTGAAGTTTTGCATAAAAAGTGATAATTATCAGCACGAAATTTAGATCCCTTCTTCACGAAATATTTCAGGAAAATATTGTGGGCTTTAATAATTTTCGCGTTGCAATCTGAAAATGTTGTAGGAGCCAAAAGAAAGTTTATTCTCCTGGGCTTCTTCACATCTTGTCTGAAATCTTAAGAAAACAAACCGAGGCTTAAAAATTAAGATAGTGAAAGGGATTTTCGCATCATTCGGGACCAATACCTATCCCGTGTATACTAGCCTCTCTCTACTTTTCAATTTGTCAACAAAGTCTGCACGCAGACTAGTGTATACAAAAGGCGAAAGTGATCTTTTCAATATTTCAGATAAAAGGTGTGCTTATCTGGTACGGAGCTGTTTATCGGTTACGAAACCAAAAGTTCTTCATGAGCGCTTCCGATTGATAAAATTGGCGTTCCCTGTTGGTAAATGGGTTTTTCCCTACAGTTAAAAGAGACAGTAAAATAGCGTGTGGCTTAAAATGTACTATTTTGCCCGCCCTCCCTCACAGCCTTGTGGATGGCATTGCTACCGAGTATAGAGTCTCTCATATCATAGGGAACTTTCATAAACTAAACCAATGTACACATTCTAGACCAAATACAAAAAGTATAATTCGACAAAGCTTCCGCCTTGCTGGAAGCCCAGGGGGTTCTCTTTTTCCACCCAACCACCAATTACTACATCAACGGTAAAATCTCGCGCAGGTACTTTAATTAAAATCTTCGAATCACCTAGATCATCAAATTTGCATTTATTACATCAAATCAGGAATGTCGGATATTACCATGTTTAACAACTTTTTCAATATGAATTTTGGTTTCTTTTGATACTTTATAAGATTAATTTTTCCCTAAGATATCTTGTGGTTATAATTGTATTGGTACATCTTTTCGTGCAAAAATATATTTCCTCTTTCTTTATAATGTGAAAGCAATGAAAAAGTTCAGCACAGGAAGCTGAAGGCTCATTAGAGGTTGAATTAGAAAAGATCGGAAGGCGATTAGTTTATTCATAGCAACTAGAAGAATGCATTCGCGCTGGAGCATTCGATGAATGAAGCTGGAACTGTTGGGAAGCATTTGAAGATCTCAGTTAACGAAAATTTCAACGTTTTCGATATTTACAGCTTTTAAGGATTTTTTGATTTCTTGAATAGCTTTTTCATGGAAATCCTACGTTTAGGAGATTCTCTTGTTTTTCATTAAAATCTAGCTCTTGCGTCTAAACAGCTGAACAAAGCACAACAAAATAAAAAAGAATACGTTGGTCTATAACAGTTTCAAAGTAATGTGATTTCTATGCCCTCTGTCTTTGCCAAATATCTACCTTATGGGATATAACCCTCATTTTCTGCAGCATATAGAATACTTTTCAACCTACTAGCCTGCGTGCTGTACAATATAATAGAATATAACTAGGAAATGTAGTAAAATTGTACTAGGAAACATTAATGGATTTATTAAAAAAATTCGTCGAATTTTTTGTAGTAAAATTTTACTTAAAGGCAATCTGTCCCCTATTGTGCTCAACTTTACTATCTTCTGGCTAGGCTAATCATATGTTCTTCCTTTTATTTCAACATTGTGAATAAGACCAGAATTTTATGGCGCAAATTTCTATTACCGAAGTGCATATCATTAAAAATCCCTTCTCTATTATTCTAAAAGTTTAAGATCCTTATTTTGCAGGTGTTCTCATTTAGAGAGTGAATCCTTCTTTATTACTGCTAAACTTTTCAGTCCTTGTTATCTCATTTCTTTAACAAAACAAGAATTTCAACCAGATTGGATCAATATTTAAAATTTTTGGTAATAGATTTAACCTTGTTGGTAAATTTTGTACTATAACCATATCCTTCTATCAAATCAGCTGAATATCATTGAAATCATAGTCAAGGGTGCCGATGAAGGGGTTTAGAGAGTGCCACAACAAGCAAAATGATTGCAACAGTCGATTCAAAGCGAAATTAGAATATGCAAATAAAGGAGAGGCCATGGACCCACGGACCCGACGACTCCGGAGGAAATCTTGCGACGAAAAATTGATAAAATTGTAGTATTTAAGAAACACCGCAACGCGACGAAAATAAACAAAAACAAACACACAAATCAGTGATGGCTAATTTGTGTGTTTGTTGTTGTTTATTCTCGTCACGTTGCGGTGTTCCTTATAAACTACGAAATTAGAATACCAAAGAGCTAGTCCATATTCTTGCCCCTGGTTCCCTCTTCTTGCTAATATTAAGCCTGCTGACTTTGAAAAGTGGAATGGTAGCTGTCTCCAAAAAATCTTTCAAAAACATTTGAGGATTTCTTGAAGATTCTCGAAAGTAGGCTTGGCTAATTGGATCGCTTTTTGAGAAACGTCAAAAAAGAAAAATAGATGAAAATAGCTTACATGTCACTGCGTAACAACAATTTGGCCTTACTCAGGCAAAGCGGAACAAGGGGGGCTTGGGGGCTCCCCACTTTACAGAAAATGCAAAGTATTAAATAAAAGGAACCACCAGTAAAGCCTCTATTCAATCGGTTTTAGCTCCCTCCCCACGTTTTTAGACCCCCCACATGTCTCAAATTAATGCAAAAAGGCCAGCCAAAACTGCCTGCCCATTGCTAGTGTTTCTCCGTTCGTGGGTCCTGATAAACTTCAGTTCTTATGAACAGCTTCATAAACTCTCTGCACTAAAGTCCGGATATTCCATGACAGAAATCTCAATATAAAATGAGTAAAATCCAAAAAAGGGCATTCAGAATTGCGTATAAAAACAGTCATGCGGGCTATGAAACAATGAAACTTTACTGAAACTAGATAATACAGTATTCGTTCACTAATTAAATCTAGAGTACATGCTACTAGAGATATGCACAATCAAAAGTAGCCTGAATACTAGTTTCATGATGAGAGAGATTTTCGAGGCTAGAGATGAGCAAAATAAGAATACCTTAAACCTAACCTTAGTATAAGATCTTAGACAAAATGTCAATTCATTCTGAAGTGTCTGCTTCTAAAATGCTGCAGGCCTAGACTTTAGACTTAAAGTATATAAAAATCAAGATTCAAATAAATGTATTCCCCCAGTACTTAAAGCATACAGAAATTTATCGGCATAAAGTTCTATAAAGACAGCAAACAAAAAACTTTTCCTCCAAATTCACGTTTTTTGCTTTATAAGAAACATGGATCACCGCTTAGTAAACTTTCTTAATTTGGCATCCAAATTTTGGCATTTTAGTGCTAAAAGTTTCTTAGTTTGTTTCTTATTTCGGGACCTAAAAGTGCCTTATGGTTTTGAAGTTGAGCATATTTTTTGTAAATTATAAACCAAGATCTTCACGAAAAAGAGCCCTGCAGGTCAAAATCGAAAGTATGCTGTCTTTTCCAAAAACAAAAAATCCAGATAAAAACTTTTGAACTCTTTTTTAAAATGGAAATTTAACAGTTTCTTAATTTTGGGTGGTGCCACAACTTCAATATCATACTTCAGCAAAAAGTGCGGGGCTAGAGCCCTGCTAAAACAGATCCTTAGAATCTGATGAACTTAGGTCTGGCTGCTCATTAAAACAGGCTCGAACTGGAGATTGCGGTTTTCATATTTTAGACAAGGCGACTCAGACCATATTTGCAACTGCTTAGAGTCTCTGAGTAATATAAAAGATTAGAGCACTGAGTCAGCTTTGAAACTGTTTTTTGATTTACCGTTATGTAGAGGGGCTTGATATCCTTTCTTGATTGAACTGCATCAGGATGGAAAGGAAATGTGATACTATGGTTGTTACGAGGAAATGATAAAAACGAAACGATACTAAACACAAGGCGGCCACTTTATGCAACATCCTTTTACGTCGACATGTCTGTCTTGGTGTAAGCTCAGACAGAAAAGGCGACCACATTTCACTCGCAATAAGTCACGTGCAGACTGAAAGTCTCGAGTTGAACGAATTTCCAGAGGATTAGACGAATTTACGTTCGTCTCGAATCATATTCGTTCGCAAGGCGCCATCTGTCTGGCAGGCAATGCGTCACCGTCTTCCTGGATCTCTTATTTAAGACATAGTAACAATACACTCTTTTCTATAACAACACAGTTTATAAGTACATCGAGGCTCCATTTCATTAGGCATGTCAAAACGAAAGCCTTCAAACTGGTCTCCTACCTTTGGATTTACTAGGTAGACCCTCGTAAAAGTACATAAGTGATGGCGTCACAAAAATCTATTTTCAGTATTTTTGAATTTGGATCCCATGACCTGAAAGAGCAACATGAAGTACCGCTAAATGTGCAAAATCAGTCAAATTTGTTAGGAACTGGCTGAGATATGGCCTCATGAGTCATGAGCACAGGGTCCTTCCCCGTCAAATCATTAAAGTTTGTTAATGAATAGAGCCAAAAACAGTATCCGAGCAAACTTCAAATCTTTTATTGGCAATATCTCATCTGATTTTCGACAAACTTAACTGACTCTGCCTAAAAAGAAGTACTATACAGTGTTCCTTTAGGCTATGTGATCAATTTTAAAAAATTATAAAATTTGATTTTTATGACGTCATATCTAAGAACTCTATTGCAAGTTTGCTTGCAAAACTCGTTAGATAACTAGAGGCAAGGACCACGTCAGCAGAAGAAGAATGACCAGCATCAGTTCTAGGCCTAAAACATGGTTCTAGGCCTGGGACTAGACATGGTTCTAGGCCTAAAAAAATTTCAAACTGCGCTTCAAAGAAAACAGTAACTTCAACTTTACACACCACTTTTTGCCCTCCACTTTTTGCAAAACAATAGAGCTTTTTCAAAATCTTTTGTTATGGGTGTTAAATCTCACTTTCCAATCTGTGTCTCGGAGCCCACGCACACATAATTTGAAGAACTGATAATGGCTCGAGCTACAGTTGCTATAGTCTGGATCCAACCCTGTTATGAACATAAGCATAAGACTGGATCAAGGATAAATCACTGTGTAAACGTCTTATTGAGCACGAGTGTACATATCAGGGGTCATGTTGGTAGGCCATGGAGTAGAAAAAGTTCGATTATCGACTATTGCGCATGTCACGGGAGCAACCGCACTCTTATCCTAGGTACCAGACTCAATCGTAATTTTTTTCACATAGTAAGTCTGGTACCCAGGGTACTGCACTCCTAACTCATCACCACCCCCCCTTTTCCTAGGCACCCCCGAAAATATAATTTTTTTTCATGTTCGGAAAAAGCCAAGGCTTGACGGTCAATGCCAAATTTTGTAATCTTGCCCAAAATCTAATGGCCAAAAGAAAATGAAGGAGTAAAATATGCCATGTAATGATTGAAAATGTCATTTTTATAGCATTTAGGCCATTGTAATGTAGTTAAGTCTTTTGCGAGAGGAATATTTTGCTTCTCCCCAGTCCCTACAACCTTAGGCATTTTCAAAGTCTTCGAGACCTAAAAATATTAAACCTGTCCCGAACGTAACATGATAAAGTATTTTTTTTAGCAAAAGTGTTTAATGAATTCTCTGATTTGTAGTAAATATCTCATTCCAAAATCGGTCAGATATTTTTATGCTATTCTTTGGGATAAATAGCATTTTACAAGGGGGAAAATGTAAAAGATCGGCTTTAAGAATCCTTTGATACCAAATATATCGATACGGTTGACAGCCACTATCTCGAATACTCGATAAATTAACCATTCACTATCTCAAATGAATTTTCAACAGGTCGTTTGCTATCTCCGCCACCTGATATCTCGAAAAAATGCAGGTACAGCGCAGTTCTTCTCAAAGAACTACGAAAGTACACACAAGTGCTTTAATAAGTAACTTTTCCGTTTTTCTGTGCTATTTTCAAACCTGGCAGAATAAAAGGCTAATTCAATAATAGTAATTATTTTTTCTAAATGATATGCTACCAGCAGCCGAGGCTTTGCCTGGATATGAGGCTAGCTCGTGCTTTTTAGTTTCCATACTGTTCGACCTGATAGTCATAAATAAGCATAATTAAAGTCATAAATTGGCATGATTGATTATTTCAAGTAAAGGGTTAGGGTTAGTTTTAGGGTTAGGTTTAGGGTAAAATAATTACGTCATTAGGTCACGCAGTATGGAAAATAGACAGCTCCCAATGAATGACTTTTGGGCTATTTCCATACCCGATCTTTGTGTATGCATCATCCGGAACAAATGAGAGCAAACTCGGGTCTCGGAGTGCGTAACAAAACCGGAGCTTTGAGGCAAGATTAAAAAGTTTTTCGTGGAAACACCCTTTAAGCCTTTGGCACCACAAAATTTGAAAATAGCATGGAAATGCGGAAACACATAGCATACTTAAGTATTATACTCATAGTGTAAACGTAAAACCAACTATTTGAAAAAATCATTCAAGATTCCTTATCAATGTTATGCCAAAAATTGAGTTTATTGATAAAGGACATCGTCTCTGTTACACTTTCACATAGTTTTTAGGTAGCTAGGTGTAATTGTTTTATGCATTGTAAAAGAGATATGGTAATGGCTTTGAAAAAAGCAAACATTTTACTAAATTTTGGCTAAAAGCTTTTTCGTCTGACACTCCTCAGAGCGTAAAACGTCAGAATAAGGGTCCGAAAGAACACGATGAAAAATATATACCCAGTTGTGGATCGAAATATATTCCCTCTGGGACCCGCCTTGGCCAGTATCTTTGTTGGCTTTCATGAAGAGCGTTTGTTCGACTACGACCAAAAGCCAGATGTTTATTTTCGGTAGGTGGATGACACATATACCATCTTCAAAACAGAGGCTGGGTGTGATATTTTTCTAAAACCCCTTATTAGCCTACACCCAGCCCTCCAGTTTACGTTTGAAAAGGAAGAAAATGATTCCTTGCCATTTTTAGATGTTCTTTCATATTCTTTCTAGAATGGAGGTAGCAAAGAATCTTCTAGTAAAGACATTCATAAAAAGGCTAGAATAAGTTGGATCCATATTCCAAGAAATGATTACGAGGATATAATTTCACACATATTCTCAGGTTAACCGCATCAAAAGCTGCCTTTTCTATAATTCCATATTTGACGGGGGCCCTCTTTAAGCAACAGTCTCAAGTATGTTTGCCTTGAATTCTTTTGTTACACTTACTTATGAATTTCACTGTATCTAGTTTGGCGACAGACACATAATTCAGGGTTCCGAAACTCAAAGCATTTGCTTGCAACTCAAAGCTAAATAGAAATAAGTATACTAGACACTGTTCCCCTTTTCTAGGCGCAACGAGTAGAAACAATTTCAGGAAAGTACGCCATTCAAAAATTGTGGAGAAGTGATGATCTGTGAAATAATGTTACTTAATCAGATTTTTCCAAATATTTTTCGTTTCCTCCTATCGACATCCATTATAAAATCCAATCTAGTATATTCGTCTAACATTCTTACGCTTTTAAAAACATTTTTCTTGGTCCCCTTGATTCTCACGTGCTTAAAACAGGACAGGACCCTGGGTTTTGTTGGTCCATGGTAAAATAATTAAGATTCACACTGGTTTTCTACACGTGTCCAATCTATAGCTCATACAGAGTTCCACAGGGGTCTATACTTGGTCCATTGATATTTCTCCTATATCTGAACAACATGCCACTAGCAGTTGATAACAACCTCTGATTATACGTAGATGACACATGTATAGTACTGATAAAAGTGTACAAACAACAGAAGAAAGCCTAAACAGATACTTCAACTGTGCAATGGGTTCCTTGAAAAAGAAGCTAATTGTTTACTTTGACGAGCATAAAAAGGAAAGCATTATTTGTCATGCAACAAAAAAGTGAACAAACTGATTGTTGATCAAGTTGATATAAAATTTACATTGCACCTTCAATGAAAAAATTTACTGAAAAACAATGGCAACAAAAATACTGGCCAAGGTGAATTGTCACGTTGTTGAGAAGCTCAAAAAGTTAAATTCTAAAATGAAGCCCACTGAACAGAACCATGATATGCAACCTTTCAATTAATGTCTTTTGAAACCAGGTAATCTTTTACAATTAACTGCCTTCTTCTTGCCAAAGATGACTGACTGTAATCAACAATTGTTACTTTTTTTAGCCATTGCAGATTCCTGCTTGTTTTTATTGTATTCCAAAAACATATTATGGAAGGACCATTGGGGCCATGAAACTGTCCCAATTTCTGGCCTTAAAATGTGTAGCATAGAAGTTTTTAAATTATTTTTTTAACCAAAATATGACATGACATTGTGCTTTATGCTGTACAGGCAGAGCATAGAACAGGACAGTTCTAAGTTACAACTCTGAGTTTCACAAATAATTTAATCACCAGGCAACCTATTTTGAGCTTTATGTGGATAAAACACTAACCAATACAGGAAAATACCAATGTTATATATAATGATTAAATATCAATTGAATGTGGTGAAATAAACAAATTGTGGTGAAATAACTTGTGGTGAAATAAACAAATTGTAAGGTATATACACATATTAAATCAACATGGGGAAGAGGGGGGGGGGTTAAACAACCAGCTCCCAGATAGAATCTCAGCATTACTTGAGAACAGCTCCATCAGAAGTGCTACTGTTAATTATGTAGAAATAAATATTTCTGTCTGTAGGTATAGCAAAGTGATAAGAAGGTAAAAATATGGAAATTCCCAAGCAAAAATGATTTGTCAACAGGATTCATTGCTAGTTGATCAATGTTCTTGAATGTTGTTTTTGAATCTTTTTATACTTTTGCAACTTCTAGGAAATGGAAATATTACAACTCTTGCAAAACACAAACATAACGAACATCTAATCAACTTCAAAGACATTATAGAATGTTGGTTCATGGTTTCATATGCTTGTTTCAGGGAATCTGTTACTGAAAATATTACCATTGTTACAATAGTCAGCCCTGAAAGCTACAAGTCAATTTAAAAAGGAGCTTCTACCAGCCAGAATAGCATTTTTTTTGAACAAGTGACTGTATATAAAACAGGCACTTGCACTAATGTTCTACAAAATTAGGATTGAATGCGAAATAAATGCTTCATGTAAACAAGAAGTAAACAAAATGATCGACATACAATTATCTTATCTGTCAGTCTATAATGTTTGGGAATCTTTGATTCAACAATTGAAATATGTGATTTCTCCAACTGATTGTGACACTTCATTCTTTGTGTCCAATGATGCAAAATGCTTTTCGCACAAAAGCAAATATAGTAACTCTTCTTTGGAGATTTGATTCTCACAAAATCATTAACAAACACCCCTAAAAATCCCTAGATGAAGCTATTAGAATCAAATGGCTAAAGATCGGTTCCAACACATAAATTTGTGATTCTCTCAAAATAATTATCCCCCTCAAATTGTCCATCAGCAACATATTTCACAAATGCACTAAAAGGGCAAAATTGGTTTTCTATCACTTGTCCACTGCAAAATTTCACCATGCTGGTTACATCATTTCCATTATATAACACCCTGATAAAGTAACTCCTAAAGACAAGGAACTGATCCAAGTCTTTGGCTTCCTCAGGTTTGTTATCTGAGTCCTTCCACACTTCAAATACTACCCTTGAAGCGTAAGGGGGCCACTTCCAGTTATGAGCACCCAGCATTTGTAATAGAGGAGCAATTACAGTGTCATGAGCAGAAAATATTACAAGTTTATGCCAATTTGAATCTTTTTCACTGAGACTCTTGATGCGTTTTGCTGTTTTATGGACTATTTGAGACAGTATAGCCAATGTTTGAAGCTCAGCAGTTTGTTGATGCTTCAATGATATCAGGTGGTCAGCTAACTCAAAAGAAGTCTTTGCTAGCTTGTAAGAAATATCACCTTTAGGTGCCTTTGGAAAAAGTTGACCATGACACATAGTAACATACAAAATGTCAACAATCCTATCTAGAGCTGGTATTTCTCCTCTGTGACTGTCAAAGATTTCTGCATACTTTTTACGTATAGGATCAATCTTTATCCTTAAATCATGCAACTCATCAACTTTCCAGATATCTTTTAACTTTTGAGCTAAAGCTGGACAATATATATTGTCACCTTGACCATCTTTTAAAAAATGTGTTTCTCTATATTTATCATCTTGAACTTGTATTTCCATTTTACGGTCTTTAAATCTGTCTCCAAAAATACCAAAAAGCAATGACGCAGCACTTTGCACAGTTCTACTGTAAGCAGTGCTCATTGATAAAATCATCGATGGGTCATTTATGCTACCAAGAAAATCACTGTATTGTCTTTTGAGAAACTTCCCATTGTTTAAGTGCTGGGCAAAACCTATTGGTGTGAGCTGTCCTCCCAGACAAGTGTCTCTTTCTTGCAATATTGGGTGCGTCTTATGTCCAGAAACTCGAAAATTAAACGCCCCTTTTTTGATTTGTACAAGGTCATCATAAAATGTCCAGGACTTATTAAACTTGCAGGGTACTTCAACCGGTCGGCTGTTAGGGAAAGTGTTCAGCATAATGGGCGCTCGATCTCCGTGTCTTATGACAATATAAACTTGTTGTAGCTGATAATTTCTTTTACCACCTTTAAAAAATGACAAATGTCCCTCCTTACCAACTACATTGCCCGGTTTGTTGCAATATAACTTGCCATGACCGTTTGCTGCTTCTGCATCAGCATCTTTGAACAAATAGATTGGAAAATGTCCACGAATAAAAGTGCGAATTACGATGACAACAATACAGAAAGTAGCAAAAAGCAATAAGACTCGTGGTCCACGGAGTCCCCATTTCATCAAAAGAACTTTTGGTTGACGGAGCTTCGTTATCAGAAGCATTTTCCAAAAGTTACACGTATACACTCAGCGGTTGCAGCATTGGGCCTAAAATAGATCCTCCAAATACCTTTCTCCAGTGTCATTGTCCTCAAGGATTCACTCAAGGATTCACAGGGGTCAAATGTCTAACCGTAGGGGACATAAAGGTTGGGAGGGCCGCAGCCCCCCCCCCAAATCAGGCAAAATTTATTGCGTTCTGACCACGTTTTGCATCCACCACGCCCATCTTTTTCAAGTCATGAAAATGTCTTTCCATTAATTCATTGGCCAAAATTTATACTACTCCGACAAACACTTTTGACAGCTACGTAAGAAAAGAGGAAACACATCAAGAAATAGACCCCTTTTTCCTCGATGTGCGAAACTTTGCAACAGGATGGTAAGCCTGCAAAAAATAGGATGCCAGGGTGGTACTCATATATACATTTACCATCACCCTAAACGTGCATTAAAATTGACCCAAATATAAATTTTCAATGCACAAGCAAGATTGCCTTTTCCTTTTCTTAAAACTTTTCTTTATTCAAGACCCAAAAAGTAATTGCATAATTGATTGAACTAAAAAAAGAATTTTGCTAAAATTTTACACCCAAATTAGTAGCCCACCCTCCTAGGAGAAACTAAATTGTGTCATTCCAATTACAATATCTGCTTTGAGATTTCATTGATGCTCAATAGCTTCTCGGACACAATAATGTCTTTTAGCTACGCTAATTGGTTGGTAGACGATGTCGTATTTTGCTTGGTAGAATTTTTGACGACTTGATAGCTTTGAAAAGTTTATGTAAGTTATATTTAGAGATTTTAGATTTTTATCAAAGAGCCAACGGTCGGTAGAAGGCTATGAATTAAAATTAGAGCCACCTTGATTTCGTAATGAAAACTTGGGCTACGAAATATTAATTGATCAAATACCAGTTTAAGAAAGATTCAAGCCCCTTTCAAGATCTGCTGCTGCAAAGTACCAGCAAAAAGTTGTAAATAATATGAGCTGAGCATGGAGTACCTTGAATGGCATGAAAATCAATTAAGAAATGCCAGCAAAGGATTGTTTTCCAATGGCTGCAGCTCGGCAAGATTAATTAATAAGTTGTTACTCCTCCAAGTTAATGACACGGTACTCACTGGTCACAGCACGGTACTACTCTCAGTTCCGCGAATACCACATCGAAAAGAGGCTCATTAGATTGAATCCAAAATGGCGCACCGAAAAACACGATTCTAATTCGATTTCGGCAGTTTAGCAGCGTTAATTCAGTTAATAGATATGGATGAGGATGATTTAGAAGAAATGCGGGCATTAAGAGGTAAAATACATTGATTTTTTGGGATTATTCGCTATTTTCTTCAGTAAACAGCATTAAATTCGAAACGTTTATTTGGAAAAAAACACTTGTCACAAATCCTCACATCCACTACTATGTGCACTGAAGAAGATTGAGAACACTGGAATACATGTATATACAACGCCACACTTAAAAGAACCATCCCATCTCAACTTTATGAAAAATATTACACCCTAATTTAAGCAATGTTCGGATTGTGCAACTTCACACGTGCATAGGCCTATGCAGTTACATTTAACCCCGAAACCGCCTTAGCAACATTGCTGTATAAAGAACAGAACATTTTTAACCAGTTATGGCCCGGTTACACGAAAAAAATATTCAACAAGAATAATACTATTTTAAGCGAAAGAATTTATTCTTTGAATATTCTTCTTTGTTTTCCGATGAAAAATTTTTCAAAGAATAATCCATTCGCGTCATCATCCTATTGTTTGAATATTCTTGTCGAGGTGAATTAATTCAAACTAGTTTGATTCTAATCTTAACTTAAAGAATATTCAGACTATGGAAATGCAGAATGTTTTTCTTGGGAAAGTTTTCAAAGCTTATGGATATTGTTTGGAGGTAGACCTAACCAACCATCCAGACTGGAATTGACAGGGCATCCACCATGTAAGTGGGTCAGAAAGAGAACTTACTCCTGATAAAGCCTTGCTGAAACTTTTTGAATATTTACAAAACAATTTGGATGGTTGTAAATATAATTTGCATCTTTATTCAGATAACTGTTATTCAGTTACCAAAAGGAGTCAGTAGCCTCTGTGTTTAGCCTTTAGCTGGTAAAGTTGAATTAAAATTTGAATAACAGCATCTTTTTAGAAGCAGTGTGACAATTTGAATGGATTTGATCGCTAATTTGCACCAGGTGATTTTAAGTTATTAAGAAAAACAGAAAATAATACTTCCACAAAAGGTAAGATTTCTCAAGAGGTAATCTTACGCAAACATAATATTGCTGTCAGTTAGGAAGATTGTTTAAAATGCATGATCATGTTAATTCAAGAAATGTCAAAAATTATTTTGCTCCGTGGTAATATTGTTTTTACGTTTTAAGGGGCTCTATAAATTGCTCTCCAAGACTATTTTGGTTGCGTTCTAGGCGCGCCATTTGATTGAGTGCCTTTCCAGACAGGGCCTGGTTGTAAAATTTATTGTTGACATACAGTATAGCTATGTCATAGTCTGTGAAGCTAAATTTTCGATTTACAGAGAGCCTAAGTGCTTGAGTGTTTCTGCTGTGTTTGTTTCAATCATATGACATTGAAAGACAACTACAGAGAACTATTGATTGATACAATAGTTAGATAAAAGGGGGTCAGAGGGAGTGAAAAAACCCCCTGTAAAGCTAAACTGTTGTTTGTCGGGGACCTATTGATATTGTGGGAAATTTATTATGGTTGTTTATTTTTGTCCCAGTGTTACATTTTGAGAGAAAAGATTTTAAAACTGAATATGGTGATTTCTTCTATTGTTCTGAATCAGATTGGCTTCTGGATTGATAAAAATCTTGATTGACAATGGATCTTTTTTTGGGGTTATTAATCTCTTGCTGCATCATTGATAAAATAAACCATCTTCCTTTGAGTAATTTTATTGGTATTTACCTTCATCACAGCAAAAACAGAAGGCAGAAGTTTTGAACACTACCTAATGATTGCCATGTTTCAAGGTAATCTGTACAAAGCAAAGGAATAAGCCTCCTTTAAACCAAACTATTTCAGCAACTTGATAAACACATCATAATTGGGGGTGATGTTGCTCAGCTTATAAAAGACAAAACTTATGTTGAAATTAACAAAAATAAAACAATATTTTGTTGAAGAGAACAATTTTATAAAGGTCAAAAACAACAATCAAATATTCAACTCATGCATATGATCAGTCAATCGCATTATTGATGCCATGCATGTGCTGATGCATGCACATCCGATCCCCTTTAAAGGTGATAAAAAAGTTACAGTTGTAAAAAAGGTTATTGTGCATGTTATTCCTTGAACTAGTGTGTTTTGACCTGCTTCATAAATTTTCACATGTTTCTTCCAGGTGCATCTAGGTACCAAGCATCCGATGCCTTTCAAAGAAGTTTGCATCAACCAGATGAGGATATTACTCAAAAAAGTGAGTATGTTTCATTATCAATAATTATTTTTGGAGTTGCATTCAAAAGATTGTACAATTTTTAACACTTTTTAATTTATTTTGTATCTATTGTAAATTCAGCTAAATTTGTTTGGTAAAAATTGTTATTTTAATGATTTTAATAAGATTTTCCCTTTGTTTCAAATTGGATCCAGGTAGTTATGTTGGGATTTTCTCTGTCAATTCTGTTTGTTGCTAAGAGCAAAATTAATGATAATTTACTTAAATACTTGTATCAATATTTTGGGTACATTAAAGTTAATGTTAGTATATAAAAAATGTTTATTTTCTACTTTATCTAAACCTATCCTAAAATACAATAGGGAACTAAATAATGTTTACTGTTATTTTAGGCTAACAATATCTACTGAGTTGCTGTAAGCTTGAACAAGGTTCACATAATGAATGAAAATTGAAGAGGTTGAATAGTATTTATAGCATAAGGTATAATCAGAGCATGCAATAAGTTAGAGTATTATGACTAGCTTACACATAAGGTGAAAACAACAATAAAACAAACAATGTCAACAAATGATGATTTTTCAAACCTTTGCATTTTTCAACAGGAAATTTAAAAGATTCAAAAGCAGCAAGTGCAAATATAAATGAAGAAGAAATGATGCAAAGGATGATGGGATTTGCTGGCTTTGGTAAGTAAAGGGTATGAGTTAATGAGGCATGGTCACTCAACGAATCCTACTAAGTTCCAAATGTCTGTTTTGTTGTTGAAGCTAGTTTTGTGCAAAAATGCACAGTGGTTTTGGTCAAAAAGTCTGTGATTTGAGTCACTGGCATAGCCAAACTTTCTTTTAGTGTTAGGAGAGCCACATGCTTTTTCACTTTGCAATAGGCTTTGGAATCAAGAGGTTTGGTGCCTCTGAGAGCAAGGAACAGCACACTGCTTGATAAGTGCGCTTCTCATTGTCCATAAAACTACTTTCAGAAGCTAGAGAACAACAAAATAAACAATTTGCAGAGATCTCCATTTCTAGAGTTCTTTTTGATAAGACTTCAAAATATTTTAAAAATAATATTTAAAAATTGATGAGCTCTGATCTAAGATATTACTAGACAGGCATGTGCAATTTGTATTATCTAATAAATCTTGCATTGTCTTTACATTCTGATAGCGCTTATGAATCTTTTGTTTGTGTTATGTTAGCAAAGAAGGTTCCTTCAAAAAGCCAACGTTTAAATTGTTCCTCATGAGCTGGATTTTTGCAAATTTATTTGTTTTTTATGCTCATAATTTTGATGCTCAAAATACATGTTATTAAATTTATACAATATTATGTTGATGTTTAAAGTAATATTATATTGGCTGCTACATTCAAAATAGATTTAGATTTTAGTGTATACATGGCATCTTTCTAGACATGTATGTTCATTTGTTTTAGGTAAAGTAGATACTAAACAGAGAGAGTTTGAAGATGGCCTGCGGTCGGCTAAAAGGCTCGAAAAAGAGAAGACAAAAGCCGAAAGAGACGAGGGACTGACTGAAAAAGGTTAGTAAAACCCTTGCTACTTTTATTTTTTCGCAAGTATTGTTTTGAGACTCGCAAGTATTGGTGTAAATGTTGATTGTTAATTGTTAGTGATTGTTAATTGTTACTCATATCAAGTTTTCTAAACATCCGGTTAGATACTAATTTGCAATTGTTTATGCTTACATTTGTCCTATGCTGTATCTATTCTTTTATCTATAATGCTATATTTGCTCATTTGCTTATCCGTAAGTCTGTCGTTGCGTTCGGGCAGACCGCCATTCTATCTGAAAATTTCAACTTAGAATCATTCTTTGTAAATTCATGGAAAGAATGAAAATATCCTTGAATGAAATTTCAAAAACTTTGTAAAAAATCCTAGGATCCGCAATTTTAAATTTACATACCAAGAAAGACCAAAATTTTTTAATATGGATTTTCAAAAAGCTAGCATTTTCAAACATGCTTAAAGTTTTTGACTGACACTCTTCAGGGTATGATAAGAAACTCCTACTTCGTTGCATGTAACCCTTTGGCTTTGTTTGTTTGGCTCTGTTATTCGCCCTAACTATTACAGCGTGGCTTTATCTCATTCGCCATATCGATAAGGTGGTTTGCCAATTTTGGTAGAAAAGAATCAGTTGCTGACGTATATCGGAATGATAAGGAAGTTATTTTCTGCTTCAAAAATTAGCTCATGATATTTCAGTCAGTAGTATGCAGAAAACTAATGGCTGATTTCTTTTTTGCATGTAGATAGCACTGATGAAGAATCAGAAAGTGAAGGAGAAATCATTGGCCCGATGCCAGTACCTCAACCACCAACTCAGAAACAATCACACAATGTAATTTAAAATTTTAACTCTTTTAATCAACTGCCAAATAGCAGTTGTCAGCTAATTTTTTCTTTTAAAATTTTCTGTAAATAGAAACCAAATTGTGCACTTCGAGGTTCTTGGAATTGGTTTTTGTCACCAGAGCCGTTGTTTTGTATCAATAGTTTTATCATCTTGTTTCTGTTTACGCTTCAATAGGATTCAATGATATCAAGAAGTAACACTTGGAACAGTAAAGAAAGAACTGATGACATTGATGATCATGATGATGATGATGATGAATCCGACGACGACGACGTAAGTTTTGCTATGCTTTTGAAGTTCTGTATTGCAACAGCATGCATGAAAGTATGCTTAGATAATTTGAGTGAAAGTGAAGACTTGACTCAAATGAAGCACTTTATTGAAGAATCGGTGAAAATAATACTGAAAGGTTGAGGGAGAACAAGTAAATCAAGTCAAAGGAGAACGATGAAAACAAGGGAGAACTAGAAAATGGCCGCACTATTGGTTCTTTTTTGGCAATAGTTAAAACTGGTTGAAAAGGATTGGATCTAAGCAGTCAAATCCTTCAAAATATCTTGGGTCTTTTTTTCCAAATATTTTGAAAAATATGGTGATTTTCTGAAAGCATTCCCAAAATGATTTGTGATCTAAAAAGTAAGGATATTCTGAAGCCAATTAGAGTTGTTACTCACAGGAAATCGAAAGTAATTGGCTACAGCAAAGCAAATCAGTTGCGTTCTTGTTATTTGGCTAATGTCTTTTTGCTGTGTAGTTGAGATTCAGCCTTTATGCTTTGGCAAGTGCTGAAAGAAGGGAACATCGATGGCATGGCCTAGTCAAATGACAGAAGCTTGTACCCTTATATATGCTTAAAAGCAATATCACCTTCATCAACCCAAACCCCCAAGTTTACGTTGTCATCTGTACTTCAAAATGTATTTTTTCCTCATACACACGTTTTTATAGGCATATAGTCCATAGCAATATTAAGGCTCAAAATCGTTTAGAATTAAGAATAATTTAAGAAAAATGCAAAGCTCAAGAATTAATTTTTTTTGTTTATTTGAGTTTCTTTTGAAAGCAAAACGAATGCGAGTTCCACGCTTATGTGTTTTGAAATAGACGCATCCGGCCTTGGAGTCATTTAAATTAAAATTCGACTCAGTTGCTCTTCGGGTAGTGTCCGTTGTCTGTCCTTGGCACTGAGAATTTTCTTTTCTATTCTTGTCTTTTTTGTGATGACGTAATGCATCAACAAAGATTTTAATTGTTTTTCTGATCTTCAGCCGAATTTACACCTTCTGTCACTTGAGAATATTACAAGAATAATCATAGTCTTATAATAAAAAAACCTTGAGAATGTCGAGGCTCAGCAAATGTCAGGTATTCTTATAAAAAAGTGTGTATACCATAAAAATACCATATAAAGATCTGAAAGCGGGCGCAGAAAATGAATGAAAAGTCTTAAATTGACTGAACAATGAGAAACATTTTATGAAGAATAATATACAATCCAATTATTTTTACTATCATTAGGACCTGGTCATAAAAATTCCTTCGTCCCATGAGATAACGTTGGAGCATGGTAATAAAATGGTGAGTCAGACTTTTGGCAAAATTAATGATGATTTTTGGATTATTGATTGACAATCTAATTAAATACATTATTTAATAAGCAACCCTGGCTGGGCTAAGTGTTAAGCAATTTGATGGCTCGATTAAGAAGCTGTACGCAACCACATAATAATTTATTATCTTTTTTCCTCATGATAAACTGAAAGTAGTTATTTTCATTAAACTTTGCTCTCGTGTCATGTCTGTTTTTTATGACATTATAAACTTTGCTCTTGTGTCATGTTTGTTTTTTTATGATGATGATTTGAACCGGAAGTTAAAAGTCACAATTCAGTGTTGCTATATTCTCTTTGTTTCTTGTTTACATGTCAATAAATATGCAACTTTTTTGTACCCGTAGTTGCTAAAAGAAAGTAATTTGTGGCCTGAACTAATACAAAGTTATGAAGCTATTAACGATAGGCAAATTAGTGAATGATGAAAATATTTTTTTATCC
Organism: Rhopilema esculentum; assembly: GCF_013076305.1. Next base: position 3,024,770 of record NW_027019541.1, on the reverse strand, counting down.
ATTCCTATTGATGATAAACAGATGATACAAAAGGTCTGAAGCTGATTTTTAGCAATTATTGTTTGCCTAAAACAGTGTAAACTTCAAATGCAAGATAAAGATAAAAATTGGTTAAGATAAAAATATTTCACTTTCAAGAAGCCTTCTTACATTTTGAATTTGTAAGCACCAGATGAAAATATTTTGCAATATTTTGATATTTCTCTCCCGATCTTATCTGAATTTCAAAATATTTTTCATTCATATTTATTTTTCATTCTAATTTGATATACTCCTTTTCGAGTACGCATGTCTTGTTTACCAGTTTTCATGAAATTTATTACTCAATTGGAGCTACAATCCCGGACAAAAATAGTTGAGACTTTTCAAGAAAAGTCTATATTTTCGCTTTCCTTTGAAATATTACTTCCCCCCTCCCCAAATTCAATTTTGCATGCACGGGTTTGAAGTAGAAATTATAAAACTACAAGTCCAACATTGATTAGGGGAAAGAGGAGATTTGAATTTACAGGGGCAAGGTAAAGTAGAAGTTGCACAAATTGCATTGTCTCAAAAATTTTGTTCGGGGTTGTAGTCCTTTATGGAAGTCTCCTTCATGTTCAGCCACGTGCTTGATCCTCCTGCTTTGAAAGGTGGATAGCGAGAAGATTGTGCTTTACCCACGATGACAAAGGTGAAAAGGAATTCACCGCTATTTCACCCAACCTTAAGCGTTTTACCGATCAGCTTATGATTTGTGAATCGATTAAGATTTTCAACTAATTCATGAACAATTAGGGGTGCCACACCCGTACACCCTCATTAGCTAAACCTCTGTGTAACGTTCAGCACACAGGATTTGTCAAGTCCATGCACACTCTTTTTTTATAAGAACCAGTAAATTTAAGTTCAGGCTGACTGTTCTTAATTTTTTCGAAAATCTGAGGCTGGATTGTTCTCAATTTGTTATTAAATTAAGAGGGTGTAAGCAGTGCTATTGCTAGCTTTTTCGCGCTAAGGAGGTGTTCAGGCCTCACTTGCCAACAAAGTGAGTAAGACAGCCTTAATTTGCTGACAAATTTGAATATTCACCGAAAAAGCACCCACACATCGCTAAAAATCCTCGATTTTGAGAAAAAACGTTGTTCAAAATCGCATTTTGCAGAAGCTCAGCCTCAGCTTGTTCTTAATTTGTTCTTAACTTTTGACCTGTTTTGAGGATCGTGTTTTTATAAAATTGTTCTTATAAAAGAAAAAGAGTGTATTGAAGCTTAGCCGAACTTAAATGACCGCGCGGCTATGAGCCGCCTTTGTGAGGACATCAGAATTGATGTGCGTTTTAAATGGTCACCTGTATACTCCTCTCAACCTGACTCTTCATGGCGAAACTCATGAAGTTGATTCAAAATTGTATTGATAAACATTCATCCTTTCTTATTGAACCTTACTTTGACAGTTCTTCAGGTATAGAGATTCGTTTGTTATTTTCTCGGATTAAAGGCTTCCAAAACAAAACTTATTCATTCTGCAAATTAGACTTTAATTGATTTTGTTTGGTCATATTTTATTCAAGCGTGCAAGCATGCAAACCACTGTCTTTCCAAAGTTTGCGGTTCAGTTTTCCAGGTCATGTGCTGAATCTAAAATACGGACGATATTAAACAGAGTATTCTGTAATGCCGTTAAGTGGATTAAGAAATAGAACGGTTATGATTAAGGCTAGTGATTCTGATAAAGAATGGCATAGCTGTTCGGCATTGTCAGTAGTCCGGGTAATAGACCTGCGGAGTGTCTTACATGGTGGTCATTATGGTGAAATTTGTTGTTTATGATCAGGTGCCTTTGTAGCTGTAAACAAAATCAAGGTTCAATTATTTTTTAAATAGATTCCAGGTGCGTTGCGAAGTTCTACTGGTTATTTGGCTTAATCACCCTGCAAATATGAAACCTCTCGATGCCAGTCAAATCTCCTATTTAGAGTGGCATATTTTTTCAAAGGGCAGTATATAAGTAACAAGTCTGAAGAGGATCAAAATACGCTTATTATTTTTAGCTTGTAAGAAATGTTAAGAACATATTCGTGACGGGAAAGTTTTAGTTGGAACATAAAGATTTGAGTAATACTAAGAGTCTCCAATAGTCTTAGAATAAAAACTGTCGCATTTTATCAGATATAAATGTTTACATCCATTGAGGGATTGTCCTATTTGAAATCACTTGATGTCATAATTTTTGTTCCCAACTTTATCAAAGAGCGAGGTATTTTGTTAGAATCACCGATAATTTACACTGATATCCTACTTAATTACTGTTTTATTTTATTATTTATTGCTTCAAATATGTTTAATACTTAAATATGTCGAATAAACATTTTTGGCTTTTAAGTCAGGAGAAATTGGTGTGTTTTGAAGCCAGGAAACAATAAAACGCGTCTTTCTTCTTCCCACATTGCACTTGATCCCCATCTGGATATAAATTTCCTCCTCACCCTTGGTCATTTTTCGAGGTTTAAACTCTAATACCCTGGTTACCAGCGTAATACTCCGAGAGTGTCGGGGAAAAAGTACATCAATATGCAATATTCCCGCCATTTCATACCATCTTCAGACCCTAAACAGTAATTCTGCAAGTATAACTTGCATGTTTGTATTTTTTCACTTCTTCGGGACCTTTACCTTTCTTTAGTAAATTGAGCATCAAAGTTGGTTGTAATTAGATTAGGGTCTCCTTGTTTTAGATACAGTGATTAAAAGAGGAATATTTTATTTCAGAGAACTTTGATTAGTTTTTTAGACAGTTTATACAAAAACGTTATTCAACATGAAAATGTTGTAGCTAAAAAAATTCTGTATTATTCAATGATTTTCAAATTCTATATTTCCTCAAATCAGTTTATTTTTTAAGCGTCGATTCTCTCTCTTCTTCACAGATCTCTGCAATGACACTTGATCCATCTGGTTCCCGTCTCGTTACTGCTGGATATGATTACGAGGTCATTTTTTACTTCGCCGTTTCAAATATTTTTATTCCATGATTGATTTTATAGTTGAGACATGACTATAAAAGAAATTAGTAACCAGAGTAACTTTTGATTTTGTAGTTTTCGCGGAAGATATACATTTGGCTTTCGTAGACTAGTACTACTGCAGAATGGTAAATAATTCGATATAAGCATTTACCTTAGGCCGAAATGTTTTGCGTTAGTTGAAAATTGTTTATATCAAAGGGGAACAGATTTAGTGCAATCTTAATTTAGCAAATGACAGCTTCATTAGCGAGAGAAAAATGCTTTTCTAAAGCTTAGACGACATGGATTGAATTTTCCGCTAAAAATACTAAAATAAAATCATCAATTCGCTCTTATCACTAAAATAAGGCGACGCAAAAAATTCGGCCCAAGCCAAATAAAAACAGTGACTATTGTCTAGTGACGCTATTGTCTACTCTACAACCATACACCGTTGTTGGTTTTATAAAGAAGGTGGTCTTAAGATCCACGTATCCGACAAAATGCCTTTAGCCAAAATATTATTAATTAAGAGCAAGGTATTTTAATTGTAAGAACCGTATAGCCATTCGAGGGGCAATTCACTCTTGCGAATAGCGTACGAGATTTTCCCTAAAACAAAAGGATTTCTGAGGATTTTCATTTAAAACAATAGAATTTTCACGAAAGGTGTACGAGATTTTCTTGGGGTGATTTGCCCTCGTAGCAATTGCTCGCACCATTTTCTTTGCATGCAATTATCAAAAAGGGCAGATTAAAGGGGTAGAGATACTACATTTTATGCAGTGGGAACTTTGTTAAAGGGGCAGAGAATTGGGATTTTCAGAACCCCCTACCCAACGGCCATCGCGCCTTTGATTGGCATATTTATAAACATTAGATTCATCCTTTCTTTTGTTTATTGTATTTTACGCTTTGTTTAGCTGTTCCATTTCTAACTCTAAGCGGTATTTATTTTATTAACGTTTTTGTAAGTATTAAGAATGTTTTCGTAGATGAAATTTTGGGACTTCAATACGATGGATGTTCACTTGAAGCCGTTTCGAAGCTTGACTCCTATGGAAAGTCATGGAATTAGGACTATAAGATACAGCGCAGCTGGGGATATGGTATTAATAGCAGCTGGAAATTCTCAGGTCTCTTTTAATTGCATATTAATAATGATTCTTAATACTATAAATACATACAGCTGATTCAACTTGCATCGTATGGTGGAACAATAAGCAGCAGGGTTTGCAGAAACAAGATACATTTTAGTGTGAAAGAGTTTTTTTTCATTAGTTATGATCATCAATGTATGATCATTAATTGATACAGTGTTTTTTTGTAAAAGCACTGCATGATTTTTCAAGCCTTGATTTTTCAAATTAATCTTCGTTTTTGGCCTGAATATATTCTTTGAGTATTTTTATTTTTTTCCAATCTGATATGGTTTACAAAGAAAATTGCCCGCCTCCACCTTCGATTAGAAACCACGCTTTTTGGAGGAAAACAAGATACTATGTCCAGTCATGCGATTCTTTTTTATGAACATCGCAAGACAGGCAACTGTTATGAAATGAGACACAAATGTGCGAGCTGAGGCTGTTTAATATTCTTATAATAAAAATAGATAATTCTGAGTCAGAATATTCTTAATGTTGTGAAGGAGAAGCATCCGGTTGATCCTTGCATTCACGCCTAGACATTGAAGTCTGATTATTAGGCTCTGTTTATATGGAGAAAATAGCCTCGGCTGCCTGAGGTTATTTTCCAAGCTGAGATATCGGCATCCTATGCAAAAGAATGTAATTTTTAGTTTACGTTTTTATTAGTGTCGCAAATAGTATCACCCAGGTGAGGTTATTTTTGACTGCTGATTCTCACCTGAGCGAGCCGATATATCGGCTTGGTGAGGCTATTTTTTCTCATATAAACGCAAACAAAAATAGCCTCACTTCACCGACACAAAATTGCAGATACCATGGGCTTCGACGCAGGTTGGAAAGTGGAGGGGCTAAGAGAAGATATGGCAATCACAACAAAAGGTTTTGAAAAAAGCTCTATTGTTTTGCAAAAAGAGTGAGGGGGCCATGGCCCCCCCCCGCCCCGCCCCGCCCCGCCCCCTGCACAACGCAAATACTGCACAAGCGCAAATCATTATTCTCGTGCATGTCCCAAACCAGATGGGCGGAAGAAAAAACAAAATCATGCTCCAGGACAATCGAAAAAAGGCCTTTTCGATGGAGCACCGAAGTGATAAAGGAACTCATTGACATTTTGCTGGATTATAAAAAACAAATGTGCATACAAAACACTGATTTCGATGGCGAAAATACACGTATTCGAAAATACACATATTCGCAAGGAAATGGCGAAAATATATCCTGGATTCTTTGGGCTTCCGGAAGAGACAGCTCCTTTCACGCCTTTTACTGAAATGACAGCTGATAAAAAAGCAACTTACGTGAAACAAATCAAAGAAGAACATAAGTTAACAAGAGCTGGGTACACTAGGATACAACAGAAAGTAAAAGAAACACGCTAGGCATTTTCAAAAGCTGTTATCAGTCGTCAAATTTGGCGCCAAATTGAAATAGCCCCGGCAAGCCTAGGCAATTTTTCTCTCATATAAACAGTACCTCATATAAACAGTAGCCTCACCAAAAATAACATCACGTAGCCGAGGCCATTTTCTCCATAAAACAGAGCCTTAGTCAGTTGTTCACGCTGTGATGAACAGTTGAACACGGAGATTGTTTTGTTGTATATAGACTCGTTATAGCTCGAGTCTAGCTAAAGCTAGAATACGCTGATTGTGTTTATTGTAAATTGTTCGATTCTGTTCTTGTTGTTATAAAATGGTGACAACCCAAGATTATGTCTTCTCTAAATGTCCTGACCTTAATCTTCAAAACACTTTTAAGCAAAAGTCTTACTAAAGAAAAAGGGGGTATCCTCCTGAGCACGAATTTGTCACATGCCCTCATATTAATATGCCAGGATCTTTTTACGATGTGAGCCAGAATCTCTTGTCTTCTCCTATTCATATGAAACTTAACGTTCTGTTAAAGCCAACGATTCTTATATAAAAAAAATTATCATCGGCTCTTTCTCCTTCTGATAAAATTGATTTTCTTCTTTAATGTGCTCTGCAGTGCCCCCTTATGCTTGTTTTTTCCGAGAAGAAGAATGCGTTCTTATTGCTACACTTCCAGCGTATACATATTGCCTTCTTTTTTCAGGCTAAAGTGCTTGATCGAGACGGACATCAGATCTACGAATGCAAAAAGGGAGATCAATACATTGTTGACATGACAAATACCAAGGTACAAAATGTTTAAATTCCTCAGTCTTTCACTTCTTATTACTTAATAAAGCATATTCTATTTAACTTTTTTGATATAAGATTAATTTTCTAAAGCATGTTAAGTATGGAAGCCAAGTATTAATTTTGATACGGTTTGTACAGAGCACTTCTTCGAATGCATTTCTAAGGTGACATCATTTAAAGAACCAAAAATCTTCTTGCAATTTATACGATACAGAGCAGTTTGCAGCATTATTCTAGGGATGATATAAAAATTTATCTGATCACGAAGATAAACCCATAGACTATGATTAACCTTTCTGGTCAAATTTCAATCCCTCACCTCTTCCTGTTTTTTAAAAGTAGCTCTTTACAACTTGATTTCCAAAAGCACCAAAATCAATAAAAATTAAGAAAAAGTGTACTTTTTCCAAGGTTAAGTTTTTCTAAATAATGCAAATTTCTTCTTTTTGAACAATCATGGCTTTGTAAAAGTATTTCTGGACAATAAACATTCCTTATAACTGACAACATCCCTGGACCTCTAATTTTTCGTACATTGACGTTCTAGATTGCAATTATTATTCAGACGATACCGAGCTTGTTTTGTGTCTTTGCGGGTGAGAATCGCAAACCTGCGACTGCGTTGATGGTCTTGGTTCATAACAAGGAAATAATTATTTTGGTCTGAGCCAGTGCATTTCGGAGACCTTTCGACTGTGTGTGAGCGTTGATGTCGAGCTATTTTCGGTTTAAATGCCAACAGTCGAACAGTCAAACTGTGTAGATAATGAGTCACAATAGAAAGCTATTTTGTCGTCTTGAAGGCCAGTCTTTTCGTTGTCGAATGGAGACAGTATTATGTTTGAGGATCTGACCTAACGCTATCATAAGAATTTTTCTTCGAGAGTACAATAGGGCAGACATCTGTCTAGTGCTATATCAATGCTTAGACGGGATAAGATAAAACAGAACACACAGGCGACAGACTTGTCTTTTGTGCGTTCAATGAAATTTCATAAGATAATGTGAATTGTGGTCTATGAGATGACAGAAAGTGATCTTTTATAAAAGTATTATCATATGTGACAGCCGTTTATATTTTTCTATCTTGTTTAAAGATAGCAGCACTCCTTAGCTTTATTAATTCATTTTTTTTTTAAATTTTGCATTGATGTATATCAAGTAGGGTTTGAATTTTATTCAATTAACCGAGACGCAGTTCAGCTATTGTTGAAACGATACAAAATTGATTCTAAACATGTCGGGTCTTGAAACTTGTGTCTGCCAAGTGACGAAATCGTTAAGAAACACCGTGCATGTCAGAGGTGTAGTGCTAGGGAGGCTAAATGGGGCTGATGCGTAAGTGTTTCTGCCAAAGCTTAGCCAATTTCTGTTTTTTTTTCTATTGTTTTTCGCAACATTTTACGCATGAGCCCCCCTTGTTATTTTTATAGCGCTACACCCCTGTCTCAAGCTGGGTGCCACCTGAAATTATTATTCCAGTAGAAGGGAAAGCTTTTGATTTGAGGTTAGGTTCATGGCAAGAGATCCGTCTCATGGTTAGGCCTCTCAGTAAGTGAAATTTCTTGGCAAACTTTTTCTAAAATTAAGCCTGAAGTAATAAAAATTGCACAATCTCCCGCACTTGTAAATACCTATTGGTTTAGGTTACGGTAAACGTGTTTGACACGATATTTGGTTTTCTCTCCCTAAAGGCAAAACTATTAATGGAATGAGATTAAACTATACATCATTCGATGCACAAGAATGTGGCGATTCCAACCATATCAAAATAATTGGAACTTTACAATAAAATTTGTAAAATGATACTTTCCAGAAAAGTTTCTGGACTACTACCTGAAATATTCAATCGATCTCTTTCTGATAAAACATTTCCCTTTCTTATGAAAATTGCTGATGTATGCCCTATTTTCAAAAAAGGAGATTCAACCAGTAAAGATAATTATTGACCAATAAGTGTGCTCCCTTCAACCTCAAAGATATTTGAGAGAATAATGCCAGTGTTTAACTGTTCCCTTCGCTTCGTGGATTCAGAAAAGGTTATAGCAGACAACACGCTTTATTACGACTTATTGAAGGCCCGAAGAAATGCATGGATATAAAAGAAGTGGCTGGTGTAGTGCTTATGGATTTATCAAAAGCATTTAATTGTTTACCCCATATAATTCTAATAGGCAAATTGAAATCTTATGGCTTCAGCCACAACGTAATGGAATTTAGGTATAGTTATCTAGATTAAAGAGTACAACGAGTAAAAATAAACTCAGATTTTAGTGATTGGATGCAAACATAGCAAAGAGTTCCTCCAGGATCAATCTTAGGCCCGTTGCTTTTCAATATTTAGATAAACGATATTTTTCTGCATTTGAACAAAGGCAACTTATGCAACTATGCAGATGACAATACAATTTGGCTGTCAAGTACTGATATGAATGATCTAACTGGCGACTTAGAATCGGAAGCAGCTATTCTTAATAAATGGTCTTATGAATTTTTTTGTGTGCTAAATGGCGATAAAAGCAAGCTTACAACATTTAAAGCCAATCGATCCAATTTAGAGGAATCTAAAATTCAAATCAATGGTTCTACTATGATAGAAAGAAAGAATGTTAAACTTTTGGGAGTAGCTCTAGACCATCAACTTGAATTAAAAGAACATATTAAAGTTTTTTGTAAAGAAGCCGGGAAAAAAGAAAACGCTCTAACCATGATTGCTTCGTATATGGACGAATCTAAGCGAATTCTTTTAATGAAAACGTTCATATTATCATATTTTAATTATTGTCCTCTTATTTGGATGTTTTGCAGTAGGAAAAGTAATAACCGGATAAACCGGATTCATTAAATAGCAATGAGAATAGCTCTTGATGATTATTATTCAATTTTTGAACAACTTTTAATATAGAGTAAAACAATAACTTCTCATAAGAAAAATTTACAATATCTTGCGATAGAAATTTGCAAAACCTTTAAAGGTTTGAATCCACCTTTTATGGATGAAATATTTTCCATAAATGAATGCCCATATCTCTTAAGAAACTGTAAATTCAAAACAGCGGAGCCACATTACAAAATTCACGGATTTAATACCGTGTCATACAGATGTAGGCAAACATGGAACTCAGTTCCAAACGAGATAAAGTACTCCCCTACTTTACAAATATTCAAGAAAAAAATCTCAGAATTTACATCGTTTAATTGTACTTGTAATCTTTGCAAAGAATACGTTAGCAACACCGGTTATATTTGATTTACACTATATTTAGCGTTGGTAATTTAAATAAGTTGGCTTTAATTAGCTTGAGTATGCATAGCTAGAAATTGTACTAGCTTTAGATAAAGAAGGAAAAAAAGAGTTTTAAGGTTAATTGAATAATTGTCTAGTGAAATGTGTAAACACCGTTCGATATGCGTTTACCATGTAAAGTCATTGAACTGAATTGGTCGAAAAAGCTTCATGATATTTTCACTACATGTCATTTATATATATTTTCTTAATTTAAACAGGGTCATGTTGCTATGCTAAATGCTGGTTGTTGGGATCCAAAGAGCCCTGGTGAATTCATTACTTGCTCTGATGATGGGTATGTATACCTTAAATTTGTTATTGATCCTGGCGTGCTTTTTACTTACTGGAAAAATCTCGATAAAAAGCCGCCAGTGACGGTCAGTTATCTTTGCCACCCTTTGCACAACTATTTTTGTTCAGGCAGACTTCTAAGCTTTCCAGCATTAAAGAGCTTTGGAGAGGACTGCAATTCAGAAAAATGTTGAAGTTTTGCTTTACTTGATCAATTGGGCTTCAAAAAATGATCAGTTATTGTTGGGGAGAAGAAAAAGCATTTATCTGAAGGACCGTATGCAAACAAGTTGAGAACAAGTTAAGAATTAGTCAAGAAAAAGTTAAAAAAAAGTTGAGAAAAGTTAAGAACAAATTAAGAACAAATTAAGAACAGATTAAGAACGTCTTGCAGCATTGAAAAACTTGGTTTCTACACCGAATGTATACCTCCTAGTGCCTAAAGATGTAACTGGGACTTGCAAAATATATTCATATTTCTCTGAAAAATCGCTTTCCCCACTAAAATCTGAGTTGCTTACTTTTATAAGCTGTGAACATTTTAAGAAAAAAAATTAGCCATGACTTAAAACCAAGCAAGTACGATCTGTTGTTTTTTTAAGAAGTTTTATGGAGTTTTTTTTATTTCTTAAAGCATACACTCATTTTTTTTATAAGAAACTGGCTATAAGAAACGAGTACTGGACAGTCAGAAAAAAATTGTGAAACTCCAGTATTAGAAGCAAAAAAATTATGAAACTATTAAATCGTGATAAAACTGAAAACAACGAAATTTTCTAAAATCCAAGAACATGACTGCCCTGTTGGCCTAGAATTTAAGATACAACGGATAAAAATATACTGCCCACATCTAAATACAGCATCAGAACGGAAGCGAATCTCTTGACATGAGAAAGAGGTCACGAACATTTCATGACATCATAATTAAGAAACTCTCAAGAGACAATGAGTATTGAAATTCTAGAACATAAAGAAACTGGAGTACTCAACATCGACCTTTGTTTTTTTATAAACAAAATTAGTGTGTTTAAAGTTTTCATTTTCCCTTTCCTCTGAAATAGTTATCTTTCTAATTCATAATAAATTGATTATTGTTTGCAGCACAGTTCGACTTTGGGACGTCAATGATGTTAGAAGAAACAAGAAGGTTGTTAAAACTAAAAATAAACAAGGTAAGGCGTTGCCTAGAAAATTTCAGCCTTCTGTTTTAAAATGCGACAATTTGTAGGGACTATTATCGAAGCAAGTTCCGGTTAAACTCGGAAAAAATTTGTTAAGCTCACGACAGTTCAAAACTGTGATGTTTAATTTACATCTTGTTAATGGCTTTGAAGAAAGAAAATATTTTAGAGCATTCTGAAGCTTCCGTCCTACACCCTTCGGAGTATTTATACCCACCTTACGATCCACAACTGGGTACATATATAATTCCTAGCGTAGAGTTTTCGATCAATGTTTTGACATTCTATACTCTAAAGAGTGTCAGACGAAAAGCTTAAGTATATTTTTAAATGTTTTGGTTTTTCAAAGTCATTTTTGAATTCTATACCACAAAAAGATTTCATTCATCTTATCTTAAGCCGGCTTTGTTTCATGCTAATGTTGAAATGAGATGGTATTTTAAATACCCAAATTTTTTTGTAAGAAACTTAGCTCGGGGCAGCTCTCAGTTTCTTGATTTTTTCTATTTCACAGCAAAAGTTTCACTGTAGAAGACTTCACTGTACTGTCTGCAGGGTTCCTTTTTAAAAACACAAAAACGTTTAACGAGATACCATGAAATAGAACACCCATTAAGCCACAAGGAGCGCCACTTTCTCTTATATCTATATCAATTAAACAGTAAATAGGATATAATCGTTGAAACGATTCAAATCCATTCCTTCGTCGAAACGTTAAAAGAAGGATTTTGAGCAGTATCTTAGGGTCAAGAGCGCCCACTACAATGATTTCTAAGTTTTTTTACTATGGGTCGTTATAATATAGGCAGTTTTTGGTAAAGAAGAAAAAAGAGTGCAGATGTCACGTGACCTGATTTTGAAATCAAATCAAAGAAGCATTAGTTCGTCCATATTTCTGCAGTGTATGTGAAAACAATGTAAAAATGTAAAAGAATATGAAAACAATTCTGGACCCTGAAATACATAAAATAGAGTCTTGTCGCCATGAGTTGGTGAACTAGTCGAATCTTGATTTTTGACCATTTCGTTTTAAAGTTTGAAGAAGAGGCGATAAAAGTCGAGGTTTGCCAAAAATAAGCGCAAAAACGATTTGCTGACGCCATTTCGACATTGTTGCAGTTTCGAGTGTTGTTTGGTTTACATGCGATCATTTTTGCAAATATTTTGAAGTTTGGTTGCAAAATTTTAAAAGTGAGTTCCGTTCATTTTAAGACTGTATTTTGCGGCAGGGTAAAATATTGTTTTATTTGTTGCCTTCTGTTTTTGATATAAATACAACTGCAATGCTTCTGCAGCTCCATTAAACGTTGAAGACTTTGAGGAAAAACTTGTAAGTTATTCAATATCTCTTGAAACAAGTGATTTTTTCCGACCGCTTTTTATTTTCCACACGTCACCATAGTGGTGCACCTCCCGAAATCCACCCAGGGTCGCCTGTAAAGGCCGATTTCCATTTGATATTTTTTGTGCGCACGGGTGTAGCGCCCAATTCTGAGCATGCATAGTTAAAATCAAATGGTCTCGATTTTGCGTCCGCTGTGAACGCCAGAAAGTTGATAGGGTCTCAACTTTTTTGTACGCTCGGCCACTTGACAGCAGCACTTAGCTACGCATGCTCAGATTTGGGCGCTACGCCCGCGCGCACAAAAAATGTCAAATAGAAATCGGCCTTAAAGCCATAAGCGTAGGCGCTTACGGAAAGAAAAAATCTAGGAGGGCTGCCCTACAAAAGTTCCATTGTTTACAAAAAATTTTGCCGGACTAAGGGAAGATTATTATCTGATAGGGGTTGATTTTCAAAAAAATCCAAACGTTGGGGTGCTACAGCATCCTCCCCAGCCCAATGGCTTATATCCTCTCTAAACATCCCCTTTTACAGGATTTAAAGTATTAGATGAACACAATTATATGTAATAATTTTGCAAAATAGTTATCTGTTCTATGCTGTTAGTTAAATGGTTGCAGGTAAAGAAATTCTGACACCCATAGTCTTTATAGTGGCGCTGACGCACGGGTGACACACTTGATTTTGGCGCCTGCACCCTTATGGCGACGAGCTTTCATTTCTTACGCACAGTGTTCTAGTTGTTAATGTTGGTTGTACGGAAAGCAAATTGAATAAATTTAAGAATAATTCAAAACAACGTTTAGAGGATACGCACAGTGGATATGCTGTATTTTTAATAGGCAGAGATATTATTCATAGATATTCTTCATAGGCAGCGATAAATATAGCTTTTTGTCGCAGTTATGTCGATAATTAAGCTTTGCACGACAAAAAAAGTTTTGTCAAGTACAATCAAGCAGAGTTCAGTCAAGGCTCCGTTGATTCAGAGCCTCTATGAAAACCATTTGAAACTAAATAGATAAATCTTACACCAAAGAAACAAATCACATTTCAGCTGTATTTATGAAGGAGAAGTTTATCGGTACTTTGTTTCTTAAGATCCTCTCCCCCAATACATCGAAATTGAAAACAACCAGCATAGGGTCTTTTCAGGGAAGAGCACGTTTAAGGGTAGAAAACGAGAAGCCTGGTAAAACGTCGTATTGTAACTCATTGTCTCGGAAAATTTATTGATAAAGATTGCTTTGAAATTGACGGAAAACATGGCCTTCTTTGGTGGTCACATTAAGAGATTAGAACAAGGCATCGTTAGTTTGTGATTGTATTTTGATAAAAGTGAAGATGTCAAGTCCTTAGGATTAGGATATTCTTGGCTTTGCCAGACAATGACAACATCGGCTTAGTTATAATGACTGTAAGTATGTGTCTTACTACATGAAAATTTAATATATTAGGCAACTGTGCGCAGAAATGAATGAACACTGTAGAGTAAACTGTCATCGATTACTTTTGATGCTAATTTGTATCATTCTTCAGTTTTTGGGGCTGCTGTTGGAAGACAAAACGTTACTTTTATCTAAAAGATACTGAGCAGAGATTCAAAAATTCCAAGAAATTCGAAAATAATTGGAAAAGTCGACAAAACAACATTTGCAATGCATCTTGGGTCGCTTTGCTTCGGAATCTTGACTGCTGTTCAATCGGAGATCTTTTCACAACAGAAACAACGTGACTCATAAGTCATAAACGTACTTGCCACATAAAATCTATGAGAGTTTTTTTTCTGTTCTCTCAGGGGTTAAAAATGAAAATCTGTGGTCTACCAATGCTAATTTCTAAATACCCCGTTCTGAACCTGCACTGGCCAGAAGGTATTTTTATCTTCGTGCAAAATTGTGAAAAGATCTAAACGGGAAGGCAAGATTGACTAATAAATTATGATACAATATATTTATATAACCTTTTCAGTAAAAATGGTTCTGCTATCAACAAGGGTCCTGTAAAGGGTCTGGCGTTATTGAAAAAAACTTGTAAAAGGGAGAATTATAATTTTAAATTTTTTGTACTACTACATATGCATTTTACATTTGTGTGCGTTGCATAAAGTCGCCATTTTTCTGTCCTTATTCCACTGGCGTTATTTTTGTTAAACCCTTGTTCTAACCGATATTTACAAGCCGAAATCAATATTGAAATATTACATGGTTATATTTTTTTAGGAAATGCATGACGTAAATCGGTGGATTGTGTTCAAGGAGGAGGCTTTTTTCCTAAAATGGGTTTCAAAAAGAAAATTACCGGGAATTAGAAATTATTAAGGGGAATTGTTGAGTTTTAGCTTTAGGGTGGTTGATTTCATGGAGGCCATTAGCCCATTTCCTGGCCACTTGCTTCCTCGCAATTTCCCGCAGGCCAATTTCTAGCTCCCTAGGTCAGTTAGTGTTTTTTTGAACTTGGAATCTGTCGCAAAGACTTGACTAGTGCATACATTCACCTTCTGTTCACATGTGGTTTCCTGAATTCTTTTATCCGGTAATATCAGAGGGATTTATATTAGGAGATTCAACTGATTAACAATGAACTACAATGCAATGTCCCATGCAGCCAATTTTCCCTAGGGCTCTGTGCTTCTTAGTGATCCGTTTACATGTAAAATATATTCTCCTACGTCAGCATGAACTGAAAAGAAACAGTTTTTGTGTAGGACAGAGAAGATATTGAAGACTTGTAAAGCTTTGGTTGATTTTCAGGCCTACAGATCATACTCGCCTCGTTTGTACGCTGAATCACAGGGGACCTCTGTGATATTCTTAGCACGTCTAATAATAGAGAGCCTGGGTACCCAACAGGCCAGCTTTCAACAGGCTTGCAGTTACAGTTACCTTGTCCAAAGAAATATACTTACCAAAACGTTACAGCATTTCATTCAGCATTTCATGTGTCATGAATCATTTGCCATTTTTTACTTAAAGAAATCTCGCGTTTCTTCAAAGAAGCAAAACGTTTGCTGACATTGCTTACGTATGAGCTAAGCTAAGTACCGAATAAAGATTTCAGTCATGAATTGCATAAAGTTTGAGCTATTGTTGAGAGGGCTTAAGAATGTTTGAGCTTTATAATGTATAAGAAACCTTATATAAAGCAGTAAGGACTTAGATGGTCAAGAAATATAAGATTTTACAAAGCTAACTACAAAATCGATACTCAAAAGACCATACAAAATCGTTACGCAAAAGACCATTAAAAAGAGTGATTAAACACTGAATTAGGGAAGAATCAGGGAACCAACCAAGAGACTCTAGATATACGTAGTAGCAGTTCTGACTTAGACTGATGTCTAATTCACACCCCCAGAAGATAATTTGTTTATTTCTTTTTCTTAGCAAGAAAGACAGGGGCCACATTTTGCACTTTTAGCAATGATGGAAAGATAATAGTTGCTGCATGTCAGGTATGCTGATCAACCAGGCCTGCTTAGGGGTCACTGTTCTTCTCATTTGTTTCAATAGACTTGGTATTTTAGTTTGATGTATAGATCGCAAATAGCTAAAGTAAAATTGGAGCAACATATTTTAACTCTTATTCACACTTTCAATAAAATGAATAGATAAGGAATGTCAGATAAACTGTACATACTCCGTTTCTTCTAACGCTTTGTATCGCTACTTCTTCTAATGACTCCCCTTAACATTCATGCCTCTGTACTGCAAGTCTCCAATGACCTTTTAATTAACCTATAGTCTCTTCAAACATGATATGAATAAATGTTGGAAAGTAGAAGCCAAAAATGTCATGTTTATTTATAGTCTTTCTTGTATATATATACGAAGCTTTGTGTTTTGAAATTAGAACCGCACTGTTCTATTCACGAAAGCTTAGTCTTTCTACTCAGTATGTAACTTAGAGAGACCCCTTCTATTGACGCTTAGTGATGTTAAATCTGTACTCATGACGGAGGTAAAACTAAGAGAGAACTCATTGGATTATTGGTAACATAACGCATTCAACATAAACAAATGTTAACATAACAATATCTGCCATCTTGCTAATCGAACTAACTAAAAACGTGGTGCGCGGTCAGAGAACTAGGAACCACTGAAAGGATAATGTTTCATAATGGTAAATGTTCATGTTCATACATAGATAAATATAAGTCACATCTCAACAAGTGATCCTCAGCCAAGCTTTGCATATACACCTTTTCTTACGACTCTTTAGACGCTTTCCATACATGCCTGTTACTCGCTGTGATTCCAGGCACCCTTGCTGTTTTGTTGCAAAGAGAGGCACATAAAATTCAGAATAAATAAGAATATCATTAATAAGAATAAAACAATCGAAAATACATATCCAGGAACAGACCAAGAGTAACATGAGAGGGAAAATGTCAAGTTTAATTGGTTCCCTTTTTTTGAACAACCAGGGATTACTCATTTTGGACACTATGTTATGGAAAAACCTAATTGTAAGCAATCTCTCAAAATGTTCATTACAATTTTGATCGCTATACGCTATACCAATCCCTTAAGAATTTACCGTGTAAGCAGTTTCAGATTGCAGTCGCTAAGCGAAAGAACAATAGGCCAAATCAACGGACGAATAGCTAGCAACCTCTAGATTTTCCAAGAAAAAATTTCTAAATGTCCTTCATAACAGTATTTTGGCCGACTCAAATGCTTCTTCTGTCGGTTAGAAAGGAGCAAGGAATCCATTGTCAATTTAACAACAGGAAAAAGGAAACGTTGTTTACAAGCTTATTTCTGGAAAAGTAATGGTAACTTTCTACTTTTTAATCTACTTTACTAATATTGATAATGGATAAGAATGGCAATTATTTTTTCAATTCCAGGATGGTTCCATACAAGCATGGGACACACGAAAACCCTTTGTAAGTCTGTCATGTTAATCTTTCTCTTGAATACAAGACAAATAAGCCCAAGTTCATTCAATCAGATTTCTGATATTTCGTTTGCATTTCATGCTTGCATTCAAGGAATGCACTTTAATTATTGTAACATTGTTTTCAACAGTTCGGAGGTTTTATCCAATAGACAGAGTTTTTTCTTAAAATAACTGGCTCAATGGCAAACTTAAAATTCTTATTCATACCTCGACTAAATCGAATTTAAAGATTTCAAATCAAAGATGGACCAGAGTAGTTTTTTTATCGGAGGTTATTTGTTTTTTATGACATTACATTCACATAGCACATATTCATCAAAAGTTGAAAAAAATTCTTTAAAAATCAGCTAAGGGCTAAACCTCAACTTTAATTGCATTTACTAACTAAATTAACTATGCTGATTGCAGATCTATGATGGAATCAAACATATTTTGAACGGAAGTTAATTTCTATATGACATTGTCAACTTAAAGAATATTCATTTGGAACCGCCTAAATTATTTTCTCGCAACTATTATTATAAAACCAGTTACATGTACTAGCTTGCGTGCTGTATTATATAAAAGTATATAACTAGGAATTTAATTAAAATTGTACTAGGAAATATTAATGGATTTAAATTTTACTTAAAGGCAGACTGTCCCCTATTGTGCTTGACTTTATTTTCACGGGAGTGAATTTCACGCACCGTTGAGCTTGATCGATAATTAAACGATTTAAACCAATCAGAGACAACTTTGATTCAAAAGCTTTTGAATCAAATTGCTGTTTTCCCCTTTGAAGTGAAGCTATGGCTAGAAAAATTTGGTTCCCTGTTTGGTTTTTTTCGACAGATATGTCAACAGCGAAAGGAAATTCTTCCATTCTTATCATTCAATATCGTCCACTACCGCAGCTAGGCCAGTTCAAACGAATAGCGTAATCCATCAAGGCGAGAAGACCAATTGTTCATATTAGTCAATCATTGAGGGGACAGACTGCCTTTAAATTCACAGTTATAAACAAGTTCGAATAGCTCACATTCAGTGCTTTTGAAGGATGTATAGAATTACTTTTTTACTTAAATCTGAACGTTTTTATATCACGTTATCATCATTTATGATGTCATCATCCTTTATTGGATGATGACGTAATTAATGATGTCATTGGATGCGGTTATTGGATGTCATGGAAATGTAAGCAACATTTTAAAAAGTAAAAAAACGTCCTCGCTGTCTTCTTTGCTGGAAATCCAAAAGTGTAGCTCAATTCCTCTTCATCTGCCTCAAGCTGATCGACTTTATTTTGCCTAACCTGATCTTATTGGCTACGGAATCATCATTGTTTACGTATTTAAATTCATCGCACTGCTGATTCTGCTGTTGTTGGGTTATCGATGTTTCGGGCCCTGCATAAGATGAATATATATTGTGTGATAAAACATTTCTGGAAGTAGAGATTTTAAATTTGCTATGAGCTATTTTTTTAAAGTTGACGTTTCCACAATTATTTGGGAAACTGTGTATTTTGTGTGCAATCGTGTAGCTTGCTCTTAATGCTTGCCCTGTTTTGTCTTCAAAACGTTTCTTCTTTGTATATTCCAAAGGTACATACAACATTTTGTAACCGTGAGGCTCACGCAAATGGCACCAGCACGTCCTGTCTCACTTTCGCGTATGACAACAATGAGTTTGCGTCAAGAGGAGGTAAGTATCATTGAATTCAGAAGAAGCTATTACCTTTCAACCGACCTATTTTAAACCCATGTCACCTGTAAGCATAAAATTTTGATGTTAAATATGGAAAGGATACTTAAACGCCTCATTTGGCTTGGCATTTGCATTATTACACATTTCTTCGCCATACAAACTTGAATCAAGGAAAAGAGGCTCTAGAATGGCTGAGAGTTTGCGAAACTGTTCAAGCAGAGGCGAGGAAAGGTTTTCATTTAACTAAATTGCTATTCAAAATACCTGCCAATTCCAACTTAGATACGTATTTAATTCAACTAGAGTTTACTGACAATCAACTTCTAGAAATACCCTCGAAATTTCCAAGATGCAGTTTAAAGTTTGCTCACACTACAGAGATAAAAATTTTTGACAAGGTTTTTGATCGAAGATAATGACAATCAAAGGCCTCTTATAGCTCCAGAGTTATAACCTTTCATGTCTTCTAAGCAAACTATTTGTCCATTTTCAGCCTTTACTGGCGGATCTAGATTTTTCGGCTGATGAATCGATCAAATTTCTGCTAACCTAGGTCTCTGGTTACTATTTTGCATTCTACTCACCATAAAAATCGACTTTGAACCTCGTTGCAAAATGTTGCGGTACGCCATCCTGCCCACTCTTCATTACCCTGGCGTCGCAGATAGGCGAGCTATTTGTCTTTTAATGCTTATGCTTGTGGTGTCAGAGGCTGCAAATTTTCTCTTTAATTTGTCATCATATTCACAATGCAGCCGAAAAGGATTATGGCCTCCAACTAAAAGATATTGACTAGACGTGACAAGACAGTTAACCACTTTGCAGGAATTATATTTTTCAAATTAGGTTTGAAACCGCTTATTACTAAGTTTGAAATAAAGCCAGCGACACATTGTTTTAAGTCTGAAGAACGCTTCTTAAGTGCACCTTAAAATATCCATCAATCATTAAGAAATAGTGGAACAAAAAACTATAATTGCTATGTTGTTCTATCTTGAATCCTGTCTGTTGTTTCTTCTTCATGTACCAGGTTCCAAGAGCCAAAGACGAATCCTGGAACTTTCAGTGAAATCTAAGTTTTTTTTAATTTTGACCATATTCTGAGCTCCATGAACCAAGACATAATTTCAATGATTTGATATGGAAAGTGAATGAGCTCATTTGACTACATTGAAACCAATAGTGGTTAGATTAAGCTGTTTTATCATATTTGAGACTATAGAACTAGCACTATACCTTAATTAAATATTTCTTTTTGTATTAATGAGCTACAAATTGGCTGAGATATGACCACACGATAAAGGTTCTTTGCCCGTCAAATCACTTTAATTTTGTCTCTGTTCGTAACTATATGAACCAAAATAACAGTGATCCGTTAACAAACATAAGATCTGCTATTTGCCATATTCAAGCTAATTGCTACCCATTTTCAAGCTAATTGCTCAAAACATACAAGGGCTACACACAACCATTCAAACTTGTAAATCTTTTGGTGGTACAAAACTTGTAAATGGCTTTGAAAAAAGCAAACATTTAGTAAACTAAAGCTTTTCGTCTGACACTCTTCAGAGTTTAGAACGTCAGAACATGGATCGAAAACTCTACGCTAGGAAATAAATATACCCAGTTTAGGATCGAAATAGGCCAATCAGAAACACGAGCACATGACTGTATAGGTTGACCAATCAGTGCCGCTTGCCTATTGAGAATGTTACCAATGGAGTCCTTAGGTGAAAGCGAACTCCTTTTGTCTACACAGTAGCAGTTTTTTCGTGCTTATGTAGATAGATTCCAAAACTGCTAGGTGGAACGACGATCGGGCTTTACCAATAATCCGAAACATGTCGCCATTATAGTTTTTTGCACAATCTGGGTTTTCTAGTACATGCTGCCCGATGGCAGAATCGCAGGTTTTAGTTGTAATTTTAGATTTGCAAGACCGAGGTGGCTGTTCTCTTTGGGGATGGGTTTTGTATCTAATATGAGACGGAACATGTTGTTTTATTCTATCCTACAATCTTTGGGTAGTGCGTCCTACGTAGCCAGAATCACACTGGCACGTAAATTCATATACAACGGAACTTTATTGTTTCGCAGGAACGCAGTCCTTCCGTCCATTAATCGTACCAATTTTTCTTTATTCTAGAGCTTACAAACTCACGCTATTTTCCCTGCCTTGTCTGAGCGTCTTTCCTTGCCTCTTATTCCAATCTCGCCATATACGGATACCTTTATTGAAAGTTTCTTCCTTTTTAATGCATTATTTTGCTTTACAAACACTTATCTTGGAAACATTTCGGTCTCGATAGCAGCGCCGCACTTTTTGGACTCGATCATGTCCTTAGAAAAAACTCTCTCTAGCCCAAAGCCAACTATTTGTCTCAAATTCCGTTGAGACCAAAGTTAGACCCGTTTGTTTTTCTTCAAACTTCTGCAAAACATTCTGGACATTGGTGTATACACATAATTCTCGTAATTGAACGCCCGACAATGCATATGTTGCCAACGTAAGGGCATGCAAAAAGCTCATATTTTCGAGAATCCTGACGTATCATTCGGTAAAAATGTTACCGAAACGATTTCGTTCTGTAACCTTTTTGTTTTAGGCCAATAATAGGCCTAATTGTAAGCGTAAGAAACTGCAGGAAGCATGTAAAAGCATTGCACAATCAGCAAAGGATAGACAAGTCTGCTAAAAAGTTGGATAAACTTTATTTATGATGCAAGGCAACTACATTAACACAACTAAATGCGCACGTCTAGATATGTACAGCTAGATGTGCACAACTACAGGAGCACAGCTATCAACGTAAAGGCAATCGACAGATAATCTGTCAGTTATCTGTTGGCCAATCAATCAACATCTGCTTGGTATCACGCTTACTGATTGGCCAATTGCTGATTGAAAGATGGCCTAAGTCACTTGAGTATCTGTTTAGGCCCATCAATTAGCTTTAAACTTTCAAATTGCAAGCAATAAGTCGTCGGATCTTTGATTAAGATGCATACTTGTTGAATATATTTTTGCGTTATACAGATCAGTTTTTGTTTACAAAATTCATCATAGCGTAATTGTACCAATAGACAGGGAAGAAGCCCAAAAACCTGGCAAAGTGCCTAACTTTTGTTTTGACAACAGGAACTTACACTATACTTGTCGCTGATTATTTTAAGACCGTACAACATTTTTGCACATCAATGGATGTGACGAAATTGAAGACGAAATTGAAGACTGTAGTCCTTAAAATTTTTTGACAAGGTTTTCAAAAATTTTTTATATCGTGTGCAACACATAATTGAAAGAAAAATGACATAAATAATCACTATTATACTTCTTACAGATACATATATTGAAAATATAGAAAATTATAGATTTTATGACGTCATCGAAATAGCGAATAAGCATGTATTTGAAACTTATTTCTTCGTCAAAAACCTCAGCCAAAGTGTAAAATATGGTAACAAAAGGACCAAAATGTCTATAAATCCGTTCATTGGAAAGTTTCCATATTTGCAAAACATCGACGTAGCGCAACGGATATAACTCGCAAAATATGGTGTCAACAGGCTTATGCATCTTTCAGTCTTGTTCTATTGCTGAACTTGCATCGCTTGCGTTAGACGGTACGTTGTTGCGTTATACGTTTCTGCTTAATGTTGCGTTTTGATGTAAAACTTGGTTGGATTGGCTCTCCTGCGAACCAAACTTGTCTCATTAATATTTGCTTCTCTCTTAGCACCACTCCCATTCGTAGCGGTAAATTTTGTGCATGGTTTTCAATTGAATTTATACCAGTAGCATATCTGATGATTTTCTTAAAGAACGCTTGGATAGCAGAGTCAGGGTCTGGAAACAATGATATGGATGATGTAGTTTTTATCGAAACACTGTTAAGGAATGTGTAACTACCAAATTGAAAATGAAACTGCCTTATGTTTTGCCGAATTATTTAAGGCTGACAAATCTGCGATATTCAAGAATAATGTAAAATTTCTAAAGATTTCAAAACTTTGGCTTGTTGATCTTACCGTTGTCCTAGAAACCACGGTTCATTTGTAGAAGCCATTGATAATTGTTGTCCTAGAGACAATGGCACAGCTTTTGTAAGTATTGGGTTATCTTTGAAGATGGCACTGAATAGAAGAACCATTGCATACGGAACCATGTTTTTCGTGCCATCTTTAAATTTTGCGGTATCCAATACTTATTGGGTTATCCAGCAAAATGTAGCATTACTTACCCCTTAAAATATATCCTTTCAATGAAATGCAATTTCCCTAGGATCGTCAGTATCGTTTTATCTGTTTTTGATTAAATCGGGTTAATTGCCAACTCTAATATTTTGCAGGCGACGATACATTGAAAACCTGGGATTTAAGAAATTTCAAGAAGCCAGTAAACATTGTCAAGAACTTGGTTTCTTTCTACGACGTGTAAGTGACTATTATTATTATGTATGACTACCAAAGTCATTCAGAGCATTGAATGCATCAGCAAAAGATTTGTGTCACCTAGTTACTTTAGTAAACAAATATTTAAGCTTCATTTTAATGTACACTTTTTATAAGTTAGATTGTGTGAAACATAACTTTACTTAGCTAATTAAACATCAACGTATAACCTTTTCGATTTCGTAGTTGTAGGGTATTTTATTGCCTCTCTAAATATTGCTATCGGAGAGGCTTTTTAGATAAATGGGTTAACTTTCCTAAAGGGAGAATGAAAATGAGGAAAGTGGGAAGTTTTGTGACATAAAAAATGTTTTCTGCAAAATTCTGTTGAACAAACTTGTTTCAAGGAATGTTAATCCCCGCGCCTTCCACCCCCTCCCCGCGCCTTTCCCCCTTCTTCACGCTATTGAGAAACCTTATGTTATTTAATTTGAAATACAGGAAATAAAATTATTATTTTGGCTGAGATTGATTTCAACTTTGAGAATTTGAGTAGATCAAAATAAACAACCAGCTTTTTATTGTGAAAATTCGTGATGCTAATGCAAGTTATTTATGAGAATGTTATTCACTTTGAAATTGTCTATCTATTTATTGATTTGTTTATTTCTTGTAAATCTCTTAATAAAATCAGTTTAATTTATTTTTCATTACAGTTCTAAATGTACATATAGTCCTGACGATAGAATGGTTATAGCTGGGACGTCAGTAAAAAAGAACCAGGTTTGCTTTCAGTTTTATTTCTATTTGCAAAGAATCTTTACAAAATACTGCCATCCGAGTTGCTATGACGCTGCCTCTGTTAAATGAGTGCTAGTGGGAGGCTGTTTAATAATTGGTCAAATGTTAGGAAAACTAGATAATGTAATCGTGTCGTTAATGTTTTTGATATTACATTGCAAGCTACTGTAATCAGCAATTTAGAAAAGATCTGATGGATGTGTGGGACACCTTTTCCATTTGAGCAAATACAGAAAACTGAATATGTGTGAGAGAAAGTTCCTCTTTCAATTTTTGGTTGATCGCATTAATTAGAGAAAAGGTAGCTCCCAGAATCGTATTTATTCGATTATAGGCCTGCCTTGTTTATAAGCCGCCCTCCTAGTGTGGGATGTTATTACATGAATTGTCCAAAATGTGACACCAGGAAGAAGGGTCCACTTTGGGGAAATTAATCCTTGCTCTTGTTTCCACCCAAAATCGCATGCATCAGGTATATCCTGACATCTTTCCAGTGACTGTCCCCATATGATTCTGAAAGAGTTGAGAAATAAAAAGGTAAAATTATTTCCCTGATAAATTTCATGGATGGTAAAGTACTTTCGCTGTAAGTCCTCCGTATTTAACTGTAGGCTCAGTTAAATACGGAGGAACTTAACCATGCTAAGCAGTTGCTGTGCTGCAAAGCTTGAGGTGTTTTTGAAAATATTTGGCAACCTGCTCAAGACACTTGACATATTTTGATTAAATTAGCAACCTACCCTCCTTGCAGTAACGCTCTTCTAGAATGCTGAATTAAGGCATCTCTGGTAGGTGGTAAGGATTCTATATTGCGAGCCGTTTTACGGCATTCATTCACACTCTGCAACGTGCTTAATCGATCATATATCATGACGACATATGTCTCAAGGGACTGGATATCCTCATTGGTTAGGTTCCTTGTGTTGCTATTAGATAGCCTGAAAGACAATTTATTCATGCTTTGGCAATATGGAAAAAGCTTTTAATTTTGCACTGTTTCTCGTGACATTGATTCAGGACTCCTGACGCATATTCTCGTTAGGTTGCAACCTAAACGATTCTACAATCCAGAATATAAAAGCAGAAGTATGAAACCTTACCTTTTGAAAGTTTCCGTTATAGAAGGATGTGATTTCCAAACATCCCAACACATCTTCTTTCCCCGACCATAGAATGAAGACACGGTATCACATCCAGTAAATGCATACCAGAATGGTAGCGCAGCACACATATCGTCTCCAAGGTTCGCCACATAGTCGTGCACTGGAAGCCACCGCTTCCTGCAGTAAATTAGCCATCGATTATTACCTGCAGTAAATTAGGTTCATGAATAATTTCAGCCGCCCTTGATTATAAGCTGCACAAACAAAACCATACAGAGATACTTGATTTGAAATGAAAGACGCAGAGGACTGATAAAAACCTGATTGTGTATAATAAACTTACAAATAGACATGAGAATTTCTATCAACAGAAACAATATTGTCCAGCATGGCATCATCCAAAACGGCCAAAAGTATTTCTTCTGCATCTTCTATATTATCATCCCGAGCTTCAAAGTAGCAAGAAAGTTTGGCAGGATCTGGATAAAATAATATATGCTTCCCTCGTTTATAAGCATCCCTTGATTATAAATTGCAACAACAAAACTTGCCAAAAAATAATTTTCAACCGCGTCTTATAATCGAACAATCATTAGACACTAGACGAACAATCATACGGTACATCATTAGACAGGAATTATGGGTAATACTGTGAAGCTGAACTAGCGAAATAATTGAGTAAGAGCATCGACTGAATTTATGAAAGCTTTTCCTTTCTTGTAGACCTAACTTTCCCTCTCCCTTTATGGCAAATCTGTTTGCCTGATGTAAAATATTTGCTGTGTCCAATATTCGGGTTCGGTATTTTCCTTTCAAAGTCATGCATCAAATGCCTTGAAACAAATTAGATATTTCACCATCTACATTGGAAATGTAAGAAAGGATCGCAGTGGCAAAGAATACTGTACAATACTGTTCCTTCTTAAATAGTGACTCCCTCGATGAATACTACGCTGCTTTGTGTTGACGGACTGTAGCAAACAGCTTCCCAATAATCCTGCTATTGTTGTCCTTGTTGTTGTTTTCACTGTTGGTTCTTATTCCTGACCATTTTTCTTTTAGGGCGATGGAAAGCTAGTAATTTTTGATCGGACAAATCTCGGGATACTAAGAGAAATTTCTGTTGGAAACGCAGTAAGTTTTTTTGACAGCTAGATATACTTAAATTAATTTGGAGTTTCTTGTTTAAAGATTCTAATGAGCGCTATTATGTTCACTGTTTGTTCTGCCTATTTGTACCTATTTGTTCATTTTGAAATTTGAAGAACCCGAAAAGGGGGCTGTCATTTCACTGGATATTTATCTGTATAGCTCGGTATTTGTTTATTTCGCTATTTGTGTAATTCGGTATTTGTATAGTTTGGTATTTGCATGGATCGGTATTTGTAAGTTCGGTATTTCTGTCGTTCGTTATTTGTATAGCTCGGTGTCTCGTTCGTTTTTGTATAGTTCGATGTCTGTATAGTTCGGTATGTGTATAGCTCGGTATTTGTATAGTTCAGTATTTGTGTCGTTCGTTTTTGTATAGTTCGATGTCTGTATAGTTCGGTATTTGTATAGTTCGGGATTTGTATAGATCGGTATTTGTATAGATCGGTATTTGTGTAGTTCGGTATTTGAATAGTTCGGTATTTGAATAGTTCGGTAATATGCCAAGTTGCAGGAAAGAGTGATCACATGTTTCTAGCCTTTTCTGTTTCGCAAAACTGTGTAAACAAATTTGGCACTTTTTTTAAAATCCACTTCTTATTTTTCCCGTATTTGGACTTTGGAGATATAAACCGGCAATAGTTAAATGTAAAAATGTAATGTAAAATGCCAATGTAAAAAGATTGATAAAGGAAGCGATTAATAAACATGTAATTATGAATAACATATCATTAGAAAAACAATCTCAATCAGCATCTTTCTTACCAAGGTTAATATGAGTACGGGCTATAATTGATTTATGTCAATATTTGCAATAACCATGAGATCTAAATATGTTTTGGATTTATTTAGAGTGCTGTTAGCTGTCTGTGGCATCCAAAGCTGAATCAAATCTTTGCAGGTTGTTCAAATGGTAACATAAAAGTTTGCTTTGATCCAGAAAAGAGCAGAAAGTAAGTCTTTGCAACAGAACGTGTAGTCGAGTATCACAGACTGATATATTTGTGCTCTGGAGGGTGGTCTGTTCCAGAAACCTACAATTCTTTTCCTGTAATAACGTTGCTTTATTTCAACATTGATTTGTTACAGTTAAAAATCTGAGTGTAATCCGATATATCCAGTCAGATTCTTAAACGATAATTTTTGGGTCCTACGCCTGAAAATATTGATGTTTTTGGGGAAAGAACATTTACGTGTTGCAATATAATATTTTTGGCTCTTTTGGGGTTACCACTCATTAATGAAATCATAGTAATTAGTATGCTATGAAAAGAATACTATACAATACTTTCGGGAAATCCCTCATTTTATTCAGGGTCATCTCTTCAGTAAAGTTTAACTGTCTGACAAATTTTATACAATAAATTTTTATGCATCTAAGATGCGATAATATTCGACTCCATGGGTTAACTTTTGACAAGGATAATATTTTTGTTACAAATTTAAAGATTTCCTTACTACACTTTTTCATTAACAGTTTTTTGGTTCTGCTTGCCAAGAGGATGTTTCTATGATATATTCCAACCTGCGTTCATTTCACTTTAGTCGCCTTATTAATGCGATTCCGGCGAGGCATTGACGGAAAAGGCAATTTAAACCCAGGCTCAGAACTGCCTTCCATCTGTCGTGTAATGCTATCAAATCAAGTGAAGACCCCTACGGTTTTTTCTTTGGGCTAAGATCAAGTGAAGGCCAGCCCAAAGTGTTAGTACGACGTTTCCAGCATACCTCTACATCAGTATAATATATGACCATATTTGTGTTGAAGTAAAAGGGTTGAATTGTGGGACATCTACAATCCCGGACAAAAATGGTTGAGACTTTTCAAGAAGAGCTTATATTTTCACTTTCCTTTCAAAAATATCTTTCCCCCCTCCCCCAATTCAATATTGAATGCATGATTTCGAGGAGAAATGATAAAACTACAAATCCAACATTGCTTCAGGGGGAAAGGTGAGATTCGAATTTACAGGGACAAGTTAAAGTAGACAATTACAAAAATTGCATTTTGTCTCAACATTTTTGTCCGGGATTGTAGTCTTTACAGTAAGATTTAATTATGCTGATATCTTGGTGGGGACTCATCTTCCTTTGCTCCTAGCCATACCGCTATTTCACATAAGCACTTATGTCACCTGTCTGTATATCCAACATTAGCAAATCGATGCGAAGATTTTCATGCTAAGAGAATCTAAATTTCTTTTCTGACAGTGGAGCGACGCTATGTGTTGGCAAAGTAAAAAAGAAGCGGATCGATCCTGGGGAACAAATGATCAAGAGCCAAATCATAACTCGTATGTATACAAATGTAAATCTTTCAGTGAATCTTAGAGCTGTCCGGTTCTATGCACGTATATACATATATATACCGTAGTCGATCCAGAGCGTATATACATACATCTTTCAGTCATAATTGACCTCCCATACTATTTTCTTCCAAGTTAACTATACCTATTTATTGACTCCTTATATGGTTAGTTAAAATTGATCGTTTATAGAATGTGGTACTACCTCTCGTCTGATTTTATTTGTCCTTATATTTTTTGCAATGGCAACTATATGTATTTTGTAATCAATAATGTAAACTACAGCCAATACTTTTGGTTTTGGGCCATTTCGGCCTAGAAACCTTTTGAGAAATAATAATTTTAATTAAATTTTAAAAGCTTCAATAGTTTTAACTGCTGAAATTTTTCCGCTGAAATTTTGCAGACATAGACCGGTTTGTCTTTCTCGCAGACATAGGCCGCTATTTGTTCTGCTTCATACAGAGTTTGGTTGTCAGAAACAAGAAATGTAATGATTGCCGAAATATGTAGTTCAAAAATGCGTCAATTGCCTACTGCGACTTTCCTGAGGATATTTTGCCTTTTCGTTCTCAATGATATATCTTAGTGAAACGACAGTCATTTTTTGACATTCGGCCATTCTCAGAGGTAATCGTGAAAACATGTGCATCAAGCTAAAATGGATTTAACTTGACTTATATAGTGGCAGGATGATGACATCACATTTACGTATTTCAAATTTTTGAAGGTTTCAAAATTAACGGGAAAGAATTGTTTATAACGAAATTTTTTACCTCACAAATATTGGTCAAAGTTATCTGTTTCAAGAACAGTATTTTCGCAAAGATCTTTTGTGACTTTGACATTTTGTACACGAAGATTGTATGTTACACAAACTAACAGGAGACATGCAGATATTCAAGACGTGTCAATTTCGTCAACAGCCCATGCATTGCCAATGTTCCGAGAAAAACGAGCAAAAAGCATGAAGAAAGTAAAGCAGGAGATGAGGGGAGATACGACCTTGTCAAAAAAGCCAGACCCACCCGTTACTGGACCAGGTTTGTTTCTGTCAATTTATCTCATTTATGTCATGTTAGTGCATTAAGACAGGGATCACGAGAGCATGGTGCTGCGGAGGATTTGTACCGAATAATTCCAAAATATACTGAAAACCATGTCATCAACGTAATGTCATCAGGTTGATTAATAATGAAGATGTCATATTCAGGACACAGCTTTTCTTTAATGGTATCAAGATTTTGATCATTATTTCCATTTTTGTCAATACGCATTAAAGGTGGAGTAGACTTTTCAGTAAAGCTGACTTTTACGTAGCTTCCAGAGATGCAATCTTTTCCACTCGAATATCAAAGAATTTTCAGAAAAGTACGCTTGGACACTATGGTATCAAATCACTGAAAATGATAGATATTTGCAGGGGTGGATACTTGATTAAATATTGGGGGCAAGCCAATTTTTTTAGATGACGTCATATTTCCCATTGTTTTGGAACGAAAGACCATTGTCTTCCAAAATATTGGGGGCGACCACTCCCCCCACCCTTGCCCCCAGGTGTTCGCCACTGGATGTTTGCTTTTCTGTTTTAGTTCATTTATTTTTCATGTCCCAACAATTATCCTTAGGCTCTGGAGGGAGAATCAGAGAAGGCATGAGTCTGTCTGGCTTTGTTGTCAAACAAATCGCGTTATCTAAAATGGACGATTCCAACCCCAGAGAGGCGATATTGAAGCACGCTAAGGCAAGTTGATTGATATTCCGTTTTTGAATATGTTCTTTTGCTTTAAGGCAAGTTTTGAATTTGCGTTTCAAAGGAAATTTGGATTTTATATTATGTGTGCTCCAACTTTTCTTTATGCTACTTTGGCGTATTTTAACATCTTTAATCTACTAGCATTAAACAACAAACTCGAAACGAAAAACAATTAACAAGAACCAATGCTCTTTTTACGCTGTTGCTCACTTTTTTCATGTTAATGCCTCATAATTCTTTGCATAATTAATTCTCCTAGAGATCCTGGGAAACGCTCGTACGCGATTTGTCTCTAGGTTACATAGACCCTTTTCTTTCAAGTTTGGGGTCTGGAGCCAGTGGCTTTTTTAAAGGGGCTCCAGGGGGCCCATGACCCCAGGCCCTGCGTTTATGGTAGCCAAAAGGGGCCCCACACCTAAGAAAAAAGATAGAAATTGTAAAGAACAAGGTCTCCGCAGAGGTTTTTGGCCCCGGGCCCCGCAGTTTCTAAAACCGCCACTGTCTGGACCACGGGCTACCTAAGCATCCATAAGGCAAAACAGTTTAAAGAGGCCAAAATGATGACACTTACAGGGTACACAAACGGGCCCTGCAGTTTCTAAAACCGCCACTGTCTGGACAACAGGCTACCTAAACATCCATAAGGCAAAACAGTTTAAAAAAGGCCACAATGATGACACTTACAGGGTACACGAATGAGCTCTCAGGGTACCATTTGAAGATTATGAATCTACATTTGAAGTTTTGCTAGCAAAAAAGGAGCCAATTGTGAATACCCAAACCTTCGTATGCCAATAATTGTGGCCTGAGATTCACGATGCCGGTGTGGAAGTCATTCTGCTTTGGAGAGGTGAAATGGAAGTCAATCCGAAGTACTCCGCTTCGCATTTTTACTCGTTCCGAAGTGATTTTCACTCCGGAGCCTCGCTCCTTTGCAAGCAGCCTTCAATGTTATGCCTTATATCAACAATTAGAAGCAAATGTTCTAACGACGTCCAAGAGCAGTTCCTCTTCTTTAACGAAAGCCTCATCTTTAACTTATCTCTCGATTTGGTTAGGCATTTTAACTAGGAGAATTTGAGATTGTTTTTTATTTTCCCAAAGCGAAACGTAATATATGGAGAACTTACTGATTGTGTAAAGCTAACAAAATCAAGTCCTTCCTGACAGTAAAGCCCTGGCAAAAC
Source organism: Rhopilema esculentum (assembly GCF_013076305.1). Next base: position 2,993,077 of record NW_027019541.1, on the reverse strand, counting down.
AACTAAACATTTCACTAAACATTTCACTCAACTTTTGTTTAGTTAAAAGTTTAGTGAAATATTTAGTCGTTTTGCCACCCTGTTTAGTGTTGTTTAGTCGTGTTGAGTGTTGTTGAGCAAAGTTTGATCCTGGTCAAAAATGTTTAGCGTTGTTTAGTGTTGTTTAGCAAATGTTTAGTCGTTTTGCCACCAATTATACATTTGTTGTGATCGCGCAGGCGCTCTAGCTGTGGAAATTCAAAGGTTTTCGTCTATTTTCGTTGGTTTTCTTGTCTCTACGTACCCAAAAGCCTCTATGAGACATCTGAATATCTCGTTGTACGCCACTGTGTCTTCTTCAACAGTCAACTTTGTTGTCAATGTGCCAAAAAGTCTTTTCTTTCCCCGTTGCTTCATCCGATTCTTAATTTTATCCACTGTTTGTGCAAACTAAAAGCAAATTCCTATGCAAGATTCCCTACAACCGAAAAGCGTCGTAGCTAGCTCGCTATTCAAAAAAGTTGGAAGAAGTTTAGTGAAAAGTTTAGTCACGTTTTGTAACCTTCGCTAAACTTCGCTCAACTTCACTAAACAAAAGTTGAGTGAAATGTTTAGCGAAATGTTTAGTCGTTTTGTCAGGGCTTAAGATGCTAGAAAAAACACCGCTTGGTGGAGATTCAAATAGATAATACAGATATGAACAGTAATTGTGTAAAGCAATGAGAAAGGACTGATGAAAGCTATGTGAATGAGATTGATGAATTCTTTGAAAGCATATTGGAGCACTAGACCCAAAGCTGAAGAAAAATTAAACTTTTCATGCCAGATTTACAATCACTTAAACGTGAGAAATTGTGAAGGATGAAAATCGTGATTTGATTGGCTTTCAACGGTTAAGCTTTTCTTTAGGGCTTCATTCTTGCTGCGCATGGGGCTACGAATTCGGGTTAATTGTTGATGGGCAAAAAGCCGCGGAAACTCCAATAAGGCTGTTTTAATGGCTGATCGCCTCCGCCCCTCGCAAGGAATATCTCCATTAGAAAACAAAACTGTCATTTCTGAAATTTACACTGATGGAAAAAATTACATGTTCTGGAAATATAGAGATTCATTATCAAACTTTTTATGAAAATTACAAGAACCTTGCATAAATCATTCCCTTAAAATTTGTCAGTTGCAACTGGAACGGTCGCAACCGTCTGGATCCGGTACGAGGCTAGAATGTTTGAGGGTGGCTCGGCCTGCTAAGAGCAGGATCATTAATTGATGGTTTAAAGTGAATTTCTAGAGAGCTCGGGAATATTAATACAAAAGATGGAGAATAGCAAAACATATGTTTTAAAACACCCATTCTAGCCCTACAGAGAGATAATAATCTTTGTTCTTGGCTAACTATTCTAAAATCTGAGTTTTACAGCCTATTTAAAGGGCTACTGCAATAAAAAATTTGACCACAATTTTATTCCCTTTCTAAATTATTTACTATCAGATTATTACAAAACTGCAAACAGAATCTCGGTATCGTTCCTCGTTATAAAGTTATGATGCCCCTAAGTTTTCGTGCCAAAAGAATCTTCCGTCTGTGACGTCACCGTTATGATCAAGCAGAGATATCGCGATGGCATCCACTAGTGGAAAATTGAAACCTTGTTCAAAACGCGGCTGAAGATCTTGTGATGCAGGAGGACCTGGAGGCTAAAGCTGCACAAACGAACATTTTATGAAAGAAGGAGTCTATTTATACTTTTCCTGATAAGAATTCGAATTCGGGAAGGTACTGGAAAAAGGTAAGCTTTGTTAGCCGGCATAGGCCAAAGTGGCATCCTTCATCATTATCGATCCTTTGCTCCGTTCCTCTTGAAGATAATTGTTTCACGACGAATTATGATATCGTAAAAGATCTTAGAACAAGGAACAAACTAATGTTTGACACTGTTCTGTAACTGTTGACATCGTGAATTCTATCGAGAAAAGTAACGAGGGGGCCTTATTCATTTGCAAATGTAAACAAACTCTACTCGGCCTTTGTCCATTGGCTAAACCAATTAAATCAAAGTTAAATTAAAATTCTAAATTTCTAATTTTTTTAATTACAAATACGGCATTCTTTAGCAACAGACACGAGAAAGGATAACGACGAAGTCCCTGTCCCGCCCACCCCTCCAATCCACCTGTGTCGAGGTCGAGGGGCAAATCATTCTTGAAAATAGTGTACGAGATTAAAGGCAAGCTGTCACGACGTTGATTGGTTACAAGAACAAAGGGATTTTTATTGTTTCCAGTCCCCCTATAATTTATCGCATTGTAAAAAATATGGCGGAGCGCTGGAATCGTGTTTAGGCTATAGTTCCACCTTTAATAATCACTAGTGATTGGTTTGTGATTAAATCAATTTTGTGTGTGATTAATTTTTTTTTTTTATTATTATTAAAGTGTTCAATTTCGATCAATTTGTGATTAATTTGTGATTATTTAGAAATTGAATCATAGATTCCAAAATGCTCTCAAATAATTTCATGCGCAATAAACGTTGTTTGAACGCATGACAGTAAACTAATTCATTAGCTAAATCAAACAACAATATTTCAAAAATTAAATGCCAACCTATCATGCCAGTTTAGCAAGATTTTGAAACATGCTTGATGAAATTGAAAAAGAAAAATTAGAAGTTCAGCACAGGGGCGGATCCAGAAAAGATTTGCAAAAGAAAAAGAAGGTGCGCAAGTTTGATAACATTGACAACTAAAAACAGAGTTATATTTTCTGAACAGCAGCATAAGCAAAATATTAAATCAATGTGATAGGTTTTCTTCTTCATGGATGCAGGGGTGACAATAGCCTGAAGTGAAAAACAGTGAAAAGTTGTTGAACACCTTGTAAAAGACATCAAGGCAAATGCATGTGCTCTGTTGTGTGGGCCGTCTTCTTTCGTCATAAGAATTTGAATTTGCATCAAAAGAGCTATCTTTCCTGAACATTAGCATTAGCAACATGGAAGCAAATAGCCTGGGATGAAAAACAGTGAACAGATGTTGAACACCTTGTGAAAGACATTAAGGCAAATCCATGTTTTCCGTTGTGTGGGCTGCTACTTTCGTCATAAGAATTTGAATATGCTTCAGAAAAGCTATCTTTCCTGAACAATAGCATTAGCAACATAGATGCAAACAGCCTCGATTGAAAAGAACAGTGAACAGATGTTAAATACCTTATGAAAGACATTAAGACAAATGCATGTGCTTTGCTCTCTGTCCTCGCAAGTGATATCGCTATTGGGAAATCAAACTGTCATTCCTGAAACTTTCACCGATAGAAAAAATTACAAGTTATGGAAATATGGAACTTGATTATCAAGCCTTATTTGGGGAAAATACAAAAATATGACATAAATCATATCCCATAAATGTAACAGTTGCAACTGCAACAGCCGAAGCTGTTTGGATCCGCCCGTGCACTGAGAAATGACTGGTATCAGGCGTGGTTTTCGGTCAGATCAACTTCAGTGGCCTTTGGCAACAAAAACAGCAATGGTTGTTTCAGTGACCCCGATATCATAACGAGGCCTTTATTTTTTTGCTACATCGCAGGGTACCTAGAAAATCTTGTTGTTGTTTTGTTAATGTTCTCAAGCGTGTGTTTGCAGATTTTGGGATATGTTCATGAAATGTTTGAAAAAGCATGAAAGAGACATTCTGAATATTGCATTTTTCAATAACATATGCGGATAGACGTGGTCAAAGATTCTAATATATATTTATTTTTTAATTAATTTATGTGATTAATGTTATATTTTGTGATTAATTTGATTTTTTATTAATGCGATTAATTTGTGATTAAAGTGTGATTATTCTCGAGAGCGTACGTGATTTTAAGCAGCGATTTGCCCCTCGGTCGAGGTTGTCTTGTTTTGAAAAGAAATCACAAAATTCGCTCAAAGCACTGTGGTGGCTGAGGAGGAAAGTGAAAGAAATTGATCTGGTTGTTGACATTTGAAACGATGAAGCTGAGGCACTGTGGCTGAGGTAGGCCTTCAATGATCGACATAATGAAGGCCAGCAATGCAACGCCCATCAGCTTTTCGATCGCTTCCTTGACATCCTGGCAACATCAGTACCCCAACGACGGCACCTACCTAACCAGTTGTTATAAAAGAGGCTGACGGTATCCAAACAAAACTGACTCCACAACCTGTCAACGTTTCACGAGAAAGACCATTTTTGTCATCCCCGTTGATGTCTTGTTGTTCTTCACCTTCCCCTGGCCTAGCCAACGGCTCGTCTTGATACGGAGCAGCAGCTCCGAGAAGAGCAACCCCTTAATTCTCTTAATCCGAAGTATCTGAAGAATAACCTGCTGTCGAAATACTTTCACAATCACTAGTATTATTTTTGTGACGTTTTCGACGAAATACTGCATGTACGAAAAGACCAACAACTTTTCCACCAGGCCGATCAAAACTTAGCAGTGGTTTGTCTATAGAGTAAATCGATGTGATCATAATTGTGACGTCACACATGGCGGTTTTTTTTTCGCACGACCTACCCATTTTCAATCGTCAATGAAATCCACAAGAATACTGAGAAATTCGGCGAGAAAGATGCCATTGCACTTAGAAAATACTCGATTTTCAGAAAATCAAATAAAATTTGGGCGATTTTTTCTTTGCAGTAGCCCTTTAACTATTTAAGGTTTCTCCTATCTGTTACATTATTTGTTAAGCATAATGATACCCACCAGTTCACAAACCCCTGCTCCATCGAAGCTGCCCATTGTGACGTTTTTTCTTTAATTGAAGTTGGTACAATCTCTAGCTATACTCTAGGTAATTAAAACCAACAAATTTAAATTACCAATGCTGAATTTTAATGTAAATCAAATACAACCGATGTTGCATACGTATTCCTTGCAAAGATCACAAGTGCAATTGAACGATGAAAATAGACCATTGCCCTCCTTTTTCACCCATGCTTTGTCTTTGTTGAGAAGCAAAAGGAGCAGTTTATGGCTGTGGAAAATTATCTTCATGTTCTGCAGCGTGCGAGTCTTTCCACTGGTTGACAGATGTACATCACGCGGTCGTTGATGACATTGTCAAGGATCCTTTTCATCCTTGTGCAGGGGCGGTGACAATAAATTCAAAGTGAGGTGGTTCGAGTCGAAAACGTTATAAGACTAAAAAACCAACTTTTGAAAAACGCATTAAAATGCTTCACGATATTTTATGCCTATGATTTTACGAGGGCATTTGTTATGCTAACGGTACATTGGCAGGCCGGCGAGAGGTTGTCAGAGGCCTTAGATATATCTAAAGATAAGGCTTCCTTGCGAGCGAAGCGAGCAGATAATTTTTGCGACCATGCCCTTTAGATTAGCTAAAAATACATTCCAGAATATTCATTGCAGTCATTTTTTTGCAAACATTTTGCTACTTTTAAAGCATGGTTTTTTATGTTTGATTAATTCCAGTCTTAAAATATGGAATTCGTTACTTTATGAGGCACCATAGACCCCGGCTTATTCCTTGGAAGTTAAACAAAACTGTAAAAAGATTTATCGCACTATTCTTTTCTTCTGTTTCTATTTTTTCTTTTCTTTTTATTCTCTTAAAAACACTTTTTGTTAAAAAGTGGGGGGGCTGAAGCTAAGCCCCCCCCAGCCCCCCCATCTGGCACCGCCCATGTTGTGATCCTTCGGTGTTTATTCATGTGTGTATGGACAGTAGACCCCGGTTGTAGTCACACCAAATTTGCTTGAGAATTTGTGATTGAAAAAGGAATGTGGCGAAGATGAATTTAATAGTCTTGCATATATGAGTCTGAATTTTATGTGACTGTTACCGGTAGCGTGTCTTCAAGGGGAGTGACTATAATATACCAACAACCGCTTTTTTACTTTGGACTCAAAACAAACTGGGTCCCAGTTTTCTGACAAGCTGGGCTTATTTTCTGTATGGTTTTTAATAAACACTCCTTATCTAACTACTTTTTATAATTTTTAATATTTCTCTTCTTGATAACCTGTTTGCCTCATCTGTAATTTATTGTTTAATTTTGTGCAAACAATAATTGATCTCAATGCTATTTGTGATCATCACCAGTTTCTCTATTATGTAAAATGATCTCTTGTCAAAATTTCCTGTTAATGAATTTAGGATCATTTTACGATTTTAACCACTTCACGGACACTGTCCACTTAAAATTCTTAAAATGCCAACTTCTTTCTCCATAATTTGCTTTTAATATACATGCTGATGTAAATACGCTTTTCTGGGGCCTGGGGAAAAAAGAAAGATGGTGCACATAATGGCGTCAAAATGCTATTGCTATTGTTTTTATTATTGTTAGAAGCTTGGTTATAGCTTTTTGCCTAGGACAAAAAGGCCCCCCCCCCCCTTCCTCTCAGCAGGCCTGGCTGTATAAGGTATATCACAGCAATAGGTCAGTTAATATTAATAACAGCTATAGAAGATCACGTGATATTATTTTAACTTAGAGTTATGTGATAAAACATAGAGACTTGAAAGCAAAGAAGAAACACATATTTGAACATAGCTTTCTTGTAACACTTAAATACGATCAAGAATGTGTTAAAACCTAATCACAGTGTAGCGTTTGACTCTACTGTTAGCGTCCTTCTACTATTTTTCGGGTTATTCCCATTCACCATATTTCCATTTAAGAATTGCAAATAAGCTGATAGTTGAAGCTAAAATTTCTTATATTTTTTCGCCCAACGAATAAATTAAGCCTATTGTTTATAGCGGTCCCCCTATCGTTGTGTATCTGTTTCCTTTTTTAATATTAGTTGAATTGTAGTGTAGCATTGTGTCGTATGTAGCAATACCAGATGACGTAATGTCTTTTCACGCTGCATGAGGCACAAATATATGTACAAATTCCTTGTTATATTCTTTGTGACATAAAAAACGTAAAGATAGTTACCAAGCACCTTAAGCCGTTAATTGTCTTTATTAGCATAAATGTAGCCCCTTATCATTGTGGCAGTTCATTCTGCTCAGATCTAATGCTCGTAATAAATGTCTTTTCTCATGGTAATCTTCAATTTGCTAAGTTTTCGTTTCCTTGTCATAGTGCGTTACAAAGAATGAACGTCCAACACAAACTGACGTTGGACGTTTGTTTAAATCAGCCCTGCATTCGATTTTCCCTGTGGCGACGCCATGACCTACGGTGTTATTTAAGTTGAATATTCCTTTTTTTTTAACTGTAATTATACAGGCCTTTGACACTTTTTTCGATTCTTGTTCATCATTTCAGAGGGAGAGAGCATTTGAATACATATAAATATTTCTCCTTTGAAAACTGCCAATGATCAACATTTCTGCTTCATGTCTAGTCTTTAACGCATTCACATACCTTTTGATTGAATTGATGAGTTCTTCGAATCTCTTTCATCAATTCATAGAGGTTTAGAAACTTTGGCCAATCCTTTATTTCTAGCTATGCATACTCAAGCTAATTAAAACCAACTAATTTGAATTACCAACGCTAAATATAATGTAAATCAAATATAACCGATGTTGCTAACGCATATCTTGCAAAGATTACAAGTGCAGTTGAACGATGTAAATTCTGAGATTTTTTCTTGAATATTTGCAAAATGGGGAAGTACTTTTCCATATTTGGCTACATCTGTATGATACAGTATTAAATCCATATACGGTCCTTGTTTCTGTGACAGTGGAAATTCTTATTTTCTCGAAACTTTCTGAGATCGGGGTGTTGTTAGTTATTTCATTTGATCATGCTCAAGTTATGTTGGAAGACAACGAGTTCTTGCTGATAATGACACCTGCAAAAGTCATCCAACCAGTGTGTACGATTAAAGTCGATTACGTGTTTTCAGCGCGTGAAAATTGCCTTACATATTCTTATTACCTGATCGCGAATCGACTTTACTCTTAGGCAGTAAATTACCGGATTAACAGAGCTGTTTAAGATAACGATATTCAGCACCCATCTTTTAGCAATGTATTCTGTTGCGATATCCATCTTACGGTTTCTCAGAACATTAACAAATATTATGTGGGGCATGTAGCATATCACTAGTGCGCCAAAGATTAAAAAGGACGTGTATGTTTTAAAACGTAACTTCTTAACCCGATTCCCTGTTTGTTTGATATCATCATCAGTGTCTGGCTTTCTTTCTTCGTCCATTTTATTTTCTGATTCCACCTCGATTCTTACATGCTGATCTGCCTTGTTAAAATGCGCAGTTTTCGGCTTTGAATTTTCCGTTCTAGTTTGTAACGGGGTCACTTTTAAAGCAGCTCTAGATATTGATCTTACTTTGCAAAATATTACCGTGTATGATACGAGAGTCCCAAGAGCTGAAATGAAGAATAAGGAGGTGGTGATACGACTCCGCACTTTTTCGGAAATCAGACGGGAATAAGCTGAAATGACATTGAGCAATACCAAAAACCAGGCAGCCAGAACTCCGATTACATATTTTCTATAAAGATCAGCCCCAAAATACCAGTAAGGGCATGTGGTCGCCAAGAGTCGGTCACATGCGAACATACCGATATTTAAGAATGAAATGGCGACAGAAAGTGATCCAAGATGTGTATTAAAGTCCTGTATGTTGCAAGAATCTTGTCCTTTGATGTCGTAAATATTTCGAGCTATCGAAATGGGCTCTACAAGTATTCCTGTTAAGACATCACTCGCCGCCATACTTATTAGAAGCACATTGCTTGCTGTTCTAAGCTGCTCCTTCTTTAAGAGAGTATACACACATACAGAATTAACCATGGTACCGAATATCGATGTTGCGAATAAAAACACGATTTCAGCAACCCAAGAGCCAAACAAACTTGAATCTTGTCTCAACATTGACATTGGAATTATATTGCAATTCAACCTTGCTGTAGTTGAGCTGTTGCCAATCTGTGGCACTGTTAGGTTTAACGCCATTTTGAACAGGGAATATTTTGTGTCAATTCTGCTGAAGTCAGATGCTCTCCCTTTAGACTAAATTGAATTTGATCTACAACATCTGTATTAACATTATTTCAAAGCGATGTATCAGGGGCAGCTTGACATGCTTTTGGACGGGAGTTCATTACAGATTTCCAAACTAGATAATTTACACAGATATTTTTGTTCTCATCTGCTTCGAAGACCTACTTTCGTTTAGGAGGCGGGCAAGCGAAAGTTTGAATGAGGCACCCCCTTCGTCCAAGAGCATGTGCATAGAACGAAGTTATTATTACGCATGCTCTCTAACTCCAGGACGGAGGGTTGCCTCACTCAATGGAAGATTTTTGCTTGCTCGTATTTGAAGATTTTCCACAACAATTTTCACTTTTGTGTTTGAAAATTTAGTCGAAAAAGTAGAGCCCAGAAAAGTGTTAAACCTTCCTCCGGCCAGTTCCCTCTTACTTTGAAAACCGGTTTCAGAAGAAAACAGGACAGGGTTTGGGCATGGCACTTTTTTGTTATCATTGGCCTTCCTCACGGCTGTATGACTGCTGTATTTTTCTGGCTCAATTTTACGGACAAAGGAAAAAACCCGACTGCGACATGCAAAGCCTGAACGATAAAGAAAAACAAAATGCGCCTAGCAAATTGTACCCTTCGAAAGATGTACAAGTATGTTATCAAATAAGGAGTCCCTGTGGATTCAAAATTCTTGACAAAAATATTTCGCACAGAAAAATTTGCAGATATGAAAACATCTATAGTAATTTTTTGCCATGTGTTGTTATGCTGTTTTCTTTGTTTACAGGCAGCAGAGGAGAATCCGCATTACGTCACACCGGCATATACAAGGTAAGACTTTTTGCAAAGCTCACCTTTGTTTCAAATCTGCGTTTTCAAATAAGTGACGCTCGTATATCTTGATATGAACGATAATCTGTTAGATTCTCCCGTTTTTAGAAATATCTGAAATTGTTTAAGCGTCTTAGAATACGAAAGCTGTGAGTGCATACGTGAGGGAAAAGGTATTTTGTTTGACATGGCAGTTCATGTTTGCTGTATTATTTTATGTAAGCTTGACAAATTTTTGGCATATATTTGATATACCTATATTTTTGCCTTTATTGCAGTAATATGAACTCAATGGTTAAAGATGACCACGTATTGCATAAGACCTTCTTATTCTCAACAGAACTTCAAATATTAAAATTTTTGTTACTTTTTTTAACATATAATTACTTTGACAATACCGATACCTTATGCGACTCAGTCGATAATTTTTTCGATATCTTTAGCCAATTATCTGTCGCATTTACGACATGACAGCTCGTCATGTATTTTACATTATCACATTCAATATTTTCTTAATTAGCTTCAATACCTTATTTTTTTACTTTTTTTAATCATGTTTTTTCTCTCTCTCTCTCTCTCTCTCTCTCTCTCTCTCTCTCTCTCTCTCTCTCTCTCTCTCTCTCTCTCTCTCTCTCTCTCTCTCTCTCTCTCTCTCTCTCTCTCTCTCTCTCTCTCTCTCTTGCTACACCCCCTCCCTCTGTCTCTCATTGCTCGAATTCTCCTTACTCGACCCATCTCTTTTGCTCATTCTTAGCTTTGCAAAAGAAGCTCTGAATGTTGCTAATTTTTATCATCTTAACTGACATACAGGACACAACCAAAACCAGTGTTTCAAAATCCTGATGAAGAAAGTGACAGTGATGAAGAATCCGAAAAGAAGAGGCCACGTCTACTTTAATGTTGGTTTTCTAAGGATGTGACGGAAAAGTTGAACAGCGCTAACAAACTGCTCATCATACAAAGGCAATATTCTATTCTGTCTATGAACGAGCTTGCAGCCGCATAGGTTCGCAAATTATGCCTCTCTGCTTCAAGGTTATTAAAACTACTTTTGAGCGAAACGCAGTTTTGAGAACAGTTCTTTTGCCTGTGATATATTTTCGGTTTTGATACCAGATAAAGTTTATTTAACTCCAGAAAGAGTGGTTAATTGTTGAGATAACTTAGAAGTAGAAAAAGGTTAACGATTTTAAGGGATACAAAAAAAGTAAGACATTTTGAAGCAGACTACACTCTTTTTTATAAGAACTAGTAAATTGAAGTTTTTTTCTGAGGCTAGATTGTTCTTAATTTGCCGGCTTCGTTTGCCAACAAAGTCAATGAGACATCCTTTTTTGTCGACAAGTTTGAAAATTCACAAGCACCCCAGATGGCAAAAGACTCGTTTTTGAGATGAAAGATTGTTAAAAATAAAATTTTATAGTAGTAGCTCAGCCTCAGCTTGTTGAAAGGGGCCAAAACAATCTGCGTGGCCCTTTTCCTCTACAATTTTTATTTTTTTCTTAGGTCTGGGGCCTTTGCTTTTTCTTAGGTCCGGGGCCTTTGCTGGCTACCATAAGCGCAGGGCCTGTCGCCATGGCCCCTTGGACCCCTCCAAACGGCCACTGGGGGGGAGACGTTTATTTCCTTGAGATTAATTTGAATGTAATGTGTCCAGCTAAAGCAAGCACCTCTGCAGGGTTTTTAGAAACATGCTATTTTTCATGTCATCGCCCCAACCATTACGGTTGTTCTGTTTATCTACACTTCTGCGAGGCTAGCTTTTCATGTGAGCAGTTTTGCATCTCAAGAATACTGACCAATCGTAAACCGTTCTTTGATGTTACTTGACAATTTGGGTATACGCAGTCATATTTATAGACACATTACCTTTAAGTTTTCTTCATATGTTGTAAAAAAGAGCAATACGTTTTGACGCTGTTGCGATTTTGCTGCATCAGCTTAAGCTTGAAAGCGACAGCTGCTGAATTACTTGATTTTGAATTACATGTCATGTGGTTCTCAGCGTTTTGTTCTTTTCAACATTTTGTAGCCGATAATTGACTAATATGATGATTGTCGAAAATTTTCTTAATTCATTTTATTTTTAGTTCGCAGCTACTATTGGCTGCTATCATATTTTCGCCAGTTGTTGAAAATAAAGTCAGAATATTTGTTCTCAATCAACCAAGCAGCATTTAAAAGGTCATCAACAAGACATGCCTTTTTAATATGTCACCATAGTCGATAGAAAAACTCTGGCCTGGAAGCCTATTGTTCTGTGCTTTTGACCTAAGTAAGGAGACACGATGAAACATTCTCTCATCTCGCAATAGCAGACAGTTTCGTTGAGCCTAGCGCACACAGGCGACAAATGTATTTCAAAAACTATGATATTTGGACTTTTGACAAAGTTGCTCATTTGCACGGATCAGAGACAACGATATTCTCCGTTTCAAAGTCTGTCTTCACGACAAAATACTCTTTCAAAAAACCATTTCTAAATCCCTGAAACAGATGGTAGCTGATTAAATGTGGATGCAAACAAAGTTGAAACTGATTTATTTATTGCTTTTTCATCTATCAACTTTTCAACAAATGTCTCTTCGTTGAATACTTTTGTTCTGTCCAAAGAAAGACCGAGATACAACTTTTTATTTTTTTGGGGGGAGGAGGGCAGCCCTGATATACAAGTGTAGCAACTGCCAAATTTTTTCAAAATAAAAGTATTTTCCTGATGCTTTTAATTATTTTTGGGGGGGGGGGCAAAGTTCCTCTGGCCCCTCTGGTCCTTTGTCCAAAATGATGATGGTTAGAGGGCCCTGTAGTGTGTTCTTCCTGTATTTCTCTAACAATTCTTTCACAAGTTTGTTTAACAAACATACTCTTTTCGGCTCTTCGAACTGCAACAAAGCGACGTCTTGCAGCAACTTCGTTTCAAACCTTTTATCAGGTCAAGACAAGACTTTCAGGGTTGCAATACTAGAAGGCCCTCACTGCGCTCGAACATACTACAAAATTTGATTTTTTCGAGAAACATAGCATTGACTCTTTCTTAACTTATCAAGCTAAACGTTGTATCTTTGGGTATGGTTCTCGCGCATAAACGTTTAGTGGGGCTAAGCATGGCTCTTTCTCGAAATCGTTTTTTCATTGAGATAGAACGGTCCGAATGGAGCCCGAAATGTGACAAATGTCGTCTGACAAGGAAAGCTGCAACTATCCCAACCCATTATTCCTCACGCCGAAGTTCTCGCAAATAGAAACATCTCCCGATTCATTTTGACACCTAAAATAATTGTTTACAGTCGTGTGCTTCTTGGTATACCATTTATTCAAGCTAAAAAAATCTTGCGATTTGCGCTGCAAAATTCTAAAAATTCTTATTCTCGAGTAAGAGTGATGACAAAAATGCCTCCTGCCCTGAACTGCACAATATGAGCTGACCATAGCTTCAATAATATTAGCACAGAATAGATTGTAAGATTACCAACATTCTCGAGAAACACTCACAACTCAACAACAATCTTAATCCTATCACCTGTTTTCACGCGTCCCCCCCCCCCTAAGCCCCAGACCCCCCCCCCCCCCCCCCCCGGCAAAACGACTGGACATTTGCACTGGTCATGCACTGAACATTGCTCACTTGTTCAGTGTGTGAACATCCAGAAAATTTTGGTGGTGGCAAAACGACTGAACATTGTCCAGTGAACTTTGCACTGTAGAAGCATGCGCGCGGGAAAACTGGCTACAGGGCGCCAAGGAGATCGTGACATCTCTGCAATTTGACATCAATGATTATGGATTGCACACGAGAAGCCGCGGAAAGACGAGGCAGTCGGCAAAGATACGAGAAGAAAGATTTCTGTTTGAAAATATCATAACAGACGTGATTGCAATAAACACGTGTCATCTACCTTATGGTTTCTGAAGTTTGCTAACTAGATAATTATATCTTATTTATTCTACTTTGCAAGCATTCAACATGTTAAGAAACTGTTTGACTTCTGATGCGAGTTAAATATTTTCTATATTTTATACAATTACATTCTTCTATGTTGTTACCATAATATACCGCTATTGGCGTAATTCTAGTTTAACCAAATCTGTTAGTTTGTTTTTAAAGGCAATCTGTCACGACGTTGATTGATTATAAGAACAAAGGGATTTTTCATTGTTTCCAGTCCCCCTTTAATTTATCGCATTGTAACAAATATGGCGGAGCGCTGGAATCGTGTTTAGGCTATTGTTCCAGCTATTGTTCTCGTTAACCAATCCACAACGAAACAGAATGCCTTTAAACACGAGTTTAAAATGATGGTTAAGGTTAACGAGTATTAATACAGGATTTTTTTTGTACTTTCTGGTACCTAATGATAGAGGATAAAGGAGGTTTACACCTGTCTTTAAATCAGTAAAAGTGGATTTCCACTTCGCGGTATGAATGGAAAACGGTTTGGAAAGTTTCCGTCCATCAATGTCCACTTGGCTTCCGTTTCATTTCCGTTTCGTGCAATGAAACATGCCCGAGGAAGGGGAAAGAAGGCATGTTTATGCTAAACAACTTTATGATGCTTTTTCTTTTGCAAGAAAATTTAAAAAAGAAAGAAATACGAGAAGAGGATATGGCCGGTGAAACACGTTTAAAAAAAGCCAAAAGGAAAGTTCCACCCAGGAACTATGAAAATACAAGTGTTGCTATGAAAATTGCAGCAGGGCCTTCTCGAAAAATTTCTCAAAAATTATAGCAGAAAGTAGAAATTGGCATTTACAAGGGGGCACTACAACTCTGCCTGCTTCCACCGTTGATAGGTAATACTATTTCAAGTATTTCAGAATGACTGCACAGTTCGAAGCACAGCTTGTTGCTGAAGTTATGACGCAATGCCTCGAACATGATTGGTTGAGAGGTCAAACGGTACGAATTCCGTGGAATTCTCTTTTGCGATTCCTTCCCCCGTTCTTAATTCTCTGGCCCTCTGAGGCTCTGGTTCCCACGGTAAAGATGCTGATAATTTTTTGTACACATACCCCCTCAGTGTGTAATTTCATTTCATACTCTAAATATTAAATATCAAGATCTTGGCAATTTAAATTGAGCAGGCCCGGCTTGGGGCAACAAGGGGAAAGGGATGGTAATGACGACATTCAAACTGTGGTTGTTGTCGTTTTTTATTGTTGGGGACTATGATATAACTGTTTGGGGCCCTTCACAGCTCGGGGCCTTGGCAATCTGCCCCTGTCCTTTCTCATGGGCCTGAAGATGGGTTGTGAAGTTTTTCAAGAAGTTTAATCGAACCTCCTTTCTCCAGCTAATAATGCACCAAAGATCATTATTTATCACTACTTGTGCTAATTATCTCATGCATTGTGATCTGTATTTAACCGCTATTCATACGAGCTTACGACGCTAATAAAATATATAATCATTGACTCGAATATACTATGTTTACCTGCAGTCTAACGAGGTTAGGAACTGTATTTTATACACGATATCTTCTAATTTATTAACATCAGTCTAATCGGATGATAAATTATCTAGCTCTTGCTGTATTTCATCACAACTATCATATTTCATGAAGTCGGGATCGCTAGGCAGCACAGCGTCGATTAAAGCAATTGCTTCTTCGGGGCTGGTGCATCCATCAACTGCATCCTGTTCACCCAAAATGAGCTTGTTCTCATAACTTAGCAGCAATTTAACGGGCAGCTCGTCTTGGAATGATGCATAGAAGGCAACTAGCATCGGTATTGATGAAAAGGATTGCCTGAATCCCTGCAATTTTAAATTTCACAATATCATTGTTAACTAATAGATAATCTTAGATGATTGTTAAAAATGTGAAATGATACAATTTCTCGTGTTCCCGTATAACTCGTGTGAACGCAACCCCTGAGCGTTCCTTCAATAGGAACATGGCAAAGACAAAGGTGCTTAAAAAAGACATTTCTTTTTGAATAGCACAAATTCAGCGGGAAGTTTATAAACTGTCACATAAAACTAATTAGTGCATTGAAATTTGAGCAAAGGACTTTGTTTTGCAATGGAATATAACATTGAATAGCAATGCAATGCATTCCAGTCAAAGTTTCATCCCAAAGGAGCCAAGGAGACAATACTCTAAAAAACCAAGAAATGTTCTCGGTGTAAAACCATATGAAATTGGGGTCACTTTGCAGACACACCTCATAAGAAAATGATCCATGCTCAGTTTTTGCAACCGAAATTACAACAAGTTTTGCTGGGTAAGTAAAAAAGTTTCAGTAAATCTTTCCCTGTTATCTCTGTTTGATAAATTCGATGTAATACCATCAATAAGGTGCGTTGAGCAAAAGGCATCAGTTGTGAGAATTCGTAGAAAAAAAAATTTACCAAGAATAATGACTTATAAAAACTTGTAACAGCCCTTGAAATGCCAACCCCTCCCCAAAGTTTCATCAATCAAGGCCGCATCAAATCACACAGTCAATGGACATTTTCTACTCACAAAAGTTTGCTGAGTCGAATAAAGGACATCTTTGGTCTGCAGAAAATAGACTGTACTATCATCAATAAAAACTATGCCTGAGGCTTTATTTTCCTTCTTGTTAGAAAAGCACCGTCTCCGTGTAAAATAGCTTGATAAACAGACCATTTTGTTTTGTACAGACCATACTGAACTTTACCTGAGAAGGGCCTGTTTACCTGGCCTGCGCGCAGACTCTGGAGTATCTTACCTGTTCTGCTAAGATACTTCGAGTCTGCGCGCAGGCTGTGTTTACCAGGCCGGGTGTGAAACTGCTTTTTCTGCATTGCCAGCCATAAACTATTACATAAATTCAAAAGAAAGAGTTTTAATTTACCGGGATTTGATACTCTCCAGTGGCGGTGTTTTGTATCAGAATATTCGCTATACCCGATTCTTTAATGCCATCTGGCACTCTTAGTGACATTGCGTAGCAGCCTGGAGTACTTGTGCTTTCACGGATGAAAAAGCTGCCTGGCCTCTCTTGAGCTAGCACCTCCTCCGCAATTTCCCTAAAGATTTGATGAGAGTTGATATATAAACAGGACACGCTACAAGCATTAGTTCCAAAGCACGCCTTCAATTGATTGCGTCACAATAAAAAACGTCTATAGGGATTTGGAATTTACACAGCATCTAGAACCTGCCTATAATATCCATTTGTAGACAAACGAAATTTTTTACTTGTGGCCCAAAAATGGTTTTCAGAAAGTTAAATTCCAAGGTTAAAGGCGACAAGAAATTTTCTCAGTGCATCTGTGTTCTATCAATGTCTCGAAGTTCCAAGGCTAAAAAATGCTTACCAAATAAAAAAGGGTATTGTAAATCATTCCTAGATCACTTAAATAAAATAAACTCAAATTAAAGTGACGAATGTAGCAGTTTGGAATAACACAAGCATTATGGTATTTTAATCCTGAAATAACATTGTGACAAGATGACGGGGGGCGCAACAATGCTTCATGTCAGCAGCATGTAACTTTGTACTTGTATCTTTCTTTGGTGCAACCCAGTGTGCAACTTATGTCTGATGGTTAAAACCATTAAGCCAAACAATGAATAATAAGCCTATAACAGTGACAATATAAAGGCCTGCCAAAAGTCCTCGAGCACAAACTGCATGTTTGTCATTCATATTAGCAGTTTCCATTTAAGCTTTCAAACAATGTTGGATTTTTCTCCAATAGTCTGACGAAACCTGTATTTTGGAAGCTAGGGTGGCTAAAGTGTATTTCCGTCATTGTTTTCAGAGAAATGGGGCAACTTCCGCATGGGTGTTCCAAGTACTTTCGATAAGAGCTCTATAAATGAATACACTGACTGGGCTAGTACACTATTATATGGTAAATCTTCATGCATCTTCTAAACTTACAATATAGTTTTTGACTACTCTTTTTATCGTAGCAATCTTGAGATCCCAATCAAAATAATATCAACAATGTACCTTGCTAGTTTAAGGGATAAACCTCACTAATCTCTGAGACTTTACCTAGTTTTAAAATTCTGGAATTGAGATATATTGAGACGTTGATGATGGTAATATTCAGATTGATACCTCGGAAGTTCAAACACTTACCTTGGTAATCCAGGCTGAAACCAATAGGAGTCCTTAAGCAGATCCATCTCTGTTGTTGATTGTCTGTACTGCTCCTTCATAATATCTCTAGTCAAATATACATCTTCCCTATCGTCCTCATCTTCCTTCTCTTTGTTGACAGAGCTGGGATTTTGAAGGCAGCTAGCTCCTTCACTTTGCATCATGCTCACATCACATTTTGGTTCATCATTTTCAACTGGTCCATAGTCTGGCTCAGGAAGGGCTATACAAGCGTTTTGCTGTAACAGTTCTGGTTGGCCTGTACTTCCATTTGATGTAGAATCATTGCTCTTATTTGATAATAAAGATTCATTGATTATCTCTTTATTCACGTATAAATCTTCCAGTGCTTCGACATCTCTTTCATTTGCAAGATGCACTTGGCTATTTGATACATTCATATTCTGATAAAGCTCCTCGCCAGCTGGAGAATCGTCATCAGTTTGGGCATCCTGATTCACTCTCTCGGTCTGTTCTCCTTGATTTTCAGTTACAGCTATGCTTTGCATCATAGATACCGCATTTATAGGCACTGAAAGCTGCTGGGTATGGTTCGGTGCTGCTGAAGGCATTCCTAGACCTGAACCAGAGACCTAAACCCAAAGATAAACATTTCTTGCTGGAGCTAGAGAGTTCAAAAGTCAACTTATTTGGAAATGGTGATTGAGACTGATTTATGAAAAGCTGCTTAGTTCACAAAATAAGGGACATGCCTTGAACATAAACCAGCAAAAATGGTTATATCTTAACCAACAAAAAAGAAAGCTTAGGATAAATAAGCTTTAAAGCTTTCATAACCCTATTAGCAGACATCAAAACAGAGTACTAAACTAGACCCTTAACAAAGAGTGTTAATACCCTACCAATTGTTGTCCAGGTGCTACTGTATTATTGGTTTGATCGGCAGCTGCCACGTTCGGACGCATTCCAATCTGCTGATGTTGGTTTGGTGCAGCTACAGGCATCCCTTGACCATAGCTAGAGATCTATGAGCAACACATTTCAAAGTAAGGAAAACACAATCAACCAATTCTTCTATTTGACTTGAATATCTTTCCCTCAGGTGGAAACAGTAGTGAAGCAAATGAGCCTAATAATTATGATGGAAATCTGATTCCTTGATGCTGCTTGCTGTACAATATTTATCTTAAGCAAATCCCTGTATCTCGTTGTAACTTTATAGATTTTCCTAAACAATCAGAAAGTTCGAATACACACTTAGTGAGCAAAGTAAGTATTGCACAGGCTGAAACGGAAATGGCGGCACTGCAGCAAAAGTTTTACCGAACCAAAATTCAAGTGGCCATAGCAAGTTTCATATGTCTTTTTAGTTTGAATGTTTTGGAACATTTATCAAGGTTTGATGCTGATAATAGAAAATGCAAGAATACTCTTGTTTTTTGCCTATTTCTAAACCAAATCAACATTTACAAAATCACAAAAATTGAGCCACGATGATTGGAGTACCTTTGAAACATTTGCAACAAAAAAGTTAATCTTTGCACCAATTTGCGTTATCTTATTACAATTAACTCGGGGGTACCTACCTTATGTTTGGGTGTCTAGAACTGCTCATTTTCTCACTTTTGATGGAAATTATGCTAAATGTTTTGTTCGGAAATTTTTTGAGCCCCAATGGGCCTAATCGCAGCGGCCGCTTCGTGATATGTTGCAGCAGAATTCAATTAATAAAATGTGTTACAAATCGTAAAATCCTTTTTTTCCCAACCGATTGCGATGTTGTAATGGAAACAAATAATGTTGAAAATTGCATAAAACAACATTTCGTCCTCTCATTAAATGAAAATACCAAAATTCCCGCGAAACCTTCCAATAGGTTGCATGCTATGTTTATTACCACTTTTGAAACCTGCCTTGCCTGTCACAAAACGACAATCTTCATTGGCCTCCTACGTGAAACAATGGTGGTGAGACTTACCCATTGTTGTCCTGGTGCTGCGTTTGGAGGCATTGCAAGCTGCTGTTGCTGAGTTGGTGCAGCTACAGGTATTCCTTGACCATAGCCAGAGATCTATGAGCAACAGGTTTTAAAGTTAGGAAAACACAGCCAACCATTTCCATTTGTTAATAAGCAGATAGAAAATATATTCAAGTCCAGGCCGTTGTGAAGTAAACAGGAAATCTTATCCCAAGATGCTTGCTGTACAAGATTTACATTGGGCAAATCCCAGTATCTCATATTTTCTCTAGATTTTTACACAATCAACTACAAATTGGAAATGCATGTTAACTACAGAGATTTCCCAAAACAAAATAGAACCTAAAGATCATAAAGCTTTGCCTACTGCCAAAATCTTCAGAAAGTCAAAACATGGTAGGCTTCAAACGATTATTTTTCTAAACTGCGTGACCTAAACCATGCAATAGCACGGAAGCGATAGTTATGATATTTTTTAAACCTGTCTGGCATATAGAAAAATGACAATCTTCAATAGTCCCACCGGTAGTGGCACTTACCCATTGCTGTCCTGGTGCTGCGTTTGGAGGCATTGCAAGCTGCTGATGTTGGTTTGGTGGAGGCATCCCTTGACCATACCCAGAAACCTAGCAGCACAAGCACTGATCATTATAATCCAAAGATGCAGTTAAAGGAATTTATTTATAAAAAGGAAACGACATAAAGTCCAAAAGCATTCAGGTTTAAAGTGCAATTTAACTTTAAACCTGATATTGTCAGAAAGTATAATTAAGCTTTAAACGAAATATTGTCAAAAAGTTCTTTTCTGGGGTCAGTCTTGAACAGAAAATCTTTAGACAACGATCACCTCCCTACAAAGGACATCTTTCTGCAATGGGCATCTCCCGGCAATGGGCGTCTCCCGGCAATGGGCGTCTCCCGGCAATGGGCGTCTCCCGGCAATGGGCATCTCCCGGCAATGGGCGTCTCCCGGCAATGGGCATCTCCAGGGACAAGCGGGTATCCTAATGTCAGGGTGCCGGCAGACCGTAAAAGCCCGGTTGAGCAGTGGCGGATACAGAATAAAAGTTGACGGTCGCACATAAACACTACCCAGCAGGCGGTCTAGGGGGCGTCCCTCGTGGTCAAGGGTAGAGCCATGATAGGGACCCAGCGAACGAACGGTAGAGTCATGATAGGGAACGAGGTTTGCAGGCCTTGTAGTAGTTTTGAGGGTGGCGACAGGACTGGGGCCCTGAAACGTTCAAATTGTTCAGTCAAACACTTTTCCCTTTTAAATGGTTTTCCAAATTTCCCAGCAAATCCAAACACGCAGTTGAGACAAAATATCTTGAGATTTAGAAGTGTACACTTCTTGTGCACCTCTTCCGTATGCATAAAAAATTGGGATTCTTCTCCTTCACAACTTTCAACCTCGTCCACTTTCTTCCCTTACCAGCAGTTGTGCGGCACAGTAATCTAACATAGTGTTTACAGACTTTTCGTGCCGCACAAATATGTGAAAACTTGAATTTTGATTGGTGAGATTTGGTAAAATATTTGCATAACAAAGAGCCCTGCATATTTGTGCGGCACGGGCGACATGCCTAAAAATCATACTGTTTACGGTCTAGGATGGTCTTTGGATTTCTTCTTTATTGAATATCGTGGCATTGTGAGTGAGATCGACCAAGGTTCGGTCTGTGTTTATTGTGTAAAGAGAGGTAAATGTATTATTATCTGGAAGGAGGGAAATAAAAGATTGTGGTAAACATGATTGCCTTATTTAAATGACTGAAGACTAAAACTAAATTCTGAAAATCTGACGGTCTTCCGTGCGACCTGTGTGACACCCTGAATCCGCCCCTGCGGTTGAGAGTGTGCCTGGAAGCAAGTTATCAGTGTTTTGAAATACTTGTACATTTTGAGTTGCAGTTGTTGCACACTTTGTATTTTGTATAGCGCCCACATTTTTCCTCTCGAACCTCAAATTACTCGGTACAGTATTTGTCAGAATGTTTTGCAGCATTTAAAGGAAGTTACACATAAGTGACAACTTGTATTGCCGCGCAGAAAAATGGTGCAGTATCAAGGCGATGAATTTGTCATGTGCTTAACCAAAAGCAATATATTTTCATGGAAAGAGGAAATGGTTGTACCGTCGGCAAACAAGCTAAATACTAGAATTGTGGCATAAGAAGAAATATAATTTAAATATAGTAAGACAAGTGAAATATTGTGTAACTATTGTATACTAGGTACAGCGATGTTGTCCTTCAGGGAAAATTGCCAACATGAGATGGATGAACGATTGTTTTTAAAGGTTCATGCAAAGGTTTAAGAAAGAAATTTCCTTCCAATAGATCACATTAGGCTGTAAAATATTAATACTTGTGTTTATGTATATTCATATACTACGCAGCTTAAAATTGCATGGGTTACAAATATCAGATAATTTGTTTCACTTTAATGCTCAAGCTGAAAAGTATTTCTATTTTTATTGCAGTTCTTTGTCTTTAAAATCATGTCCCATTTAACTGTTTCGATTCTTCTATTGTTGTGTGGTGTACAATGAAAGGAAGGGCTGGCCTCTCATATTTTTTTGCAATAAAAATCACCTTCCATTAGTGTAATTGTGAAAGCGGTAAAAGAAACTTTAAATTGTTTAAACAATGCTTGCGATCCAAGACAAATCTTTGCAGCTTTGCTTTTCTTGCGTTTCAAATGGTGTAGTCCGCCGAAATGCCATCCCTCGGAACCAAATCTCTCTCACCCTCTCGCCAATCTATCAATTATGGTCTCAATAGAGCTCTTTAAATGAAAGTTACACAAATAAAGCACTGAATTCCTGGAAGAGGACTATTTTTAATGACAGTCATCTTCTTATATGATGCATGCTTTCTTCTTCTATTTTCTGAATAGCAATTGTCATAGCTCGCATTCCCGAAAAAGCTCTTCGTGATAAAAAATAATTTCATCTTTTGTTTTATAAAAACTTCTCAAACATTGACTTTGCAGACATTTCTGGTTTGAAATATTCCCCCCCCCCCCAGTTCCTTCTTCTTCCAAGTATCAATTTCTGAGATCTCCCTTAACCGGTCATATCCTCACAACTGACGGACAGTTACACTGCTCCAACAGATATCCATACCGTAAATCCATGAATGGTTCTAGAGCACGGTTAAATATCACTCAATCACAACATGAACGGAAAGCATTGAACTTCTGTCTCAAAAACTCATTCCAAAAAAACTCATTCTCAAAAATTCATTAATGCTCATCAAACACCAAGCTTGCATCTGCAGATTATGTAAGATATTTTATATCTTAGGCTTTTTATCATAAATTGTATTTTTCTTATTGTATTCATGTTATAGCAATTTGTATCTATTTTGTTTAAATATTTGGCCTTAATTGTGATATATATTTTAGCTGCCAACTTTAAATCAAATAATTAATAATGATAAAAGATGCCTGGCACTCGCAAACTGATAATCTACATAAGCCTCAGATAAAATACTAAGGAAACTTACAAATTGTTGCCCGGATGGAACTGCATTTGGCGCATGACCAGGGTAATGATGACTGCTATGAGGGCTCAAAAACTGCGTAGGAGGCATGCCCTGAGTCTGGTGAATCAAATTTGGATTGGCCTGATTATTGACTTGCACATTCACTATTTCATTCGATGGTCTCATTAACTGACCTCTCTGAAGCATTTGAGAATTATCAAAGTCTGCATTTGACACATTGCGTTCTCTCAGGACAGGTGGTCCGGGCTGGTTTGCAAAAATTTCTTGGTCGATTGGCTCTGACTTTCCAGGAAGCCGTGCGAGAGGATTTTTCGTTCTTGCTCGCTCAGCATGTTCAGACAAGTCATGCCCTTTTGCCATTTCTTTTTTTGCCTTAATATTTATGTAGAAAATGATAGTTTCCATTGGTTTTTCAAGCATCGACTTAAAGAATATTTGCAAAGATTATAGCCGCGTAGATTATTACAGGATTTTTAGGCCCAGCAAACAGGGACCTTACTGATAACAGTACTTGCAGTATTGACAAGTTTTACCCTATACGAATATTTCTCATATTATTATCATTACTTTGAAATAATAGTGGAATATTATACGTATTTCAAGCAATAAACCAAACTGATAGCTTTTTACGCATTACTAATATAGTGAAGAATATGCTAATTGTTATAAAGAAAGTACAGTAAGGCTTTACTTATAAAAAGTAAAATATCAAAAGAAGTATTACTGCAAAGCGTCACACACCAATTTCAGAGGCATTTTTTACGAAATCAAATGCTATTTTGAGTCAATCAGTTATGATTAATGATCAAAATGTGACAAAATATTCAAGAAATTCTTAAAGCCAATATAAAAGATGTATTATTTCATACCCAGCGTCTCTTCACTTCTATTGGCGAAACCATTTGTTGAGCCTCAGAGGCAGAAACGTCAAACGCTTCCAGATTATTCTTTCTCTTTACTGTTGCCATGGAGAAGGCAATTCGAAAAGCTTTTGACATGACTGCAGATAACTGCTGGGCCTAAAAAACAAACATAGAAAACATCTTATTTTCGCATTATATCTCAATCAAAATTTTAGAGTTCTAAGCGATATATTTTAAATTACTCAAATATTAACATGCTTATTCAATTTACTAAAGTAAGCAGAACAATGCTTATTCAAAGTGTCATGATAATTATTGAACTATCGGATTCTTTATGTGATCTAGGAGAAAGCTCCCTAATCGTTTTAACGGAGCTGACCTGCTCCCTACAATCTGCTTTATTGTCAACATCGCTCACTCTTTGTAAATTTTCAACATCCCAATTTTATAAACCTGTAAATCATTTACGTGAATTCACACAAAGTTTCTATTTTATGCAGCTTATTTACAGAGAGTACTTTCATTAAGCGTTAAACTCGTAGCAGCAACTTAGAGACGTCCTGTTCTAAACTTTCAATCGCATAAGCGTGCCAACAACGAAATGGGGGTACTAGTCAATTATTTTTCCAAAATATTTTCTCCATTATTGCTTTATTACCCGATTTTCTGTCAATTTCGACGTTTTATTTAGCTCCAGGGGGATACATGTCTCACTCTCGTCCCTTACGCTCGCATCCAGGGAGATACATGTCTCACCTGCCCTCTCGTCCCTACGATACACTTGTGTGCCAAAACGAATATACACACATCATTATATGATGATCGAATCCAACGCATATTCGCCGTGATACAGTAGATTGGCGCATATCAATCGCTGTAAGACAGTTCTTTCCGTTCAAAACATGATTTCGAAATTAGCAGCTGCTGGAAAGCGAACATAGTGTCTCTTGGGGCCAAGGGGCCTGTCCCCCACTTTCTAGCAAAACAACAGAGCTTTTTTCAAAATCTTTTGTTATGGGTGCTAGATTTTCCCTTGTCCCCCCCCCCCCCCACTTTCCATGGAACAGCAATTTTATTTTTAAAACCCATTTGTTGTTTTTGAAGCTGCTAAATTTCTATTAAAAAGCTTTAAAATTTCAATTAGAGTAAAATATTGAAAATCATTGTGCATGCTTACATGTGCAGCTTTTTTTGTTTTAAACACGTGTGCCTGGAGAATAGAAGGATTCTTGGAGGATTTCAAGCTTTTAGCAACATAAGAAAACATTCTGGTATCTGGACAACACGTAGAGAAGGCCACCCTCATGATAGCATGTGCCATTTTGACATTCTAAAAATCAAAGTAACAAATTCAAAGTTATTATACACTAAACGATTGGTAAGGTTCCTAAAAAAGGAAAAGAATTGATGGGTTTGGAGAATTTTATGAATATTTCAATCAAAACCACAGAAAGGCTTGCATATAACTTTTCAGATAGTGGGCAAATATTGAAAAAAGAGCCGAAAGGGGATGCTAAACACTTTTGAAACTGAAAAGTCAAATTTTGCCTGACTACTCTCCCCTACACCCCTGTCCTTTCTGCCCTTCACAATGTCCAAACACTAAGAAAGGCTTTAGAATGTTTCATAATATCTAATAGAAAACAAAAGTTGGAAGGAAATCTTGTGCCGAAAATTTCTTAAAATGTTTCCTGCCAATACTTACAGTTTCCTTCTCATCAAACACTTTGATTCCAAATGTTGTAACATGTAACACAACACGAATACCCTTTTTCACATTCTACAATATAAAAAGTTCTCATCAATGATCATTTTTTTAAACTTAAACTTTTATTCTACATTTTAGCCCATCATATATCTCCTTTGGATTTAAAGAAAAGTGACTTCTGGGGATACATGATTAATTGGGGATTCTAAAAATATTTAGAAAACTATTGGTTCCTATTGGTGCCAAAATTTAATTTCTTTTATGGAAAAAATTAAGAGCTGACCTTAAGCAAAAAGAATATAAATATTGATTCAAATGAAAATGCAGATGAACATGGTCGTTGGAGTCATTAACATGACAAAATAAGTCTCACAACCTCACAGAATTTAAACAAAAAGAGATGTGAAATTTTAATTGTACTTGCCAACTGAGAAACCATAAAATACTAACTTTTAACTCTTCAAGTCTTTCATTCATCATTATTTGTCTTTCTTCGGCTTTCATCATGTTTATAGCAAATGAGCCAATATACTATAAACAAAGGAATTCTTACAATATATAGTGACATAAAGTAGTAACAAATGTAAAAACCACAAAAACGTTACTAAAATACTAAAACTTGTCAATATCAATACAGAGAATTAATAAGAACATGGTACCCCTTCCCCACAAATGGTGTGCAAATTTGTATATTCAATGCAGCAAACAATATTTGGATAAATGTTTGGCATATCAAAATTGTTTGTTTTTCAGTCAGCATAGCACTGAAACTTCAAGCAAAACTTTGGCATGTAAAATCTCCAAAATGCGGCTTTGGGAAAAGTCTTTTCTCAGATTTTCTTCAAAGATGTTTCTGTTTAAGTGAGTACAAATTTGAATTTGATTTATGCTCTTCTCTATTTGAACTGACACTAAGATGGAAAATATTTTCTAGCTCACTGGAGCCTCAATTTTAAGAGCCAGGACAGGATTTTAAAACAAAGATTCTTTTCTACCAATAAATGGATAATACTGTTTAATTAAAAGACTGCTAAATTGCAACAACAACAAAAAATTTGCCACCAACACAACTGCCTAGTAACCCATCCCCCCCCCCCCTTCCCCACAGACAAGATCAAGTGAAATATTATTGAGTGCAGGAAACATTAGGTTTATTTAATTAATTTATTTAAAATCCTTTTTACGTCAGTCGTACCTCCATGCCAAATGTAGCTTGGCTGTGCAAGATCATGAATACAAACAGAGGTGGGAAGTTCGTTTATGAAAAGAATCGTGAAAACACAAAACACTGCAAACTTCAGTGATGATGCTTCTCTTTAGCTTTTATTTTATTTTACAGGAGCTGAGGCACTGTGTAACAACTGGGACAAAGGTCAGGGTTTCTATCGCTTTCAATATTAGGGCTTGATAACATTTCTAAAAACAACATAACATGCAGGTTAAGGGGAATTTCTTAATTTGAAGACGATAAAATAAGTCCTATTTATCTGAACCACCCTATTGTTGCGTTAAAACTTCATTATTAACAAAACTTTGAAACTTTGAAATGAAGCATCAGAAAATGTGTAATCTGAAACGCCGATGAAATTTCTCAAAGATGGTAGCAATTTACTCTATATTCACAAATTGCTATTCATTAATCATTCAGATATAAAAGAGTTATTCCTGCCTACACTCTTGCACTGCCAAAAACCATGATGTCGAGTGACGGAATGTCGTAATTTCAAAAGGCCGGCAAGTCAGGTAACATTTAAAAAATTTGGCCTAGGCATCAAAGGTGCTTGCTAAACGCAAGCACATCACACAACAAGCACGAAAAATTGCTGTTGCATACCTTACATGCACGCTGAACTGCCACTTCATTTTCAGTATCGATAAAGGATTTTTTCTGCTTGCCCATCTTGTTAAAAAAAATCTTCTTGCTCGCTCATAAATCCGAAATGTAAATCTGATAACAAACTTGACGAGATCTCTGGTTTCTCATCCCAATGACTTCCTTGTTTCAGAGAAATCTCGAAACAATGGAGGAGAACATGCGATGCTCGAGATTTCTTTACAAAATTGCACGTGATTTCATGAATCAACAAAGTATTGATTTTTCACAAAGCTAAATTTTTTACACCTTATTCATCACGAATTATAAAAACATTCACTTATGATTCTAAGAGGCATTTTACACAATCTAAGTGATAAAAAAGCTCAAAAACAAGTCAACTGATTGAAAATTGTCGAAGGAGCAAAGGAACGTTTACTCTTCGTCTTTATTTGTCTTTCCTTCTGGAATTCCGATGAGGAAGTTAACCGCAATATTTCCGACGGGAACATGAAAAACATTTTCTAAATATTTTTAACAATAAATTTTAAGGCCGAAACGGACCCTGGTCTAATACAACACAAACACAACACAAACACAACACAACGACAAGAGACAAGCTAATGATTAAGCTAACGATTTTTTATCGACTTTGTTGAATTCAACCCCCCTCTCCAGGGTAGCATTGAGCCGCCTAACCTCCTTCAAGGGACCTCGGAAGCAAGGGGACTGAGAGGGCTAAGCCCCTCCTTGATCTTGATTTTAGGCATATTTAGCCCCCCCCCCCCAAACCTGTTAGCCCCCTCAATCCGTATGCTCCGTAGTTCTTACCCTTCTCCTCTTCTCTGCTTCTCTCTATTTCCGCCCTCTGATTGACGTGGACGAAATTATTCTCCCGAATAGAGTAATATTGAATTCCTAATAAATTGTAATCAATGACCTAGACCTTCATAAATCTAATTGAGTAATTTGAGACTGTCTACAAAGAATAAATTTATACATCATTCTGTTTTTTATTTTGTTTCTTCCACTATTTTGCACATTTCAAATGCTATTTTTCCATTTTTTATGTGAATAATGGGACCCCAGCTTACTTTCTCCAGCCCTCTATTACTCTCAACTGTTCCTGGGATGTTTTTTATTAACTTTGCCGCCCTTACAAGCTGCTTCTCAATTTTTTCAAAATTTTCAATTTTGTCTACTTTTATTGTCATCTTGTTTGCAACATAAAAATTTTTTATTTGTTTTGCAAAACCATTCAGCTTACCAGCATCTGCATAAGCTGTTACATCATCTACATATAAGTGTATCTCAATGTAGTCTCAGGCAGAATTCATGAAAAATCTTTGCGTCTTGCCTATGATGACTATGAATCAAGCTTTCAAACTCTTCTTGAAAAAGACAACTCGACATCTATCCATGATAAAAATCTGCAATTGCTTCA
The DNA here is from genome assembly GCF_013076305.1 of Rhopilema esculentum. The sequence continues at coordinate 2,963,940 of NW_027019541.1, read as the reverse complement.
TACAGAAATATATAAAACTTTACATAATCTCAACCTAAGTTTCATGAAAGAAATCTTTACTGAAAGAAATACATGCTATAATCTTAGAAACATATCCCGAATATCGCTATCAAAACCAAAATCAAATTGTTATGGTATAGAAAGTACAACCTTTATGGGATCCAAGCTCTGGCAAAAGCTTACAAATGACATTAAAACATCTTCTAGCCTCGCAATATTTAAGAAAAAGATAAAAACTTGGAAGGAAACAAAATGCAACTGCAGACTATGCAAACCTTACGTTGCGCTGATTGGATTCTTGAAATAGTCATCGAATAATTGTATATTTTTATCTAGTGAGTCATCATTTTAATTTTGTACATTTCCTATATCATTTTATCCATTCATTGTAATTAATTTAAGATTTTTAAATGTAGTTTAAATAGTAGGCTTTAATTAGCTGTTATATTAGCTGAAACAATTTTGCTTCGCCTACTGTAAATAATTTTTTAATAATAATAATAATAATTAAAGGCAAATAATTCATATACATTGAGAACAATCTTGGTCCTAACAGTGACCCTTGAGGCACTCCATAAGCAACAGGTTTTAACTCAGATTTACCCCATTCAGCTCTACGTATTGTTTTCTAGGTAGCTCTCAATCATATCATATAATTTATCCCAGAAAAGGTAATACAATGCGTTAGTATTAGGGCCAAACCTTTTTGGGTCTTAAATATAATATTTCAGGGTATAAACATTTAATGAATGCATTGTTAAAATTTTTCATTACAATTATTCAACGCTCTGAAATGCATCAAATGTGTTGGTCAACTTTACCTTCATATAAAATAGAAGCAGTAAGATTTAATATCTCTGATAGCAGAGGATACTGTTCAAGTGGGTTTTAATACCTCATAGGTATGACAGCTTTCGGCTCAATTTTTCATAGGAAGAAAATGGTTTGTGTCTAGAATTTTTGACTCCCAGAACATATGTTGTAACTCCCCCCCCCTTGCCGCCCAGCCCCGCCCCTCGGGAAAATATTACATCTCAAATTTATCTTGATTTGAATTTCGAAGAATAATTCTTCGCGTTGTGATGATTGAATGCTGAGTAAGCTTAGACTTTGATGGATAGGGAGTGATGCTTCATGGAAATTGATAGTTACAGGTAAGCACATGTTGTGAAGAATTGCAAAGAGGCATCACGCCAGGTACTTACAGGCAGCTGAAACCTGCATCCACAGGGCAGCTTTTTAATCAAGCACATGTGCACAGGTCACCTATGTCTTTATCATTGACTATGTCTTTATCAAGTATTTATAAGGACCAAGTATGCCATTACTTTGTGTACACGAGAGTTGAATAGAATATCAAAGCTAGCATGTCTTGCAAGTAATTCATTGCAACCATAACAATGATAATGTTAACACGTGGTGGAAACAATATTCGAAATTACCGATGAAAACAAAACATAAATCCAAAAGCACAAGTGTATGGGTGTTTAGATCATCATAATCATCATAAACTTCATCATCATAATGTGTAACAACACAGGGTCTCCTTACGGATCATACATATCACTTGACAATTGCATCATTGCGCTGTGACTGCATCAGGGTCTGTAAATATGTTGTATATGTAATTTACGGTTCTGCTAAGGGTATATAAGGGGTGGTTTCATAAGTTAAATTTAGCCTTGTCGAAACTTTTGCCGTACTACTAGGAGCCTTTACGTTAGCTTGGACTTGGTCGTTGGAGTCTTACTGTAATTTTTCGCACTCGTTGCTTTTATTAGTCGTTAGTTAATTTATTCGTCGTATATAGCAGCAAACAACTAGAACAAGAAGTTCGACATATAGCAGCAAACAACTTTAAGATAATAATTACGTAATACAACATATTTACAGAAGCGTGTTGTTACAATCTTAAAACATTGAATTACCACCCCCCCCCCTCAATTTTCCTGAATTATGAGTGTGTATTCAAGTTGTAGTGTAAGCGTCGAAAATAAGTGGATTTTCAGAGGGCATTTCAAATAGTTATTTTGAAGATGCCCAAAATGATGAAGAGCGACCAATCCAGATGTTTGTTTGCTATCTAATATGTCCTACCTAACAATGGTGCAGGGAGTAAATTAGACGATTAGATGCAAGACAGGGGTAAGACAGGGATGTATGTTAGGCTCATGGTTGTTGAATCTGACAAACGGGATACGGTACTGATATTCATGTCGCTTTCTTATAATGTATAAATGTTTGATGACTCGATGTGCAATTTGCATTGACCCTCATTTGACTAAAGAAGCTATGAACACGAACATTGATATTTGTTGATGTTTTGATTCGCTTTGGAACTTTGGTAGATCTTTCAAATGAGAGAGAATATAATCTATAAGAAATCCTAGTACCAACATTCATCCCGTCATTTTTTTTGCTCTTTAGAGAAAAAGGCCCGGATGCCAGGTTGGAAACTTGCACTCGCTTGCAGCTACGCTGAAGGCTTTCAAACTCACAACCAAACTGAACCTCACTCGCACAAACAGCAAAAAAATTCCCTTGCGCACCGTGCTCGTTTACGTCACTTGGCATTCCTTTTGTATTTAAGTAACGGATTGCGATCGTCACTTTGTACCCTGGGTGCCAGATTCTCCAATATTTAGTCTCAGAAATGAAGTTTGAAACCAGTCACAGAAGTGCATATTCTCATTCTTTGCCACCCCAGTGGTCCACAAAACATTATCCCCGGTTTTTTGAGACTCTGGTTCCCAGAGTTAGTCACTTTGCCAGCCGGGCCAGACTGCGCCTGGATAAACTTATTACACAGCACACAACTTCACAGTCACGTGGGATACAGCAAACATACTTACACAATTAGGAATCTTCATTTCATACAACCTTGCTTGTAGACAAAACACAATCATTTTTTTTCTTCATAGCCAAAGTTGATATATTGCTTTCATGCCTGTGTGTAGTGGTGCTTCTTCTGCAGAGAATTCGATCGATAATGTACTGTTTTAATAAAAATCTTATGCTTCTTGTTACATTGGTGACTGCATCACCCAGAATCGTCAACTTTTGCTGCCCAGTGCCTTTTGAGCAGTTAATGGTGGGCACTGCTGAAGTATCTACAGCTTAGTTAATGGTGGGTACTCGTCAAGTTTTTTGTCTGCCCATTTTTAGAATTTTTGAACGCTCGTTTGTACAAACGAGAACAACAAAACGATCTATGTTTTTCTCCCTCTGTTACTTAATTCATTTCTCTCTATGATTAAGGTGTTAACTTCTGGCTATATACAGCATAAAAAGCTCTGCCCTTTCAGAAGGTGGTCGCGTCAGGGCAGGAATAAGGGGTGGTCATTTGCCACATAGTCTTTTTGTCGGAGCATAGCCACCTCGCTATTGGTCGAAATTTTGTCATGTCATGTGACAAAATGACAGCATTTGGCCTGACATGTGGAGTAGCATATCAGAAAAATAGTTTCGATAAATGAAAGCGTGAAAATCACATCCTAACGTAGCTGGATCTAGGACTCCTATTGCATCAAAGTTTCTGGTGCCTAGGCATAGTGTTTCATCAAAATAAGAAACGTCACTATCTATCGTGCTCGAGGGGAGTGCTCAGTCAAGTCTCTTTGCTGACAAAGTGGGTGAGCCATCCTTTATTTTCCCAGAAGTTTGAAAATTTGGCAATGAAGCATCCTAAGGGGGTGTCACACCCTCCACACCCCCCGTAGTGACGGCTTTGATCCAGATAAAAATAGATACATGAAATATATTGATAGTGTAACAAAACATAAACTGAGTCTAATGTCTAATGGCATTATTTGGTGTTTGTGATTAAGTTTCTTGACGAGAAAGACTGGTTTTATGTTCTGAAGTGATCCTTCTGATTATAACCTAATTTTGAATGAAACGAAAATTTTCTTGGAGAGAATTTTTAATAAAGACATCATTCAATTGTAATTATTTCTCAGAGCTCAGGAAAAGGTACCGAGTTACCTAAGTATGACCTGTAATTCAATGGTGCAGTCATAAAACTCTTCGACGTGTATGACACGAGGGTAATCGGATTGTCCTCACCGGATTTTTAAGCTTCGCCAAAGAATTTATGTATGAATTCAATGGTGACATATTAAACAACATTAAACAAGTACCTGGTATAAAGACAATTATCATTCACGCGATATATTTACAATCCAGATTGAGGCAACTTAAATGCCAGAATTATCTATAAACAAATATATATTATTGCTTTAAAATAAATAATGACAGGATTGCAAAATTATTTCCTATACTTATCTATATCATTTTCTATTCAATAGCAAAATCACAGAAATGGATTTTTGGACCTAATTATAAAAAATGAATCCTTGAAGAACTGCTGGCAAAACATACACCAAATGATTTAAAAAATTAGAGCAGGAGCTGTGCTAATATATCTTAGGGAGCCATGTTCTTCACCATGCAGTAGGATATATCAATATTCAGTGTTAACCAAATCCTTTCTACTCAGTGGACTTTGATCTATAAAAAAAGGCGCTGCCCCCGTGAAATCGTTAAAGGAATTGATCCTTGAATCGTATTCAATGCAGGGTGTATTAATGCATGCTTATTGGATCAGTAGTAAGCCTTGAACCTTGAAAAAAATTTGTTCTGTTCTATTGGATCAAAAGTACCCTACCCTGATTTTAAAAGAGGGAGTCAGTAGGTACTGTACTGTCAAAACGATAAAATTAGGGCAAATGTGGACAACAGATTGCTTGAGTACTGTGAATAAGCCACAGATACCATTATCCTGAATTAGAAAAAACGAATTGGGCTATTGACGCATTTTAATTTTCTCTCAGAATCCATTGTATCCTTTCCTCACTATAACTGCTCAGATTATTAAAGTATTAATAAATTAATAAATTAATAAAGTTCATATCTGTAGGCAACATTTCGGATACTTTCAGTGTTCCCTTAGGGACAAAAATAGTTCTATTCAAAGTGCTCCCTAAGAAACTAAGCAGCTTGACTTGCAAAATACTTAAAGCGTTGGAGAGTTATGCTGGGTCTCCGACGAGGGGGGAGGGGCGAGGGACCAGCGCCACTTTTTTGCAAAACAATAGAGCTTTTTTCAAGATCTTTAAAGCACTTGTAAAACATACGCCTGACTATCAGCGAACTGATGACTGAATCTTTAGATGACTTTTTATACCCTAGGAAGCTGAATACAACCAGCCAATCTCCCCCTCCCCCACCCTCGTACGCTTATGAATATGTCTTAGTTGTCCAAATATGCAAACACGAAGTGTACAGTGCGCAATATTATGTTACTATACCAACAGAAAAATTACCAAGGGGTTCTATTTCATGAATAGGACCATCTTAAAAAATGGCTTAACCTTTTAGGATTTATTTTTCTGTTAGGATTGGGGCTTAATCCAAGATATCGAGAACTAGTCATTGCAGACTGCTTCCATATCACCTTAAACGTACTTTTAGCATTATCACAAAATGTGTGAAATGAACATTATGAGACTTAAATGTTTTCAAAAACTCGACGGAAGGGACCTGCTTAAAGCCGTTGACTCCCTTTTCATTGATCGTAAAAGTGATGCATTCGTTCCGGCTAGTGTTTTCCTGCGTTGAATGTTAGTGGGTGTCGACTTTTTCGAAATCTCAGGTAACGCTGCATCCTTTCTTTCTTTTATATTTGCAGGTGAATTAGAATTTGCACCATGTGGAACCGTCTGTGTCATAGGATTGGTCCTGATATCAACTGATAAGACTGGGATTTCAGGGCGCATCTCAAGGTGAGGTAAAAATGTCCTTTTTCGTACGGGTGGGGTGTTCTGGCCAGCGAAAGATTTACGAATGCGAAGAACTTCTTGCTCTGTGTACTTCAGACGATCTACAAGCTCCTTTCCATGCCTTTGCTCATTACCTTGTCCTACTGGCTTAGCGTCAATCAACTGGCAACTTGCTGTTTTACTGTCAATTTTCGAAACATGTGTTTCTTTGTCCATTTGATCTTCTGAAATTGAACCCGTGCGTTGCCCATTGGCACTCAAAGATAAACCTTTTGCTGGTGCAGTGTGTCCGCGATTAGATGTATCCAATGTCTTGCTCTCCAGCGTCGGTCTCCCAGACAGCAGTGCGGGAAACCTTCTTCTACTGAAGGCCTTTGCATCCCTAATTATTTTCCTCATCCTCAAATATTGTGCCCTGTGTTCCATATCTATTGCATCGAGTCTTTTGCTAAGCAGCCTGTCTTCTCGCTCATTTGCAGCTATCGTGTTCATGTAAATTTTTGAAACCTGGTCTTTCAAACATGACGTCCTATCTTGTTTACTGCTTCCCTCTTGCAGATGATCCATTTTCAGTGGAAAAGCTGATCTGAGATTTACTAAGAATATGGTTGTTAACCATGTGAAGTTAAATTAACTTTTGTTAGGCAGCTTTGATGAGGATACATCAAGTTATGATACAGCTGTTTTTGCGAATACACTTTTCAATCCAAAATACTGCAGTAGCCACGACTTTATCAAAATAGAATTCAAACGAGACCTGCGTAGAGAGATGCTCTTTCTTTGGGCATCACGAAAACAGTTTGTCTCCCTCCGCTGTACTGATGCACATCAAAAAGCCCTCTTCATTGGCAAGCACTAGTTTCTACCTCAATTTCGATTCGTTGCCCTGCAAGCCACTAACAACTCCGGCTTAATGGGAGTATGTGACCTCTTTACACATACAGAATCTACTCAATCGATGTGGTATTTTACTTTCTTGTGTTTTTCACAGCACGTGGATTCTCAAATGACACATAGGGTCTCACTCCATTCTGGCTCTAAATCAAATAAACTGGGCACTAGATTGCGTTGTGGCACCGAGGTCAAGCAAACATCTTCCAGTGTTGTTTCCAAACTGGATGTTGCCTTGCTTTACTTCAACTGATTTTGAGCCAAAGTCCGTTCAGGCTGCCTCTTGCTGCTAGAAAAAGTTGCCAACTTGAATGATCCTGCGAATGAATGAACAGTGCCGTTAAATGGGTGGGAAAATCCTTTTAAATGCGATTAGCTGACATACTGTACTACATCAGTGATGTAGCATGGGGCATCACGCTGTAACATCACGTTGTCAATTGCAACGTAAAATGGGCATTACATAAATATCAGTATATCATATCAGAACATGAAAGAAAAGTTCACAACTTTAGTTATTATACCCTAAAAGAGCTGTGCCTCACAACTAATGCATCTATGATCTCAATAGCAAGTCATACGTCACAGGGGTACATTTCAACTTCCAGTAAATCATAGGATCGATTCATTCACAATGAACTGACAAACAAAAACTTGCTTTTCTTTTCATTGATTTAAGTTTTAATTTTCTCATCCATGGCATAAGAAACTTAAAGCTCTAACTGATCTCCTGAATCCATTTGTGTCGTCTCTCTAATATTGAATATTTGTTTCTTAAAGTTGCTGCTATGGTTACTTTTGGCAAATATATAAAGCATTGTGTTGTTGATTGAAAAAATCTTTTTATTTCAAATTATCCATTGAAGAAATTTTCCCAAGCACGAGCGTCTTAGCAACAAAGGAAATATCTTTGCGACTGAACTGGCGGTAATTGTGAAGATTAGAAACTGAGCTCGCGGTGCACATCAACATAATTTGAACAGGGCACTTCAGCTTACACAGATCATTGCTTATGATGCAACTGCAATGTCTTCAGATAACCTTTAAATCAGAACCAACAAACGTCCAAGAACAGACATGTTAAGCAACAAAGGTTGTCTCAGCCCCTCTCAGCCAGTCTTCAGCTGTTTTGCAGCTGGTAGATAGTTTTAATGTTTCAAAATTTACGAGAATTGATTAAATCTTTAAGGAAAAAAGAAAAGGTATCTTAGAAGTGCCATTATTCAATAATTATTTTCAGGCCTATAATCTAGGCTTTCTTGCTACGATAGGGAGAAATAAGTAACAGTGTCACAAAGAGGAATTTCATTACATGCATCGAGAAACACATTGCACAGGAGAAGTCAAATAACTATGCTTAGAGACCGCTAAAGCTGGGGATATGTGGTGCACACCCCTCGAAAATACAACGTGAAAAAGAAATATATAAGCAACAATTTGGCTCTCTAAATATATAAAAATAAAAGAGCATTCAGGAGAATTTTCTTTACTGCACAGATTCTTACAAGTGTATTTTCTGGTTTGGTGCAAAATATCTAATGCTATACCTGATAGGTGCGCATTTTTCTGACAAAGGGTAATCAGAGAGAACAAAAAGGGCACCTACAACAAACCAGATATGTTTCTAAGCATTATCAAAGCAATTTGCGAATTATTACATTAATCTTTTTTCTTTACTAGGATGGTTTTCAAGAATTATGGGTCAACATGTATTCAGTTGTGAGGCAAATCGAGTCTACTTTCGAGGTAAATCAGCGAAAAGGGGGTTATTTTTAACATCATGGATACGGGTGGTGGTAATGATCGGTATCACTCATAAATATTAGTGTTGCTGAAATTTGGATAAAAAATTACGGTCGTTCCTGAAGAATATAATCATAAGGATGGCCTGACTGCTATTACTGTTCAAAGATTGAGATCTTTACGAAATTTGGCAGTAGTATGAAATTGAAAAATATGCGAGGTAAAAGAATTGGGAGTTGATTTATCTTATCAAAATAGAAACGATTTAAAGTTGTTCAATTGCTGCCAGGGCTGGAAAATGGGAGGGGGAGCTGTAACACCTGTTGCTCCTCGTGACTCTTTTGTACTCTCTGCGGCTATGGGCTATAGCACCGTTATAAGCTACCTTGACTTAATATGTCACTTTTTGGATTTGTCACTTAATATGTCACAATCACGATTTGGAACAAACCTTGTCTGCGTGCAGACTTAAGAGAAATTCAGAATTAAGAATTTCTTCTATTTAGTAAGTCTGCACGCTGGTGAAATCGAGCCTGTATTCCGATAAAATTAAAAAAATAAGTTCTCGAAGCAAACCAATAAGGAAATACTTGATTTTTGAAAGAAAGCATCACTTCAAGATTTTATGCTTTGTGTTTCATCGATGGCATAAAATTTTTATCTCGATAAAACCACTTACCGCTTACCAATCCGGCAGTGCTGACCAGTTTATTTTCTAATATTATCGCTTTTCTTTTATTAAGACTAACCTACTAACCGCTAGTACGAAATACCCATTATGGGGGCTGCACTGTAACATTTAGATTTAGATTAGATTAGATATAACGGGCCCCAAATGGCAAAATCAATCACAACATTATACGGCTTTTGGAACAAATTTCAGTGTCAAGAAACTGGGGTACTCAATTCAATGTTGGTCCTTGTTTCTTAAAAAATGAATGTACACTGTACACTTTTAAAAAATAGGCTAATTAGAAAAGCACAATGTTGAACACGATGCAATGAAATGATTTCGAAACCCCTAATCAAGCCCCCAACAGAATGACTGTAGGTCGCTTTATCATCTATGTATTTTGGCCTAGTTGAATGTGTAACCTTACTTCTGGGACGGCTAGCATTAATCGCTTGAAATTTTAATCAACAGACCCGCAAAGGGCTGAAAAAATAATTGATTACCGTGTTCCTAGCTTCTGCTTGAAAATAAGCTGTGGCTGCTCCTTTGAAGCTTTGCAATAATCTAAACGAGCGTCTTTGTTGCGTATCTGTAGATGTTTTGTTGTCATACAATCGGCTTGTGAACTACCTTGCTACTAGCGTATAGTGATGTGATGATCGATTTAAATGACCACTGACAGTGTCACTACGGCCAATCAACGTCATTCGTCTACGCTTCCTTTGCAGTGCCATAAGGCTAAAGTCGCCGTCATCGCGAAGCTTATCGTCCCAAATCAGATTCTTCCTGTTGCCGTTATAAATGAATTGCGGCTTTGTTCAAACATTTGAAACTCAATCCATCCTAAGTTAGAGGTTAACACTTGTTAATGCTTCTTAGAAAAAGAAATGATGAGTTTAGTATTTGTGCATAGGCAAGAAAAAGGTCGCTATCTTTTTCACTTTTCTGTTAATCGGCTTGCACCAAAGGCCGCAATTTCCACTTTAACGTTATGCTTTCAAAAAAGTTTCATGGGGCTACTGTTAACTCCTTTGGACATTCCCAAAGTCTATTTCTGAAACCCTCTAGCCATTCGTACTACTTCGAGGGAAAATCTTAACTGCGAAAGAGATATTGTTGAGCGAAAGATTTTCCTTCGCCCTCTATTATCTCCTTCGCAGTTTAAATTTGCCCTCGCAGTAGGACGAATGCTTGAGGATTTAACAAAAATAGACTTTGGGAATGTCTAAAGCTCCTGTAGTTTCTGTGCTGTGGTGGCTCTATATGAGGGGCAAATCACGCCAAGAAAATCTCTTAAAAATTTGGTCGAGATTCCATTGTTTTATCTGAAAATCACTGGATATTCTTTTGTTTCTGGGACATCTCGTACGCTTTGCTACCTGGTTCTATACAAACATGGTGAAATGAAAAAGGTATCTCTTTAGGGAGCCTATCAAAGGGGCGAGGGGCAAATCACTCCAAAAAATCTCGTACGTCATTGATGGAAATCCTATTGTTTTATCTCAAAATCCCCAGAAATCCTTTTGTTTTAGAAAAAATCTCGTGCGCTATTTGCAAGAGTGAATTGCCCCTCGATCATAGGTTTGTGGCTTTACCGCATCGACCATATTTCTACGTGTGTGCTACGGATTTAAGAATGGATTTTCCGCGGAATTGCGGCTTCAGCATAAGATGCGTCTTACTTACGTCTTACGGTGTAAATTGGAAACGGTTTACGGCTTTTAGGATGTGGGTGCGTTTCAACGAAAACATGCAGTCAGTAGATGCTGAAAAGGTTTGGACCAAGTCAGCAGCTTTTTCTGTGAAAACGTGAGAACCGGACGTGCCAAATAGTTACTTCTAGCAATGTTTTATCAACGCAAGTTTTGCCATCGCAGTCGCGTAGTTGCGTTTTATTTCGTTGTTGATTACGGCTTTTGGTTGATCCTTGCACGTTATCCAACCTTTGGACTCCCTATAATAGGTGCCCTTTTTAAACTACATTTTTGAAAATTTTTGGGGGCCTTAAACAGTAGTTAACGAGTACGAGTCAATGTGAGTGTTTCAGTGTTCGAAGTGCAACAGTGACCGGATTTGTGCTACAGTTGAACCGAAGTGCTACAGTTGAACCTAAAAAACTATACTGTTAAAAATGCTATGATTCATATCAGAATCAACCATTTTATTCGCAAAGATTTGGCACAATCGATCTTAATAGTGTTATCAATAAGCTTATTGACTCTTCAGAACGGATGAAATTAATTTTTAAACAAATGTGCCAGAATAAGCAAGCCATAGACGTATTGTTTCCCGATGTTTTTGAAAATTATTTACGTAGAGTAGAGCATAATTATTTCCTTTTTTACCGAATGAAGGTGCCTTTTCAGTTTATGCTCTAAAAGTCAAGTTTTTGCTAATTTAGATTTCTCAGCAAATAAAATGAGAGAATGTTCTAAGCAAAAATTTTGAAGTGCACTCATCAAGCTTGCCTTGTACTAGTATGCCTCAGACCCTAAAATGTTTCTGTGGTTTTAAAAAACACTACACTATTGTTCATAAGACCAGTAAATTTATTTTCAGGTAAATAGTCTTTATTTCTTAAAACTTTAAAGCTGGACTTTTCTTAATTTACTCTTAATTTTAAGTGCGAAAAATGAAACAGTTTAGATATGAAATAATTTTTTTCTGGAGAAAAAATTGGGTGTATATAATACAAGTTTTTCTTTAATATAAAGATATTTGAACACTTTACAATACAATATCTCGGCCTTAGCTTTTTCTCAATTGATTTTTACTGATTTTGAGGCTCGTCTTCTAATAAAACTGCTCTTGTAGAAAAAATATGTAGCAAAACTCTTACAATTATGATAAAGTGATTTAAAAATTATTTTAGGCACACGATCACAAATTTCTACGAATATTTATAATCTACATTAATTCATATCTATTATTGAATATCTATTATATTTATGTATTACATGTATTAAAGTTGTTAAGAATATTTATAATCCGCAAAAGTGAATGCAATCTTAAAGTTCCTGGGGGTGTAGGCAGAGGCCGCGCTAATGCTATATTACTATGTTTAACACAACTGAAATTAGATTGCTAGTCATTAAATGCCTATACTTCTCTACTCAAAAGTTAGAAAGCAAAAAGCAAACTAAAGTCCATTAAGTGCCAATGTTATTGGTAAGCTGGAAAATATTGGTTGCGCACACGGAGCTAACCGACATCATGGGGATCTTAGTTCTCCTTTTGTAGTACGCGGACAGTCATCTATTGCCCAGCTATTACTGATATTAAGATTGATTTATAAACTATTAGATCTCTGAGTTTTGATTGCAAGTGGAAACCTGGACCTGTAGGCAAAGACCGAGATACAACATTTTGCTCGGGGAGTGCCAGCCTTGATAAATAAGTGTAACAACAGCCATGTTTTACAATATAAAAGTATTTTACATATGCTACTTAAGATAGGGTATATGATATGCTACTTAAGATTTTTGGCAGGGGGGGGGGGGCTATGCCCGGTATCTCGGTCCTTGCTCGTAGGTGATTGCAGCTTAACATTGCTTACCAGACTCCCCACTGACTCCTCAAAGCAAAACAACCTATGTGATACTTCATATACAAGTACAGTGATCATGAAAGTCGTGAAAACCTTCTAAAATCATCTAGTGAAAGTTTTGGGAGCTAATTTCTTATACTAATTTGACTAAAGCGAGTGGAAAAGTGGAAGGGTTTCTTCAATTATAGTTTATTTCTTAATGAAACGTTGTTTTACTTCACATTTAAGTTACCAGGGTTTAAAAAAATGTGTTTATGAAAATTATTTTATTAAGCAGAGATATGCTGCTCAGTATAAGCTTTCAAAAAGATTGCTTCTTACCCCCACCCCGTAGCTAATATTGCCCAGAAATGGCATCAAGAAAAGAAAACATTTTGCGAAGCTTTTACAATTTATTAATGGTTTTGTCTAAGAGTTGTGTTAGTTTTTACTCCAGGCCTTGCGTCAGCTCTATCTTTGAATAGACCTATTTCATTCATTTGTCTCTCTCAAATTTTCTATTTAAACAATATGAATTGAACTGTTCGGATTTTATTAACCAGCAGAGGAAAAGGTTCGGTACAAGAATTGCTGCGGTGACCAGCTTTTGGTTATCATGTTCACACAAATTTGCTTGACTACATGTGTGATTCACTCGTGCATTTGACAAAAATTTAACCAATAGAGTACCGAAGTATGACGGTCATCAAAAATATTTTTTCAAAGTTTCTTAAACTTCACCACATATCCTGAAAGAACGGCATTTAGATATTTGTTAAAATTAGGCGAGATATGGCCAATGAAAGTTTTCAAGTTTGCTAACGGATTACCGTTACTCTGGCCTGGTTTATAAAGTTATGAACCAAGACCAAATTATAGAGGTTTAATTAGGCAAGACTCTGTGCTCATGTGGCCATATCTCAGCCAATTTGTAAGAAAATCAATTGATTTTGCACATTTCGAGGTATTTTATGATGTTCTTTCAGGTTATGGAATCATAATTCAGAAATTCTAAAAATATATTTTTTGACGTCATCACTTCGGTACACTATTGTGTGATCCTCCTTAAAAATATCATCACTAATAGATGGGGCATTTTCTAGTGTTTTATTGTAAAGCTGATGAAGCAAAGCAAGTCTTTTGGTTCGTATAAATTAGGAAAAAATATTTGGGTTTTGTTGATATTTTAGTGTATTTATGGTTGAATTGTTTGTTTGACTGCTTCATAATTTTTTGAGGTTAACTCAATTTTTACTAGAATTACTTTAAATCTTGTGACTTCTTGTGATTACTTGAGTAATTACCTGGTTATTATAAATCAGTTCATTAAAATATAATAGGCACATGACAGTACTAATTCGAATTAGGTTTCAGGCACTATAACTAGTTTTTAAGTGCCTGTAAGAAACAGCTTTCCTAATTTTTTATATCATATATGAAGGTTAATCATAAATATAGCACAGGGGAAGATTCATGGAAACTGCCCTTTCCAAAAAAGGAAAGTGAGGCTGCAGAGAAATTAGTTTTGCTCAATGTTCTTCTCTTTACAATGGATTTTTGATTGACATCCCAAGCCTTAACCATGTAGTTTTGTTCATACACCTTTGGGCCATATGGGGACAAATTGTTTTTGTTTTCAGTTTTACACTGCCTATCAAACTAAGTATTCTATATTAGCAGGATGTTTTTGTTAACGTTTTCTTTGGTATAAGAAAGCTTTTACATTGTATAAATATTGTCATTATTATCAATAAATAAACTTTGATATAAACGGTTAAATTCCCCTGATAATTAGAATAACAAACAAGACCCAAACCTCCAAAATTGCAAGAGTTCCGAAGTGATGGCTTCAAGCAAATCTATTTTTAGAAAAATGATATTTTTAGAATAGCAAAATGAAGTACCTCTAAATGTACCTGTAACTGTGTGAAAAAAGTCGATTGAATGTGTGACAAACTGGCTGAGATATTGCCTCATGATCATACAAATAGGTCCCTTCTCCATCAAACAGAATAACAGTATCTGCTAGCAAACCTGAACTATTTCATTGAACATATTTTTTGGGCATATTTTTTACTGACTTTGCAATTTGAGAGTTTTTATGCCATTCTTTCAGATTATGTGGTCAAAATTATTAAAATCTAAAAATAGATTTTTGATGACGTCACAATTCGGTACTCTATAACCCATTTTCATTTTCATATGTTTGCCCTCTTTACCTACTCAATTAGAATTCGCTACATTTTAAGTTAAGGAGTTTTTGAGGTGAAATGTATCTGGAAGTATGTATTGCTTATTTGTGCTGATTATTGCTATGATCTTCTCCCTCTCATTTTCCAATTGTTGCTTCAGTTTTGTTAGCCAGTTTATTGTTTCAATGCAAACGAATCACTCTTATTCTCCCTGTTATTCTTCTTTAACCAATGAGAAACCCCTGCCACAGCTAGCGGACGACCAGTATTGCGATACGTGCAAGGTACATTTTGGAACATCTGCATATTCAACCTTAGAGGCAAGCTAAACTCTTCACTTTTTAAATTGAGCATGTGATACATTCTAGAATTTAGCATCTGTTTTTTTCCTTATTATTTTATTGTTTCTATTGTGCAAGGACAAAGATTTGTCAGGTCATCGTTTTATGGGCAGAAATTTATCTTTGGACACACTATAGGTGCCATGGTGTCATCCTAAAAAGTAATAAGGATGAAAAATGTTGAGGATCAAAGTTGCACTACTTTTGACAATCCTCAAAAAATTTTATGCAAGGATAGACATCTCGAGAGTTTGACGTTCAAAATTGTGACGATATGACTTTTTATAGATTTCAACAAGGTGAGGCCTGAAGGCGTGCTCGTTGCCTATTTTTGTTGGGCTTTTCAATCCAGATTTTAAGCCACGTTATATTTAAAAGCCATTTAAAAAGCTGCAGGTGCAGGCAAATTTTAGGATTTCGGTAGCTAAAATGATTAAAAGTGCAAAAATTGACTCGGTTTCAATGAAAATGGATAAAATGTTTCTATTAAAAAGTATTGATTGGTTTCTTCGTAAGTTTGATCTTAGTAATAATAATTTTAACATCATCAGTCACTCCATTCGTCACTTATGCCATTTGGAGGCGACATTCGCGACATTGCGCGCCTAATCAAGGGTTGCCATTCTTTCTTGTTTTGGCTATTTGATAGTCTTTCTAAGTTCTCCACACTTGATAAATGATGAACACAACCTTTTCTACTGCCACTACCATTATCTATAAAGTTTATTCTCATGAGTCTTTTCCGTCTGTTTTATCCAGATCTTAGTTGAAGTAGTTTAGGCTGCCTCTAACATTTTTGACAAAGACCATTAGGTATAGCGGTTCAAGTTGACATTTATTTATTCAACAAAGTTCCATAGAGAAACTTTTTGTTAACAGGCTCATCTAACATTGTTAAATTGCTAAAATCAATTATCTTCAAAATTTCAAATTTTGACTTCAATAAACTCCGGTTATAATACTGGTGCATATAGAAAATTGTGTATTTGTAGTAAAATACCATAATAAAGAGTTGCATCATCCATCCCCAGCTTTTAAAATGTTTAGAAAAAAGATTTCTACAATTTTTTCAAAAGCAAAAGAATTGTAGTGCAGATGATAAGTGCAGTTCACTTTAATATTGCACTCTCAAGCTGCTGTCACAAGATACAAGAAATAGTAACATATTTCAAGTATGTACTTGTTCTTTTAAGCATTTTTGTTCACTACTTAGTTTCCCAGGCGTGCAAATATATCAGCTCAAAAGACATTCTTGAGTTGCTGAATAACGCGAAGGTAAAAAACTTCAAAGTCGCGGTAAAGCAACTTAAATTACGACCATCAGCCTTGGAATTCCAAGTAATTGAAAACTGCAGAACTGTCATTTTGATGACGTCATGCCGACTTTAAATAGCAATAACTCATTATCTGCAAGTCTGATAGAGTTCGTTCTATCGAAGTTTTCGTTCCTTTCACAATTCCAAACAAGCTGGTTTGAGCGATTTTTCAGAAAGAGAAGTAAAAATTTTGATGACCGGCGGAAATCATGTCACGATCACGTAATTTCTAATGTGTTACAATCGAAATTGTACATTTTCTATTGTATTGTGTTACAAAAATGTATCCATGGCTTAAAATATTCAGCAAGACTCAAAAATACCCAAATCAAGAACGAAAACTAACGTTAGGCACTTTGCTCGATTGTTGTGGGAAATTCCCTGTCTATACTGTAAAATGCAAATTTAAACAAAATTTTGTCTCAAAAACGAGGATTTTTAGCCATGTGTGGCTGCTTTTTCGATGAATATTCAAGCTTGTCGGCAAATGAAGGTTGTCTCGCTCACTTTTTTGGCCAATGAGGCCTTAACACTTCCCAGAGCGAAAAAGCTAGCAATCGTGCAGCTTACACCCTATTAATTTAAGAACAAATTAAAAACAATCCAGCCTCAGATTTTCGAAACTTATAAAAATTTACGACTTACTGCTTCGTATAAAAAAGAGTGTATTTGAGAATTTTCTGAAATCCTTTCACATTAACCTTCGTTGAAGATAAAAGGGGGACAAACAATATATATTTACATAACTAATTTCTAAGCTCAGATTGCAAGGTTTTAGACAATGGTTTTAGACAATGGTTTAGACCAAGGCTACAAGATTACAAGGTTTTATACCAAGGTTTTAGGTACAGTCGTAAAATTTAAGAAAGTTTTTTTCTTCAGAAATGTAATAATTGTACCATGGAAATATAAAGAAATACAAATATAGTTTCTAATCTTGGTCATGTCCAATCGTCTACGATGGACCTCCGAATTACGAATGCTTAACTTACAAAAATGTTTATCTAAACTAAAGCAACGATACCTTCTTGTGACTTTCACAACTTTAACAGCATTATGCTGCGTCACCCTTCTACTACACTAACGCTATAAATATGATTTATATTATCGCATTTGTTATCAACTAACATCATACAGCAAGAATTTCCCTCGCAAGAAACGATTTTCAAACAGGGTTTAGCTCAAACTAGTGTATTGTTCAGCCCAAATTTGCTTTGATGTTTATTGTCATCCTTTGAAGAATCTTCATAAAATTTAGCAGAAAGCTTTTTGAACAACAGAAAACCTTCTGAGATCTTTCTATAATCACAAATTTGGTCAACTTTAGCAAATAATTATTCATTTAACTGTGAAAATTTTGCTTCATTGCCTACCCCATGACACTAATTATGCAAAACAAAAATTGTACAAAAACAATCTTTTGGTGGTACAAAATTTGAAAATGGCTTTGAAAGAAGCAAACATTTGAGAAAACTAAAGCTTTACTACAACTTTACTTTGATTTAATTGATTCAATTTTACTTTAAAGTTTACAACAATTTTTCTTTGATTTAATTGATATCTAATAAACGAAACAGTGGCAGCAAAATTGAAAGACGTAATGGGTTTATCTCTAAAGTTTTTCGGTTTGAAGAGATTCGAATGCGCATCTGAAATACGTTGTCGCCTATCGACAGAAAAAAAACATATCTACAGAAAAACTTTTTTGTTTAATGGAAAACTATCTTTCAGTCATCGTCACATTTCAAGTTTCAAAACAATATCTGCATTTTGCAAACCAAGCAGCTATTTCTTTTTACTTGCACATAATTTTAAACATCAGAGAAAATGAATTGATTAAAATGACCGTATCTGCATTCATATAGAAAACTTTCTGTAATAAAACGGACCTCTAAATTGCCATGGAAAATTCAATACTATAGTACTGATTACCCTTAATCTAGAGAAACGATAGGATGCAAATTATCCTTTTGAGCGATCAAGTAACAACTTATAGTTCAATTGACATAAGGATGATGTAAAGAAAGACTCCTTGCTAATTAGTAGGCGATCTGTTTCATTATGTCTTGTGTTGCGAACTTGTCATTTTAAAATTAACTTACCAAGATCTTCAGAGAAATTAAGCAATCTTTCTTATTCTGAGGCTAGTTACTCATAAAAAGGTATGCGTGCGTGTATACACATTCATCCATGCAGAGAAGGCTTTAAGAGATACAGACTAACCTTTGCTTTTGTCTGTTAGCACCACCAATCACATTTTTAGCATGAATATTTCTTTGAAATACCTTTAAATGCCACCGAATACAAGCAGCTTTCTAGCTTTACTGTTCTTGGACCAACAATAAAAGTCATGCTCTCATCTGCAGCTCTCGTCATCTAATACCACATTCAATTGATATATACGGTTTTAAGAACTAGACGCTAGGGACTAGAACTAGAAGTGTATCTAGTCTGAACAGTGACCACAAAGAAGCAATAGGTGCTTTTAAAACGCCGTGTTTATGCACGAAGGAACTTAACTAAACAATGCGGTGAAACTTCGACGTCATGTAATCATTCAATCCACGGTAGTCAAGACCACCTATCGTTTTTCAAAGCCTTCATTCGTTCACTATGCAACCCAAACCAGACAATTTATTAGCGATGTGAATGGCTTGTAACTGTTCAACAAAGCAAACTTTATCCTATTGCCTAACCACCGTTTTCTAAATTTTTCATCATGTTTCCATCAATTTCTGGCCATATGCCTGGTTTCACTGTTTTTCTGTCGAATTTGCTGCAACGTGCTACTAAAATTCTTCTATTACCTGATAAATCCTTATAACTTTTTTCCTCGTGTCTATGAAATTCTTCTTCGGCAGTGGCGTACCCGAGGAGGGGAATAGGGGGGTCCGGACCCCCCCCCCCCACTTTTCTAAAATATGGTCCTCGAGATTTTTCCAAAAACGATGTGAAACTCAGTGGGGAGAGGGGGTAGTATACTGTATGCTTGTGTCAATAACAATTGTAAAATACTTTGCTATTTACCGTAGCTAAAATGAATCAAATAATGGGGAGAAATTTTTCAAAGAGGGCGTTTCCCCGCATTTGCGAGTGTTTGAAGGGCGTGGTCCAAAAAAGTTTCTGGGTGCTGAGCCCCAGACCCCCACTGCTACAGCCCTGGGTACGCCACTGTTCTTCGGTTATTTTTTGTTCACGTTCTCCTCATGGTCCACCACACACCCGAATACCCTTAGTCAACACTTTTTGAACTCTTTCCATGATATCATCTGAGTAGTGGCGATTACTGAATTTTTCTTAGTATTAAGTGAAGATAATAGATTTGGAAATGCCTGTCCTTCATACCTGACTTTTGTTCCCTATAAGAATAGGTAATGCTCTCACACTAAAATACTTTTGTGGGTGTGGCAAGACTGCATTTTGCATCTGTGCACCAATCAAAATGCTCTTGAGAGCAGAGTTTATTTTAAAGAATTTTTATCACTGCACATATTTCAAATTTTTGAAACTTTGGGTGTCACCTTTTGAACATTTTCATGAGCACACCCATCAAACTTATTATGAAAAGTCTCAATAGGTTTGTGACGGAGTCACTGAGTGCCACGAAGACACGTGATGAAAACTAACTTAATTTTTAGAAACATTACGTATGCGGTTGTTTTGTTTAAGACTTCCTTTGTTTATTCCTTGCTGACATTGCTTTGTAATTATAATTCATGGTATGATTAGTATGCGTAGAAATTTCTGGAACGTTCGATGGTAATCTCGCAAGTATGATGTAATCACGATAGGTATTTTCGTAAAGTTACGTAATAATAAGTAGGAGTATAAATAGAGGCTGTGTGCCCGTGAAGAGGGAATTCTTTTCTTAGTGGTGGTAAGAGAGTAGAGTTGTAATGATTTTAGTGATTATATCGGCGTGGTAAAATTAAAAAGGTCTATTTCTTGCTTCGTGGACTGTTCATGTAGTTGTTGCGTTCGAAGCAATATTGAGTTCACGACATTTTGGTACCAGAAGTGGGGTCATTTATCGCCGAGGAAAAATACTTCGGTAGGCGAGGATCACGTAAGTGGAGTAAAAACTGTTTAATTTGGTTTGAAATACTGTGGTGTGTTGGAATAGTACCATGGCAGCCGAAGGAAGACGAGGGAAAAGGCAAGAAGGAGCCCAGCATACAAGCGAAGAACGAGGGGAAAGTCGAGCAGTTTTAGAAATACTTAAATGGATGACAGAAAAAGAAGAAAAAGAGCGCCTCTATAGAGAGGAGCAGGATCGAAAGAGAGACGAGCAGTTTATGCAACTAATAGCCACACTTGGAAAAAAGCAATCCGACATAGAAGAGCAAGTAAAGGCACAAGAGGCGCAGCGAAAACAAGAGGAGAAGGCCCAGTTGGAGAAAATTATTCGTCTTCAGAATGAAGAGCGGGAAGCCAGAGAGCGAGAAAGGGAGAGAGAAATTAAAGCAAGAGAACTGGAAAAGGTAAATCGTGAGCGAGAGAAAGAGGAAAGGTTGGCCAGAGAGGAGGAAAGAAAACTTGCGTGGGAAGCACAAGCTGACAACGAGAGAAGGCAATTTTTAGAGAAATTCGCAGAACTCAGTTTATCCAGCCAGGGACAAGAACCAATGATAAACCTTGGGAAGCCTGCTCTTAAAAAGCTCTGTGAAGATGACGATATAGAGCATTTTCTCACCACATTCGAGCGTGTAGCGGAAACATATGGATGGAAAGCAGAGGTTTGGTCGGTGAAATTAGCACCATTGCTCTCTGGAAAAGCACAAGCCGCGTATGCCAACATGGACCCAGAGAAGTCTCGCATTTACGAAGAAGTGAAAAAAGCCATTTTGAGGAGGTACGATATTAATGAAGAAACCTATCGTCAGAGATTTAGAGCCACAAGGAAAAGGAACGAGGAGAGTTGCACTGAACTGGAGGTGAAACTGCGTGATCTATACTGCAAGTGGGTACATCCCTCTACAAGTTCAAAGGAGCAGATTTCCAATGCTATCATATTGGAGCAGCTACTAAGTTCTCTGCCATTAGAGCTACAAATTTGGATCAGAGAGCGAAAGCCTACAACATCAGAAGAAGCTGCCATATTGGCTGACGATTACCTGTTAGCACGAAAGGCCACAATCAGGGGACAGGGTACCCAAGAAATTAGATGTCATGGTTGTAAAAGGACTGGCCATATTTTAAAGAACTGCCCTGTACCAAAACAAGCAGATACGACGGTACCAGTAGGCAAAAGAAAGCCTGAAAACGATACAATACAACATACACCTACAAGGAGCTCGACAATTCAGTGTTTTAAGTGCGGGAGACCAGGACACATTGCTCTGCATTGTCCGTCAAATCAGGCCCACAACAACAACAACAGAGGGAGATATACGGGATATTATGTTAAACATAAAGACAAGTTGATCAGATCAGCACAATCATTGGACTTTGGAGAGCATTCAGTTGGTAAAATTCTAAAGGCTTTCAGCTGCAGAGGGGAAATAGAAGGGAGACCGGTAGACATTCTTGTCGACACTGGCTGTTCAAGGACACTTGTGCACAAAGACTTGATACCAGAAGGCAAAGTCAATGAGGAAACCAGAGTTGATATACAATGCGCACATGGTGATTATGTCAGCTACCCGACTGCCGAAGTTAGCATAAAGATTCAAGACAAAGTATTCTTGCAAAGGGTTGTGGTGTCTCCGAATCTTCCAAGACCGGTTCTGTTAGGCATGGACATTGTAAATGATGAGAAGTTTGAGAGGGATGAAATTGAAGCTTTTATAGTAGTGACCAGAGCACAGGAAAAAGCACGGGAACAAGAAGAGGCGACACAGTTGGCCAGGGAGATCTGCTCGGGTGCAAAAGCGCGGGCTTTCAGCGACGCTAGCGGAGAAGGCAATCAATCAGAGGAAACTTCAGATGTAAATTACGAGATAAATTCTTCAACTGGAGATGTGGATAGAGACGACAATACCGAGGGGACAGTTGAATCGTTGTCTGGGTCAAAAGAAGTACAGACGGCGGAAACAGCAAAGATAAATACAAATGACGAAAATGAAGGAAGTTTAGAGATGAAGAATTTCAGTTGGAGCGCCGCAGAGATAAGAGAAATGCAGGGGAATGACACAACATTGGATAAATGTAAGGAGTATGCGCAGTTGAAGTCATCATTAAATGGCAAGGTGAGGTTTATAGAGAGGGAAGGCATATTATTTCGCCAATGGTGCCCAGATGGAAATTTTGAGGATTATCGCGTAATAGAGCAGCTTGTATTGCCATATCAATGCCGCAAGACAGTGCTACAGCTGGCCCACGATATCCCTCTGGCTGGCCACCTTGGACGGAAGAAAACTACAGCAAGAATATTGCAAAGATTTTATTGGCCCAGGATGTTCCACGATGTTGCTGAGTACTGCAGATCATGTGAAATTTGCCAGCGGACATCTCCAAGAAGAAAGAGTAATCGTGCCAAGTTGGTACCGTTGCCTATCGTTGATACTCCCTTCAAAAGGATTGCAATGGATATTGTTGGCCCATTAGAGAGAAGTGCTGCAGGACACAAGTATATTTTAGTTATTTGTGACTATGCAACAAGATACCCGGAGGCAGTTCCACTTAGAAGCATAGATGCGGAGAGTGTGGCAGAGGAACTGGTAAAGCCTATAAGTCGTTTTGGTGTTCCTTAAGAGATCCTGACTGATCAAGGTTCGAATTTTATGTCAAAGCTGTTGCAGGAGGTTTACAAGATGATCGGTGTCAAATCTATTCGAACCAGTCCCTACCATCCAGAGACAGACGGGCTTTGTGAACGATTCAACGGAACGCTTAAGAACATGCTGAGGAAAGCTGCTACAAACGATTACCCGAATTGGGACAAAATGCTACCTTATCTGCTTTTTGCATATCGCGAGGTACCAGGAGAGTCAACAGGGTTCTCACCATTTGAGCTTCTTTATGGTCGACAAGTTCGGGGGCCACTGGACATACTGAAAGAGACGTGGGAGTCAAACGAAAAGGTACCAGAGGACGTAGTTAGCTACGTGTTGAAGATGAGAGAAAACCTTTCAAAAATGATGAAGATAGTACAGGAAAATTTAAGCACAGCCCAACGAAAGCAGAAGACCTGGTATGACAAGAAATCAAGGGTCAGAATCTTCAAAGAGGGAGATGAAGTATTTGTATTGCTGCCAACAAGTACAAACAAGTTACAAGCACAGTGGCAAGGACCGTACAAAGTGAAGAGACAAGTTGGTCCGGTAGACTACGAGATAGATATGGCCAACAGGAGAAGAAGATTTCGGATATTTCATGTCAATATGTTGAGTCCAAAACATACGGCTGTGGACGTGAGTTACTGGATTGCAGAGAGGGAAAATAGCTCAGAAGATCAAGAGGAGAATGACTTAGTGGCACCTTCTATAAACAACGAATTTTCTAAAGATGGCTGGGAAGCAGTAAAAATTGAGGAAGATCTTAGTGACAGCCAATCAAGAACATTGCATGTCCTACTACAAAGATTCGCAACCGTTTTGAAAGACTCCCCTGGAAAAACAACAGTAGTAGAACACCAGATTCACACAGGAGATGCAAAACCAGTTAGGAAGAGGCCGTATCGTCTGCCACAGTCACAGTATGAGAAAATCAAGACGGAAATCGAAAAAATGGAAGAGATGGGAATCATTCAGCCTTCAAATAGTGAATGGGCAGCTCCAGTAGTGATTGTTCCAAAAAAAGATGGATCGCTGAGAATATGTATTGATTATAGAGAATTGAACAAGGTGTCTTCATTTGATGCATACCCGATGCCGCGGGTTGATGAAATTCTTGACAGGCTTGGCAATTCAAGGTACATCTCCACCCTGGATCTTACAAGAGGATATTGGCAAGTCCCATTAAGTCCTGATGCAGTACCAAAGACAGCATTCACAACACCTTTTGGTTTATTTGAATTTCGAGTTATGCCTATGGGATTACACGGAGCTCCTGCTACTTTTCAGAGGATGATGGACAAGATACTTAAAGGAATGGAAAAATGTGCAGCAGCATTTTTAGATGACGTCATAGTATTCAGTGCTACATGGGAGGACCACTTAAAACATTTGGAGGAGATATTGACGCGTATCAGTAAAGCGGGGCTCACAGCAAATCCAAAGAAATGCTCATTGGCAATGAACGAGGCGCATTATCTGGGACATATTGTTGGAAATGGCAAAGTTCGACCAGAAGCTGACAAAGTGAAAGCGGTCAGAGACTTTTTGAGACCAGAAAGCAAAAAGCAAGTGCGCTCATTTCTTGGTTTAACGGGATATTACCGAAAATTCATACCCAGTTATGCAAACATCGCAGCCCCATTAACGGACCTCACTAAAAAGGAAGTAAAAGGTACTATTCAATGGACAGATGATTGTGAAAACGCATTCAGAAGACTTAAAAAGGCTCTATGTTCATCACCAGTCTTGAGAAGCCCTGACTACAGCAAAGAGTTTTTACTACAGACGGATGCATCAGATAGAGGACTTGGAGCAGTTCTTAGTCAAATTGGAGATGACAATGAAGAACACCCCGTAATGTATCTTAGCCGCAAGTTACTTGATCGAGAGAGACGCTATGCTGTTGTAGAGAAAGAGTGTTTGGCTATCATATGGGCAATACAGCAGTTGCGAGTTTATCTATATGGCCGGAAGTTTTCAATTCAGACAGACCATAATGCATTAAAATGGTTGGACCAGATGAAAGAGAAGAACAGCAGGCTAACTAGATGGAGTTTGGCATTACAGATGTATAACTACAAAGTAGAGTATCGGAGAGGACAGGATAACTCAAATGCGGACACATTATCAAGGATTTGAACACGTTGTAAAAAGACAGTCAAAAATGTACCATTTTGTCTACCGAAGGAGGGGGAAATGTGACGGAGTCACTGAGTGCCACGAAGACACGTGATGAAAACTAACTTAATTTTTAGAAACATTACGTATGCGGTTGTTTTGTTTAAGACTTGCTTTGTTTATCCCCCGCTGACATTGCTTTGTAATTATAATTCATGGTATGCATAGAAATTTCTGGAACGTTCGATGGTAATCTCGCAAGTATGATGTAATCATGGTAGGTATTTTTGTAAAATGACGTAATGTTAAGTAGCAGTATAAATAGAGGCTGTGTGCCCGTGAAGAGGGGAATCTTTTCTTAGTGGTGGTTAGTGAGTAGAGTTGTAATGATTTTAGTGATTATTTCGGCGTGGTAAAAATTAAAAAGGTCTATTTCTTGCTTCGTGAACTGTTCATGTAGTTGTTGCGTTCGAAGCAATATTGAGTTCACGACA